>VXBB01010670.1:64216-94605 GCA_013399915.1 Illadopsis cleaveri
CTCTGCAGCTCACAAGCCGGTGTTGGAAGGGAGGGGGCGGCTCCCTTGTGTTTCGGTTTGTGAGTTAAGTAAAGGATAAGTTGCCACTTAAAATGTGGAATGACAGAAACGTGAACCGGAAGAAAAAGGATGTGTACGAAGTACATGTCTCTTCCTTGGGAATGGATATATTTAAGTAATTGTAGTTTGAATTCTTAGTAGTTATCATGAACAGACTAATAAGGGGGAAAAAGTAACAAATCTTACAAAAGATTAAAACTGGCCTAAAGCACAATCTTTTAAAATTATTTATAGCACTGCATTTTGTTTGATTAGTTACAATAGAATGAAAATGTGTTATTTAGTAGGCAGGCACAGACTTATGAGAGAAACCATGAGGCATGTAATACCTTCTCTGCCCCCTAATTTCCCTTTACAAAGCACATCCTGTTATGCCATATGTATTCATTGTCACGTTGTGGATACAGTTGTTTCCCTTTACCTCTCTTATTTATGTCAGAGTTAATTACTGAACTTGTGGAAAACACTATTATTAAACAAGATGAACCTGTCATCAGCTGATAATAAAAATATAATAAAATTATACTAGGCATGATTTAAAAAGCATATGTCATCCTATATCAGTGGGATATTGTGAATTATTTGTCTGTTAGTATCTTTGAGCTGTCTCTGCTTTGGAGAAAATCAGGAAACGTGTGATCTATGAGGTTCTTCTGTCACATAAGCTCACAAACACCTAAAACTCCAGCAATTTTGGGGGTGGAAATCTAAGAATGCCAGCATTGAATAGTGTTAGAAGTACTTACAATAGAATCACTAAGCAGAAGCATTTATGTTAAAGCTACTGACAACACTCTTTCCAGCACAACACCACAGACAGACATCATCGTCACAGTGACATATCATGCAGTTAGTGTAAAAATGCTCCTTTTTATAAAACATCCTCAAGGAACTGTATTAGGATACTGTCAGACCACAGTATGAATGATCATGCCGTCCAGTTGTAAGGATTTCCACATCCTAATAATTTGTTTTTATAACCTATATAACACAGTTTCTTGGTTTAAATTCTTACAGAACCCAAAGAAAAAGACCCCCCCTATTTGTTCTTTCATAATCCAATCCAAGAAGCTTCTCTCTATAGATATCATCCTGTTAACAAATTGAGAGGTTAATTAAACAGCATCTTACCTTTTCCAATAGCTGCACTGGCATGCACCCTTTTCATTGTTAGGTTAGCAGTCCCTTGTCCTCTCACCATATTTAACATATTAAAAGTTCTCTTTCATTCAAATACATCAGTTACCATATTTTTAAGTGTACCCAACTGAGGAAAAAAATTAATTTGGTTGATTACTGCCTTTTTCCGGTTAAGACTAGCTATAATGTCAGCTTGAGTGGATTGCACAATGCTATTGTGTGAGTTTTGATATCGTGCTGTGGGTGTTTGTCTCCTAGGTAAAAAGAAAAATCCCAGAACAACAGTAGTACAAATGGAAACAATTTTTTTTTTTCTGCAAATATGCAGAAAAACATCCAGGCATATATTTATCAAAATAATTAGTACATCAGCTGGGAGATGCTATCGGTTTTTACTCTGGAAGGAACTTTACTATTAGCAAAGTTGTTTTTGCAGCTTGATTTCAAGTGAATCTTTCATCAAAAGACAGTTAAAACTGCCAAGTGACAGTTTCAGTTCAATGGAAACAACCAAACAATTCTATGAACTTGAAAATGCAGTCAAGAATGACCTCCATGTTTTGTAGTTGTCTCTTCTTTGATGGATTCACTCCTTGAGTAGCAGCTACATAGAAAATTGCAAGTTTCTTAAGTTCTACTCTGCTCACAAGAACATTTTCGGTTTTGTCTGAGTTGCTTCAATCAGCTGCTGTTAATGCTACAGAACTGTCAGCCAGATGGATGAGAGCTGACAGCCCCTAATGGTTTGAACAAGGAGAAGGCCTAGATGTAATGCCGTGATGTAATGCCATCACACTGGAAACACTGAAATCTGTGTCTCCAGATTGTTGTCACCTTTGGTTTCACATACAAACTGAAAAAGCAGAGAAAACCTATTAAATGCCTCTGAATGCATAATCACAATCCAAGACTATTGCAGCCGTTTACAAAGAAATAAGTGGCTTGCAGTACTGTTGTATACTGTAAGAGAGTTTTTTAATCTCCCAAGGGTAAAAGGAGTTTGCAAAAATGGTAGCAGAACTTATTTTTTGAAGAATCCTTTTCAGTCAGAATGCTAGCAAAACTGCTATGTGTCTTTTGCTTACAGGTTACCATTAGTAAAGCATTTAATTCACCTTTGAACATTTCAGTGTAATTGCTCTGAAAACCTCTCTTTCCATAAAGCTAATAGTACCTTGGCTAGTATTTAAATATTTGCTTGGGACAATGAAGAGGATTTGTTATTGATATTGGTTTACTGTAATACACCAGACAGGTGCTGGACAACAAAGAGCAGCAGTCCAAAATCTGTTTTGTGCGTGACTCAGGCTGCATATGCAGAGGTGTTAACTTTGACCAGACAAGCAGGGAGCACCTTCAGCCATCTGCTTCTAATCTTACCATAATCCTTGAGTCAGTCCCCCGATATAGATACACAGATAACAATACCCAACACACCAGATGAGTAATGCTGGTTCACAAATGGAAACAAAGATACAATCCTTGCTGACACAAAGAATAAATAAGAACTACATGTGCATCAGAATACTCATAGCTACATCCTATTTGGTTTTTGATAAACTAATTAGAGGTGAAAAGAAATCAAAATGCTCAGCAAAGTGAGAAGATTTATGAGAATACACAAACTGAAGATAGACGGAAGAGTTCAGCATAAAGGTACTGTGAAAAGCCACAGCCAGGTAACTCGTTTACTGAGCTCTCTCCTACCCAAGGAACTTTACTATGATTAAACACAAAATTAACCAAAATTTTGCTGCGTATTTTTTTCAGCACCATTAAAAAGAAAAAAAAAAATATTGTGGTGTGCCATCTACTGGCAATTTACTGTGCTACACTAAAAATGGTAACACGGACAGAAAAGTCAGGATTACAGCCTGAGTTCAGCAACAGTCTTATTGCTGTTTTGAGTATAAGATGCCCTGAGAGGGTCTCTGACTTGGAGCAGAAAGTGCACAGATTATCTTCAGTTGCTGCAGAATATCAGTCTGCTTCAAACAGATTCCATTCAAAGAATGGCAATGAAGATGATGAAAGGTCTGGAGCACAAGTCTCATAAAAAGCAGCTGATGGAGCTGGGGTTTTTTAGCCTGGAGAAAAGGAGGCTCAGGGGAGACCTTATTGTTCTCTAAAACTACCTGAAAAGAAGTTGCAGCAATGTCGGGAATCTTCAACCAAGTAAGAAATGACAGGAGGAAATGGCCTCAAATTGCACCAGGGGAGGTTTAGATAGGACATTAGGAAAAAATTCTTAATCAAAAGCATTGGTGAAGCATGGGAACAGGCTGCTTAGGGAAGTGGTGAAGTATCCATTCCTGGAAGTATTTAAATGACATGGAGATGTGATGCTTAGAGGAATGGTTTAGTGGTGGACTTGCCAATGTCAGGTTACTGGCTGGACTCGATGACCTAAGATGTCTTTGGCAATCTAAATGATTCTATGTTAGGGCAGAAAATCTCTGAAAAATCTCTTAATCCTCTGCAAACTCTGCAGTTGTCAGAATAATTCCTGGATCTCCAACACATCCACCCTCACAGCATGGAGTCAGCATGTAGGATTGAGGACTTTTCTGTCTCAGAGAGATAACATTCCCCTACTCGCTTGTTTGCTTTCGCCTGAAGTTGACTGGACAAAATTCTTCAGTACTTTTTTTTCAGGAATGAATTGTTTTCATCTTCTTATAATATATGCCCAAAACTATGAGCAGAACACTCTACTTTGGCACACTTATCCTAGGAGATAGCAAATGCTGACACTGAGATTACAAGATGATAGCCAGTTTTTGTCTGGTTGCAACTGAACTCATCTTTACTAAATTCAAATTCCTTCTTCAGTGGAGGAAATTTAATTAATAGTTTAAGTTCTAGGAAAAGGAACATAATTTTCCTGCTGTAAGAATTTCCAAACTCCCTCATGCAGGCAGAACAAATATGTAACATGATGGTAACCTGGAAGTCAGTACTTTGACTGCACTCCTCATCTGCTCCTGTTATCTGTAAATTTTTTTCCCTACATGTCTGTTAAGCAGCAATTGTGCATTAACCATGTAAGCAGTAGGTTTAATAATCGCAGCATCCATTAAGCTGACTAGGTAATAAGCTATGACCCACAGAATGGTGCTACACACATCCTCAGATTCCTGTGTTGTTACTTGTATGGACAGCACCTGTAATCATCTCACATGAGGGTGGAATGACACATCAGTGTGATGTTTGGGTTCTAAAAAAATAAGCAGTTTAGAATCCTTATTTCTTGCAAATATGCAGCCTAAATGCTGTTGTTTCTTTACATCTGGGTTTTACTTCCATAATGCCACAAGGTGGCCTCCACATAACACAGCATTATCATCACATCCTTCACAGAATGACATCTGGAAGCATGCTTTTGCTTTACTGCAGTGTCAGTAATAGACTACCACAAAACGACATTCTTTTCTTTGTATTTCAGGCTCCAGAAGCTTTCGTGCTGTGTAGAATTGGTTCACATCTGACAGGAAGTCAGAGCAACACAAAGCTGCAAGCACTTTCCTAGGATGTCCTACCAGAGAGAAGCTGGTTCAGGAACCAAGCGTGTGACACACTCACAGAGCAGGTCTAGAAGCTGTCTGCCCTACAGAGAGTCTGGGAAATCCTGCACCCCACATGTGAAGGCTGCAACAATTCAGACAGCTTTAAGAAGTTGCTTAAATTATGCTACAGTTACTTCTGTGTGAGAAGGACCTGAAGAAAGAAAGGCCAAAAGCAGCAGGGACCCTCTTTTTGCCTGGAAGTTCAACCATTTCTGGCCTGTCAGAAAGTTGATGCTAGTTTTCAAGGAGGTGAATGACCAAAGCCCATTNTAGTGGAACTTAAAAGTATAACAATGCAAGTGGAATTGGAGTAGCAAATGATGATAAACATTTTCTTTGGTGTATTAAAAAATGTTACAAAAGCTATTACAGTGTGTACTATTAGCAAATCTACATTCAAACTAAATATGAAAAGTAGTAAAACCTGTGAGGTCACAATATTTGACAAAGCAAAAGGAACAAAGCTATGTCCTAAACTCCTTTTCTCATTTACAGAGAAAATTACAGTGGCTCTGAATTGAAGTGAATCTTCAGCAGTAGTTGTAGAAAGCTTTTTCTTTTAAATACAATCTGTCCATTTTTGAGAAGCTGAGAACTGTAACTCTCCTTGATTTTAAATTCATCTGTACACACCTTTCTTGTACAAGGCTGGCATTTGAGATACATAACCCTACACGTGCACAGCTGATACTTAAACAAGTTTACCAAGTTTTCACTTCTCTGAAATTCAACACTTAGAATAATAACTATTGGTAACTTTTTCCTACTATCTTCTTTCAATGTATTGAGCTGTAATTCTCCTGTAATTCTTTTCAAGCTATTGTTGAAATAAGCAACTTTTTTTCTTCTGTCTTTCAATCTTTGCCTTGTTTACCTGAATGAATTTGGAGGTGCATTGCACCTCCATTACACTTTAAGTAAGCTAAATATGAATCTTCTTTTTATCTTTAAAGTGCATTCTTGTTTGTGTAGGTTTTTATGTTGAATCAAACTGTGCAAGTCAAGACATGCCTTAATGAGCCTGAGTTTGTATCTGACAGAGAACTGCTCCAATGTCCCACTGTGGGGAACTGCACAAATTTTCTATCATTAAGCAATGGCAAACAAGCTAATTTTCTATGTGTTGTTACATTCCTATTCAGTGTGTTAAACAGTTCCATTAAAGCAACATGATTAACAGCTTTGCAATAAGTAGTAGTTCCTGTTTGAGTCAAATTTATTTATGTCAGCCTTAGACTACAGGTAAGTAAGAGTCCTATGGGAGTACAGTGATTCTGTCTATGTTATACTAATACTTTTTTTAAAAAAATTTTAATAATTTAGCCTGATGCAGGATTTGCCAATTCTCAAATAAGCACTGTGGGGTGAAATGAAATAATTTTTAGCTTCATAATACTAGCATTATCATATAAAGTCTTTCCAATTGCAGCATGAAGTTTTGTACTTGCCATATGATTCATGGGTTTGGTAGCCTATGTTTCCTTCCTCAATTTCTTGAGCTAAATAAAAATGGCTCATTTTTCTATTTCTCATAATTTTTGGAAGAAAATAATAGCATAAGTCACGTTGCAATGCCTTTTCTTCCCTCTAGCTACTTGCTGTCATTATTTGTAAATTTACTGTAAATATATTTGACAGCAGGCTCCTCTGGGAAGCTCTGTATAATGGCTGGTAAAATCCAGGGCTCACTGGAAGTAGTAGCTTGGCCACAGACAGCAACAGTCCTGAATTTAACTTTGTGCTTTGCTTTTAGATTCTTATTTTAGGCAAATAAAGTAACTATGATCTACTGATAGAGTGTTGCAGGATTTTATTTACAACTTTTACTGTCTCCTGCAAGCCTGAAGAATTCAGCAAAGCATCTGGTGTTCACTCCAGGTGACAGATTCTGCTGTCTAGTTTAGAATTACTTCTTGCAAGTGTAAAGGGATATTTTTAGATATTGACATGTCAAAATATTAGGAGGAGGACACAAAATCAAATCATTGCCAGGACTGCTTTTTTTCATGCAGAACTTGTGCAGAGACGTGGGTGGGGCAGAGAGGGTAAGAAACAGTGCATAAACTCTTAACAAAAATATACATTGCACTGAGGTCCCTCCCAGGTAATACTCGTCTAGAAAAGAAACGAACAACCTAAATCAAACCCACCACTCTGCTCATCTCTGAAAGTGATAATGTTCTTTTATAGGGATAGTGCTATCCCTTTGTCTATAAAATAGTGTGATGCTCACTGAAAAAGCAACTGGACCTCTTAAAGGCTGCAGTGTAGCTACCTGGAAGAGAAGCATTCTTCAGCAAGGCCACAGACAGCTTGAGCTCAGGTGAACCACCAGCAAGTCCCATTGCAGGCTTTTACACAGCCCAAAATCTAGCTGGAAAGTCTCTGTGGCAGACAAAACACACGGAGATTAGAAAGTCTGAGCTTAAAATTTAAAATTAGAAGACTCTCCTTGCATACAAAGCACACACATCTTAACTTGGAACAGGCACATACAGGAAAGAAAAACAGGTTCTTTTATAACTGAATTGACGACACAACTTTAGATGAGAGTTTGGAACATCTGCTAAGGGTAGTTCAGCTAGGAAAGAATCCTACAAAGGGTTCACCAAAAGGGTCTCTTAGCAGAGTTGATGCTGTGTCTGAAGCTCACAAAGCAGACCAGGGAGCAGTGCTGTAGCTGCTCCACACACGCCACAGCTCTGCTGGCAGTGCCATGAGAAGCAGCCATATGAGACAGTAGCTATGATTGAGGCTGGTTCAACGCATCCTAAAATCAGTAACTGCTGCTTATCTCCCTCTTATTTAACCAGTAGATATGGGAACAAAAGGTAGGGCTTGCTGGAGCCATCTAGCTCAAATTAGTTCTTTCTCTCACTTGAGTCTCTCATTGTTGAGACCATAAAATTCAATTATATTGCTGCAAAGCCAGCACAAATGATATTTTCATCAAAAACCATATTGCTCTGAAGCGCCAGTGAAGATATTATTTTGAACTATTAAAATCAGTTCAAATTCTGAATGCATTTCCTGGCCAAAAGACAACCTCATATAAATGCCTGAAAAATGAGACAATTATGCTAAACCAGAAACACATGGACAGCAGTATCTTGGAGACATACCTCAGGGCTAATGGATAGAAACTGCCCTATAAGGTAGGAAAAATATCATAAGGTGAGTAAATACCACAAAGGAACCACAGACAAGGCAATTTTGCCAGAAAAAAAGTATGAATGAGGATACTAAGGTCTGTAGATTAATGATTTCTTAATACAGAAGCCTATTACAATCAAGATTTAGATTTGGTGAGTTTACAAAGGAAGAGGCTTCTTACAGTTCCTTTCACATAAGCAGAATCCTTGACATCAGAATTGTTTCAACCAAACTAAACTTAAAGGAAGCCAGAGGCTACATGCTCATTTTCCAGAGCTCAGGGAGAGCTATCAAGTAAGAAAGCAGCATCAGAAGTGTGTATGCCAAATCTTGCAAACAGAAATGCTGCAATATGCTTCACTAGTCCCTAAGGTAAAAGCTGAAGTTAGCAAGCTGCCAGTTGCGAAGAAAAGCTCCAAGGGCGTTCTCCTCTTATTTACAGCCCTTCAGAGTAAGGTGGCTGAGGTCACAAATCAAGTATTCACTTAGAAAGTAAACTAAATCACAGTGCACTAATCCTAAAAAATCGCAAACAATTTGTAATGTCAGAGACTCCTTGCTCAGAAAGGCATTCTTATGTCCTCTTTTTAATGAAAGATGGAGAGCAGTATTTGTTGTCATTTGGTTGCAGCACTACTTTATGCTAGAGACAAGTGAATTCTAGGTTTTTGGTTTGGGTTGAGTTCAGAATTGCTGTTTGTGGTTTTGCTGGGTCATGTCACGCCCGTCACCTCTGTCCCACCCCCCTCCCTGCCCCCAGTTCTGGTTTTTTGCTTTAGTAGCAACCTTCTCTGTTCATCTGGAAGGAAACTAATCTGCTTTTTGAATCAAGAACTGTGAAGTGGAAAGAACCCCTTTAGAGATGTTAAGGGACATGCCACCACTAGAAACATAAATGTATTGGAGTGCAGAGGAAAGGGCAAAAATGATACTTCTGCACAGAAATGAATGGAAACATGCTCATACAGCATTTTGTGCACATAACACATCCTCACTTTACCCAACATCCTGATTATTTTGTGTGGTCAGAAAACCATGAAAGACATAAGCTTGTAAAAATGAAAATTCAAATTGGAACCAACAAATTTAAAGAACTGCACTCAGAGGGGGAGGCAAGATGGGTGAAAAAATCCCCAACCCAAACCAATAAACCACTTGCCCCTAAGCAGCAGGATTTCTCCCTAACTAGTCACCAGCCTGCCATTTGCAAAGGTTCAGAACTGTAGGCATTTTTAATTAACAGGCAGTAGAATATTGGTGGGGTATTGATGTTCAAAAAACATTTATACACACACAAACTATCTTAATACAGCAGCTTCATCTTAAATATCATAGTGACCTCCACAGTTGCTCTGTGTAGGGCATAAGCCTAAGCCTCTGAGTTTTCATGAAGTTGTTTTGTAGTGAGAACCTGGAAGACCAGAGGGACAAGACATCACTTGGGAAACTAGGTGTGCCAAATATGAAGGTATTTTATTCTCACCTGGATAAGTGACAAGGATGTGGAGCTGGAAATTCAGCCAAGCAGATGTGCCCCAACATGTCAGAGGGGTGGAAAAGCAGCAACTGTGAGGAAAGATGACTGCTGTGTGAGCATCAGGTCTCCAGCCTTCCTCTGTGAAGTGCCTCACTGCTGTGGATTAGTCACACAGCATCGGAAAGACTTTCAGTTATCATCACACCCCAATCTCCCAACAATCACAGGCACACTTTTCAGGTGATGGGAGTTTTTGTACCATATCTTAAACACTCCTCCTTTCCCATTTTTATGCAATAATACATTGACATCCAGGACAGAACACACTGGCCACAGCCCTGATTAGAATGTGCCTACTACATTCAAGCCTTCAACCCCCTGTCACAATCACTGATGCCACCACTCAGGGGACAGTATTTTTAGAGGTACCTCTTACAGCACTACCCCATCATCCAATTAACAGATTTAGAAAACTCCACCTGCTCTCTTTATCAAAAATACCTTAACTGTAACATCTTTAAAAAAGAAAAAAAAGGCTCTAAGAAAATTTATGTGAAAAGACAGTTGCTCTGGTAGGCAGAGTTCACAATCAGCTACTCTGCTTATTCTTATGCTAATGCTGGCTGCTGGCACTGAATTAAGTCCAGAATTAACACTCCCATCAATCACCACTCATTTTGGCTGATTAAAAAGTCAAGCTTTTTAGACTTACCAAAACACAAGGTTGAGAAAGAAACTTGCCAGCTATGTCTTTAGTTCTGCCTTGCTTTACTGGTTCACTAGTAATATTGCTTCACCTACAATGTTGAAAATCAAGATTTATCACTACTTATACCATGATGGTTAATTGTATTTTTGTAATTTACTGTTTCCTGCAGCTGGAACACGAGGTTGCAGTCATCCAGAAATTAACTAATGCAGCAAGGTGGTTGTTTTTTTTTTACTGTTCAGTCAGAAACTTGTTATTTTAATAACTAAAATTTTAAGCAAACACACATAAATGCTTACGCCTTTAAGCTTGAAGACAAAGTACTATTAGGAGACAGAAAAAGTATTAAGAGATTTCTGCTCTCCAAACCAAACACAACAAATAGCTCCTTTCTGCATTCATTGTAGCAATTTCGTCAGAATGGAAAGAGCAGTTTTAGTTTCTTACAGCCAAGACCTTTTAAGACTTCAACTCCCCAATAAGACATCATTCCACTTTTATCTAGACTAAGTAGATAATAGGACAGCTGATTCACACGAAAAAAGAGAATAGTAATGAAATGTGCATTGTCCTAAGAGCTGCCTGTATTTGTGCACTTTCCCCATTTACAACCAAACATTCCATAAGTTTCTTTTATGTGGCAACCCTCCTCTGAAATGCTCCTAAAATTATTTAGCTCTTGCAGAAAAGAAGTTAATCTCATGCAGAAGAGATGTAATGAAAGTCTGTTATCACAACAGACAAAAAGATCAGCTATTTTTCTGAAGGTGGAATACTTACTGCACTAAGTCTTTAAATCCATAGAAATATCTGAAATGACTACAAGTAGCAACTGCAAGATCCAAACATAATTTGGGCTTTTTGAAAGTGAAGTTCAACAAATTCGATTTGACAAAAAGACATCATAAATTACAAGAGCTACTTTAAACTGTCTACGGGTCACTTTAAGTATACTAGGGTGCATATGTATTTCAACACTTACACCTGTAAGAGCAGGCAGTTTTGGAATGTAAATTTATCTTGATATTTAGATTTGGGTTGTTTCACAATATACATAGTGTTTATGTAAAAAAGAAAGTATCAACAATACAATTACAGTATCAGTGAAGTCCACTAGTTCTGTTTATTTCCAGCCTATACACACAGAAAACAGCCTCCTTTCCAAATTCACAGAAAACTGTTATTCACAGAGCTATATTAAAAGAAGTCAGAAGCACATTTGCAAAAGCATTTTATCACATTTTGGCATCTATCACTTTCCAAAGGGAATTCAAATGGTTCTAAGCACTTAAATGAAAGAGTAAGGGAAGAATAAAAGGTGGGAAAGATAAATGTGGTATCCTTGTGTTTTGTTACAGCAAAGAACAGATGTTTGAGACCCCAACACTTAGTTGCTCATCTACACTACAGCACTCAAAGTAACAACTGTCTGAATTGAAGCAGTGATCCGTATGAATCAAAACCACTATGGATCACATCCAAGCTAAAAACAGATCTCATTTTACAGCAATGATCAGCAGCCACAAACTACATAAAGAGATATACTAGAAAACTCTCAGCAGTAGAGAAACATTCTAGGTCTGCAACAGTTGAAGACTATGTGGATATTTCCATTTTATCCCTTTAAGGGACAATCCTACACCTCCTGCCTACCTTATGGCAGGTTAGTATCTGAGTCCAGTTTAGTACTCAGTGCAAAAAAACAAGAACAGAAACAATACTGCAGCTACAGTTATTTAGAATGAAAGCACTTTATTTTTTTCCAACCAAGTTCAAAGTCAAACTTAGAGCTGTAAGTCCACACTTCAATTCGTAGGTATTAACAAAATTTGCATGAAAAGTTTTAAAGATGGAAATCTTTCACAGTTACTTCAAATTCAATCATGTTAAATAGTATTTTTTCTAGAATTCTCATCTTCCCCTCCTCACTTATAACAAGACACATTCAGTATATTTAAAGTAGATGAGCAATAAATAACAGCACTAAGTGCTAAAGAATATATGTGGAAAGGGGCAGAAAAATAGTTGCATTTAGTCTCATTCTGAGACAGAAAACAAGCTATTTAAGTCATGGAATAAACATAGATTGTTTAAAGAAGGGTAACATAAGCACTAATAACACAAGCATGCTCCATCTATTTTCTCTGTTAATCTTTATCTGTAGCCTACAATGATTACTGTGTGTAGGATGGTAGACTGAAAGCAAAAATTAGACTACACTGTCTGGCTTTTACCAAGAGTATTAAAAACTGCTTCATTTTTTTCCTTCACTAATGCAACATCAGCTCAATATAAAGTTCCTCTCAAAAGAATCAACTGCTTTCATAAACTTTAGCATTTGCATTCTGCAAAGCTGGAATAACTTCACACCACTACCATAATTTGCATGGTTTTATACTCTGAAAAAGTTGATTATGAACCACCAGTTTCACTTTGCACCAAAAAACTAGGCCCAAAAAATAGCTGCAAATCTCCACACTAAGACAGACATTCAGTCTTCTGTAGAACTGGAAGATCTGGCAAGATGAACTGGCAAAAGCAACCACTCAGTAGTCTAAAATGTAAGCTTCACATAAGATACTTTCAAGTTTCCACACATAAGAAGGTCCTCTCTTTCAAGAAAAACAAAAAAAAAAACAACAAAACCCCCCCACAAATTAACACTGTAGCATCCATCTTCAAAACCTTTATCTCTTCAATGTAAAATGCATAAAGACATTTAACTCCAAAATTGCTTACTTTCAGATGCCAGAAAATGAAAATACAGCCTGCTTTATAATGCAGTGGACCTGATGTCACTCAGCATAGGGCATGCATACTTGGTCCTTTCCTACTCTCCCATCCCTCCTGCACCTCAAGTGTCAAAACTGCAGCCTCTGATAAAGCAACCTAATAGGAGGGAAAAAACCATTTTATTTATATCTCACTGCAAAGGGTAAGCTCTTGGAGGGCTGATGCTGTTTGTTTTTGTTTTTTTTTAATACCAGCAACAATCTGCAAGCACTAAGGAGCGTGGAACTGCAGTACCTGTGTACCTGATACAGGAGTAGAGGACTCTTTCCTGAGAAATAGGCATAGCTCCTTCAAAACAGAGACATATATAATCATTAAGACATGCTAATTTCTTCATATCCAGCTAATTAATAGCATAGCTATTTCCACCTCCACTCTTCAGTAAGCTATCAGCAATACCTCAATTTGGCCACTTACATTTACAAAATATTGGACTTTTTTTTTCAGCCCTGCAGAAAGAGACAGTTTGCCAGAAGGATTCTTTAATTTCAGTTTAGGGGATGGGCAAATCCTGGGTCACACTTAAAATTACTCCTTCAGCAAAACAGCCTCAAGTACTTTTGGGGAACACTGAGACAAAAGACTGTTTTTCAAAGACATCAGTTTCATATCAAGTGGTATAACACGAAGAACAGCTTTGTGGAGGCATCCTTCATCCTCAAGTACATATATGCTTCTGCATCACAAGAACATACAGGAAAAGGATTCACTCCGCCTGGATCTTCTGACACATCGTAGAAACAGCATTTTTAGAAAGTTCCACAAGAATTAGCATTTATGCATGGGACAGCTCATAAACTTAATTCTTAGATTCACTGAGACAACTATATGAATCTAGTGGAGTTACACAGCTGTTAAGACATTTAACTCATGCCAACTTGGACTAGGTATTACACATGTACATTCTGTAACAGCAAAAGTGATTCCTAGCCATTTGAGAACTAGAGAGAATACAAGAAGCTGAGCCTGAATATTAGTGTGAATAGTTTAAATGAATTAAGAACATGATGGAAAAAATCATTTAATAATACAGACACCTGAATCCTGTTCTTACAGTGTAGTAGCTGCCTGAAAACAGTAAAAAATTCATTTAAAATAAGGCACAGATGCTAATGACAATGTTTAATACTGTATTATTGATCCTGTCAAAATACAACTTCTGGCAGTTAAAAAGAATGCATTACTTTATTAGATATTCCTCAGTAATGATCCTCAAGTAATCTTACTTTGCCTCTAAAACAAAAGCACTGTTCACACGTAGGATTTGGTAACTCTATGGCCACACAGAGAATTCATTATAAGCCCATGTATCTAAATCTACATTCAAGATAGATTTTTAAATACTAGAGTATCCCTTTAATCAATTACAACTATGCTTTCTTATATTATCAGAAATAAATGGCCATGAGTTACTTTATTTTGTCTATTTAAAAAAAAAAGAAAAAATATTTGAGTTTCTATAAACAGTATTCTCGAGGAATAATCAGTTTCAGCAATTGCCACCCACATGATGAAACGAGACTTTGTTACTTTTTCATTGAAGCATTCAACAGAACAGTAAAGAATGACAAGAATGTTGTCATACTATAGTTCCTTTAGAATTTAATTGATAGTAAGAATATTTGAAATGTCCTATCTCAAAACTTTTTGAGCATGAAATATCTCTAATTATATATAACAATTCTAGCAAAAAGACTGGCTATGTGCATGTCTCCAGATTGTCCCACAAAGTTTCTGGATGTCTCAGAAACTCTTTGTAACTGACTGCCCTAGGAAATGCAAAACTTTGGTGGTTTACAGAACAGTCAAATAACCAAAAGCACCAAGTTCTGATGACAGACTTCTAGTTGGCCTTCAGAAGTCAGCAACAATGATACATAAACTAAATACAAAAGTAAGCAACAGGAGGCCTGAAGTTATTGACCACTACAGGAGTTTAAAATTCATTTATTTAATCTGTAAAGCAAAAACCACTGGGGGCCATCAAAAGACCTTTCTCCTGCACGTCAAAAAGTGCATGTTTAATGCTAGGTATGAAAACAACCCTTGCCAGTACTTATTTTTAAGGAAGTAGTCTATTTGGTCATACATGCTGTGCATGTATACTTTTAAGTGAAGAGCTGGCACTTCATAAGTTTTAATTGAAAAAGCATGCTTTCTAATCACAAAATTTAAAAAGGCAACAGCAAGCCTAAGATTAAGACTCCCTCAGAGCTATTATGATATAGCTTTTAAATTAAAATAGAACAGCATATCAATGTGACACTAAAAGTTTACAGCTGTATTCTCAATGCTGTTGTTGGTATGAATTTGCCATCATTGATCAGGTTAGAACTTGACCAATTTTGCAAAAGCTCTTTGTCACTTTCTTAAAGAGGTAGTATAAAAAGGGTGTGATTTGAATAACATGGCCTCATCTGGCTGTAAACATTTCAAACAAGAGACATAAATATGTATGATAAAAAGTATTGTGGAAGTGATTATTCTAGAAATTTTTTTTGAACTTGAAAAGAAAAAAACTGTAGATATATTTAATATATTTACTTATTTGCATGTAGTTTGAATGATACAGAACAAGATTACTGTGTTAGAAACCCACATACAGTATAAAAACATTTGTTAGACATAAATTCACCATTCTGCTGACATTTGCAATAACTGTTTATCCAAGCTTAACTTCTGGTATCTATAATATTTTTCATACATGAATCTTTGTGTATGTGCAATGTTTCATTAACTACACAATGTGAAACCCTGATTTTTGTAGTTTTTTATAACAATCTGAACATAATAGCTATTTGCATCTTAACACATTGGCTTTTTGAAACACTAGTAATTAAGGCATCTTTGCTATACAGTTTCTCAATAGTGCAAACAAAAACTGTCTTTAATAATTTGATTAAAATATAGAAGTAACTGAATATCCCAAAGTTTTTCATATTTTTTAATGTAATTGGAAGATAGTTGTGCATTTTGGAGTTCTCTTGTGAAAGAGACATTTAAAAGCTCATAATGCTGATTGTTTTTGTTGGTTCTGCTGTCTTGTCTTCAACAGTGTAATTCATCTTCTTTTATTCAATGATGTAAAATACAGTAGCATTTAAAGGAATACCTAGTAACTGAGCGAATCCCAAATGCAGCAAAGGCATACAGTTTTCATAGTGCACTTTCACCTCACTGAAGTAAAAGTTGCTCCTACTAGACATTTTTCCACTTCAATGTGAAGTAGATTGTTAGAGTTTTGTTAGTGGTTTCAATAAAGAGCTTGACAGTTCAGTTCTCTTCTGCCAGTATTTCTCAAAAGGCTTTCAGTACATATTTCAGGGATACTTTAGGGGATTGTTTCACCAAACAAGCACACTGTTTTCCCATCATGTCAGTGTAGCTGCAATAAATAAGCATTTACATCCTAGAAGGAAAAAAAGGAGAAAGTGTTTGTCACATTACTTATAGCTGTAAAATCAACTCTATGTCTGACTCAAGGTAACCAATCAGGACCACAACACAAGAATAATTATATTTGCCCAAATTTCAGAACAAGTTATCTTCACAATTACTTTCAATTAATGCTTTCAATGACATTTCTCTATGTACTAAAAAGTCTGCAAGAAGAGTAGAATTAGTTTTCAAAGCCATCAATTTGGTCTGTTATTCCTCTGCTCCCGCATGAGCAGGAAAGATCATCATCATCATCTGATCACGTAGTTAAAACATATTGTGTATGATATTCCTTCACCGAACCTCTCCAGTATTCTTGTACTACTTTTTCTCTGAATTGCTCAGGTGACCTTGGTCACAATCTATCCTGATACACATTAAGGAGCCAGCAAATGAACATAAAGGGAACCTGAACTCTAGAGAAATAAACTGACACTACCTATAGCTGCTATTCTGATCTAGCAAAAGAACTAGGCAGTCTTCATTACATGCTGTCATAGCTCTACCAAGTTGGGAGTTAGAACTCTCAGTTCTTCTGCATCCCTGCTGACTGAAACTCTGGAGAAGTTTGGACTTATCCCTGCAGGGACGTCAAAACTGAAGTTGCAGGTGCATAGCGCCCATAAAAAAAGGAAATCATTTACTTGTTTGATACATCAAAGTGATCAATTCTGTAAGCATAGTATTATAGATTCACCAAAACTCCTTAAGATGTAAGTAAAAGATGCAATTTTAAAGTTTTTTTCAAGTTCACTCAAATTCCACACATGACCAAGTGTCTGCTGTAACTCCTTTCTGTCTAACTTCATCAGGTCCCTCCACCTGGAGAGGTTTCTATCCAGTGTAACTTTTGGTGCCCCATCTCAGAAAGCCATGTTTACAGAGAGGAGCACAAACAGCAAAACATGCATCTAACAGGCACCCTCATTATGTTACTGATAGCACAACCTACTGAGTAATACAAGCAGGGATTTGTCTCAGATAGGTTCTTCTGCTCTCCACAAACACATCGTTTTCTAAACATTAGGTCAGCAATAAGCTTTAGAATTTAGTATGTTGTCACCTGCCCCAGTCACCTGATGTGAAAGTGCCAATGACATTCATTGGCTAAGATTCTCCATTCTGCATTACACTTAAAACAATGGGTACAACAGATCTAAGAGAAAACATCTGTCCTTTCCACAGTCTACCTACTCAACTGAGCCCTTTTTCACATCAATTTAATTCTCATTACTATTAGCTACTTTGTTATAAAGGAGATGCTTCCTCTGTAAAGTTAGAAAAACGGATAAAAATTATCATCAATCCAAATCACACTACTATCATAGGGAATCAACTCCAGATTTTTGTAAAAAGCCATGCAATACACGTGAGCATTAGCAAAAACTAAAGTAGAAGTGTTTCTGTCCAACCACAGTTTAGCATAAGTAAAACAAGAGGAATACTGTAAGTGATACAACCATGCTTATTACTGAACACAACCAGAAGTGGATTACCTTAGCTATATTACCAGTATATCCTGGAACCAGAGTAAGATGATTCTCCTGTTCCCACAAAACACTTAGCTGTTGTTTTAAAATATGAATGTTTCTGAAAGAGAATGAACATCACTTTTTAACATAGGTAGTACATTTCAGTAGTCTCTTTTACTAAAATGAATTATTAATACTGCATACAAGACTTAGCCTACACAACAGATATTGCCACAAGGTCTGAAATATTTTGATTCAACTTCTACAGCATTTGTATAATCCCTAATGTCACTATGTCCTACATGTACTAAAAGAGTATCCCAAAAAAAAAAAAAAAAGGAAAAACAAAACTAGTAACTTGACTATCCTTAAAGTACTTTTAAGCTTTAACTTTGAAATTATAATTGTTGCGCTCCTACTGATCAAAATTAAAACAGATTGAGACGAAACAGGCTACAGAAACACATTTAAATATTTCCCAACACTATACTCACCCATCTTCTGCCTTTTCTGTATGTGCAGATAGTTCTGACCACCATCTTTTAATGACAGCCTGAAGCCAGTTTAAACCAACTATCACATACCTGTAACAACACATTTTACACATTATGCATTTCCCCCTCCCTGTACATTATCTACAGGCCAGATGAAGTGTTGAGATAAATTTGTAAGCAATTTAGAAAGCAACACATTTTCTATTCTGGAAGAAGGAAAATCTAGACAAATTGGTAGGTTTAAATACTTGCTTACACTCGCAATTTCTAAGTGGTAAACCAAAGTTCTTGTTGAAAAAGCAGAAGAAAACTCTGCCTTGATTTCATGTTAAAAAGCATACTGAAACCTAGTGCTATTTTTTTTTACTGTTTAGGATAAATAAATTTGCATAAGAGCAAAGCCAGTCCTCTCCCTCAAGTCCCTAACATTGCAGAAAAGAATTTCTGCACCACTGTTTTGTTAAAGGATAAAGGTTCAGAGGAAAGCTTCCATTCCAGAGCTTTCTCATTTCCTGAGAAAGGCAGAGATGGGAGAAGTGCAGAGGGAACAAGAGTCAGAGGATAAAAACCATCGACTTCTAGGGCTCTGCATAGCCAGAAGTTATGTTTTCAAAACATCCCAAGCTGATACTTACTCTTCGTATTTGCTTTTAAGCAGAGATTTCACTAAAGGCAAAAGATCTACACAGCAGCCAACTGAAACATATGGTTTTTCTTCCTGTAAACTTAAAAAACAAGATGTTTCAGAAGTGCTTGAATTTCAGTGTGGTTATAAGCAGATTCTAATCCCCCACTTTTTTCTATTTGTACCTGTTTGTAAGCACAGGAAGGCAGTCTACTACTACTCCAAGATCCTGTATCCTAGAAACATTAAGAATAAAATCAGAAGTGTTACTAGTAGATCCTACTACTAGTAGTAGAAGTATATGCTTCTACTGTGATTTAAAAAGTGTAACTAAGTCACAACTTTTACAGAGCTGCTAAAATTACTGTGGCATATTTGAGAGTGCTATCATTTTAAGGATATAAAAGAAGAGACTTATTTTACCTCACTAAGTAGGCTACCAGTTCACTTATACTTCTCCTTCTCCAAAAGGTTAAAGCCACGTTCAGTCTCAGATTCCTGCTGAAAAGAACTTGAGCCATAGTTTCATGGTCCTGAGAAACCTGCATGTTTTTAAAAATATAAAAAGTTGCCACAAGCTAAGTAGCCATCAATAAAACAATAAACTACTCTAATATAATCTGGTATATGATGATACTTTTCTACCTGTATGTTGATGAGTCTGTTTTACAAATCCCTTTAAGAATAGACTTAAACCCATAAATTTCCCTTAGAAGGGGGCACAAAATTATTACGCCTACTTTACATGAAAGCTTCAAGAATAAGGTTTGTACCTCTTTACCACCTAAGACAGGTATGTAATAATTAAAACGAGCATTCATGAGCATCAACCTAGAATTCTTACCAACGCTGAGAACTTTTTACTTAGATGATTATTAATTTTGACACAATTTAGATACAAGTAGTTACATTATTATTCCGAACTCAGACAGAAAAGGTTCATTTCTGAAAAAGCTTGTTCTCTGAATGAAGTTCAGGCATTTTAATTAATTAAATCTTGGATTGGAAGGAACACTGCAGAGCCACACACATCTCTCAAACCAGTTAAATAGTCATTTGTGGCCAGAGGCCAGTGATCTGGTCCTTAGCTTCTCAGAAAATGAATCTTCCCCTGTCTTTATCTCTTTACCCATCTTCCTGCAACCTCTGTATTGTAACTATTCTGCTCTTTTCTTGAAACCATCAAATTAAACAGTGCAGAAGTGCTGCAGACTTGCACCTTAAGCCCACTGGCCTCAGGGATCTCTCCTCATGGCAGCCCACATTTATAGCACTGTGACAAGACAGCATGGTGCTGGTCTCTGATCTTACCTTCCCTGCCATGCCTCACCTTAAACACATGCAAGCCTTGATGAGTAATAAAAATCTATTGTGACAGAAATGAAAACTTCAACATTAAGGGCCTTAAATGGCCTTCATTGTTACAAAATCCATTTAATTTAAATATCTGACCCTTCAGCCAGTTTCAGAAGCCCTACAAGCATCCATTAGGTCTCGTCAACCAATCATAACAAGAAATAAAGCTCATACAAACACTTAAGTTAGTTTCACACAAAGTTGACACTGCTACTGAAAATTGTCCTAATCTACCTCACCAGTTTATTCTCATTGATACACTAACATTTTTACACTTCTATAAACACACATATGGACATGTGTCCTGGCAATTCATGAAACCTAAGCAGGTCAAAACACTGCTCTCCTTTGGTGCTGGTACAATTTTAACCCAGTCAAGTCTGGCAGATCTGAGCTTCTGACCCGAAACAAATATGAAGAGGAGTGGCAGGACTATTACTGCTGACAACTGTATCACCATAAACGGACAGACTGTACATCACAAGACCTGATATTTGCAGAATTGAAGGAAATTGATCTAAAGAAAGAAAACTTTCACAGCTAATTACTAGGAACACTTCTTTTTTAAACTGAAGTTTCCTCAAACTCTACCCACCTCTGAAAAAAATGCGCTGTATTTGGATGAGGGGCCTTCTGTTTGAGATGAGCCAGAGTCACTAGAATTCAGCAAGTGTGTACGACTGTTGTGAAGTTTTGCTGGCAGATTCCCTGCACAAGCCAGTTCATTTTCTTTATTTGCCATGTCACGGCCCCTAGATTTAGGGCACAGTTTCTTTCTGTAACAAGGCTTTGGAGTATAACAATGAACTTTCCTTTTACAATATACCACTTTGAAAAGAGAGAGGGTACTGGTCACCGTTTTTCCAACCGTTACTCTGCAATAATAAAACACTGTTTTAGTGAAGGTTGATCCAAACCAAATCAATTGCATTATTATGTTTTTATATATATATATATACAATTATGAATTCAGTAGTCAGAATTCAGATTATTGAAAACAGTTTTCCCCAATACATATCTTAATGACACTTGGGTTATCAGAAGTCATGCCACCGATATTCTTCCCTGTTTTTATTAATGCAGAGACTCATTATTATGGACGAAAACACAAGAATCAAGAACTGTCATTAAAATCAAGACCTATCATCCATTTATGCTTGCTTTGGTGTTGTAATCAATTTCAACTGCATCTTCCTCCCTACCTCTGTCACACTTCAAACTCAGATATCACACAGCACAGCCCTCCTACCTGTTTGTGTATGAAGCCAGCTGTTTTGGAGATTTCTTACCCTGGGAGAAAGGAAATAGAGAAAAAAAAGCTGTATTACTAAACAGGGCAAAACACTCCCGTCTATACTACTTAGCATTAACAGTAACACTAACATTGTGCCCATCAGCGTGACAATGTTATGCCCTCTTTTTGTTAACACTGGTCATAAAATGTTAGTAATAATACAAAATTTCAATAAACAGACATCTTCACCAGTTTTTGAAGAGGTCTTACAGTAAGTTTGCCTCTCTAGTGCTTCCTCTGTACTCCACTGTCTTACTCTTCAGCCAGTAACACAGGTATGAGGTTACAAAAACTACTTTTGAGTAGCAAGAATCCAGTGAAAATCTACGTGTTACCAACATGGCAGATGAAGCTGTATGATTATATGACAGATTCATCTCAATGAAAGGGTTTCACCTACTCCACCTCTCACTTGTGCCATGTAGATCTCTTGGCAAGAAAGAACTTTTTCAGGACAGAATTCTATATTGAAACATTTTTGGCTAGATTGCAGAAAAGCAGGCATGAGTAAGACTGCATCAGTACCTACTGTTCACATGGATGATATGATGCACTGATCTGCGCAGCCGCTGCCTGTATCTATTATAACACACAGTTTTCATAACATAACTGCTGTTCAACTTGAAGTTCTATTGCACATCTAAACATCAAATGCTTAGTAGTGCTGGGCTTCTAGATTTAGACTCCTCAGAACTATGAACTTGTTTAAATCTTCACTTTTCTCAGAGGACATAAAACAACCCAACAAACAACACAAACAGCTTACCTCCTTCATGATCTTTTTAGTGGAAGAAGAGATTCGTTTTCTGAGGAGATCAATGGGATGACCTTCAATATGCAATACTTTCTGTTTTTTAACATTGTGAGCTTCAGATGCCATAATCTCTCAAATCCCTGTTCTCAAGGGAAAGATATTTAGTTGTATTTTCTAAAACATTCCATCAGCTTTCTTCAAATGCAGCTAGCAACACTAGAATTCAATTATTTGCAAGATCTTCCATCCTATATATAACCTAAGACATCATTCTTTAGCGAATGTTAGCTGGAGGCCTCATAATTAATACATTGAGAATTTCAAAATCCCTATTTAGCTTTCAAAAAAGAGGGAACAAAACCAAAATCACCCCAAGAAACAGAGGCAGAGATTCTGTTTTCACACCAGTTTCTACTGCACTGAGGTTGCCATATAAACAAGAATTCAAATAAAGAACAGGGCAATTTATGAGACTCATTTCTCACACTATGAATTTCATCTGCCACCTAGAGAAAAATAATTGGTTTCACACCTGTTTCCAAGTGCAAAGGGCAGCTAAAAAACTGATTCTTGTTTTTCAGGAAGAAAGTGAACTTCATCAAAATAACAAAGGTTGAAAAGAAAAAAGAAATGAAAGATCTTCCCCTTAAGTTTATTGGCAAAGGTACATACCCCTCCCCCCAATTTTTGTCAAAGCAGTACTTCAGCTATTTGTCATACTAAACCCCACAACTTTATGTCTAAAGTCCTTTGTCTTGAAGGATGCAAGTATTTCTATAATAATCAACACCATATTATTTTGCATTTTTTGTAACTGATCAAAAGATCCACTGCTTGAGACTAGGTTCAACTCCTACATCATCACAGAGGCACTATTCTTGAAGTGTTTTAGCAAGACATCCTATGCTACTTTTAAAATAACCGCTTGCTCCAATATTACTGGCTTTTCCCCTAAAAGGTAAAAGGTGAAACTGGTCTCAACCTGAGTGCTTCCATCTCTCCTCTCCATCTTTAGCAGCAGCCCCATCCCTTTTACTCTGTGTAGCAGATTTACCCCACATTAAGAACTTCGGCATTTAAAAGACTAAGACACTGAGCACTGCATAAGCCAGACAGGAAACAGCTTATTAGCCATGAAGATCCATGCAGCAGCTAAAGGCCATCAAATAAAACAAGCAGGTGGCAGGCCCAAAACAAGACAGATGCTGTATTCAGGCACATTAAAATCCCTGTTGTAGGGTACAGTAGAAGAAAAAAAAAATCTTCAAATGTTCTGGTATTCCTTAGAATTGGATCAGTACTAAATAACTTCACTTGAGATCTCTCTCTCAAAAAACAGAGCATTTTCTGACAGAATCCCTTACCCTGTAAGATGGGAACATGGAGCCCTCAGACTACAGCAAGAACTGCAAATGGCAGTATTATTTAGGGTAATATCTTTAACAGCTGGTGACCAGTATTTTTCCAGATGCAAGTCTGGCTTAAGACTGGTTCATTAACTTAATTTTTTCACACTATGAGACATGATGAAGAGCTATCACTTTGTTAGCTCTCCACACTTCCTAGTTCTTCCACACAGGCTTGTAAATAAAGTTTTCCCTGAAGTTTAGAAAAAAACCTCACAAAAACACCTTTTCCTCTGCTTATCACACTGGTTAAAACCATTATTTGGACTCAAAATGGGCTGTATATTAAAATTTGAACTTGGAGCATAACAGAAAGGCATATGCTGAACAACTGGACTTTTGAAGAAAAACCCAACAATCCTAAAATCCAAACAAATCTATCCTTTATTCAGGTCAGTGATGAAGAGGACTTGGAAACAGTCCTGATTTTTCTTTCTTCTATCCACTGTTTGACAGTAATGCTGAGGGGAAAGCAATAAACTAAAATATTAGGTGGGACAACCTCCAATCACCAGAGTTAAAACCCACATTCACTTCATCAGATGCTAAAAAAATCCCTTATCTCTTTTCCTGAAGAGTAATTTTTTTGACTACTCCCATAACACACTATCAGCTTACAATTCTTCATGCCTAACAGTGACTGTTCCTTATTTTTCCTTGTTTAATAAATTATCTCAATCTACCCTCATATCTCACACTAAGCAGTACACAAGAATCTGATCACCAAAATAAATGACAGCACTACATAACTAGAATACTTTTTGCTTAAAAGTGTAAAATACCAGAAGGCTAGAAAGAAATGTCTTACCAAGGAAATTCAATTAGCGTATCAGTTTTTAATACTGGGCTCTAAAGAGCAAAGAACATCTCAAAATACCTGAACTGGAGAGAGAGGATTCTGCACAGAAGGAAGTTCCTTACAAAAGGTTGCATGTGATCCAGGAGAAAAATTAAGAGAATTTTACAATCTGAGAAATCTGACATAAGAATATATTGTTCCCCAGCCTCCCAGCTGAAACAGAATGAAACAACAGAACTATCAATTCTTTCCTTAAAGAAATTCAAAAGGTCAAAAGATGTTCAGATATAAAGAAGCATCTGATGAGGCAAAGTAAAATCCTTTTGTATGACTTCACTATCCAACAGATTAGGGAGGTTTCCATAGTTTAACTTGATGAGGGTCTCAGAATACTCAGAAGTAGCAGCGAACATTTCAGCAGTAATGAAACAGCTGTGTTTTTAGCCAAGGTGCAGAAACTCTCCCTTAGAGCTGACGAAGTACCTAAAGAAAACAGTCAATATTTAAAGAGCACCTCAAGGAAGATCCAGACTGACATCTCTGTTGCGCTAATTAGTAAACGATGTAATCAAGAATAGACTTAGTGCACACAAACAATATAATGAGAAAGATTCAGCCTGGCTGTCACTAAGGCAACACAGCCTGGAAAAGAGTAGGCTCCAGGGCGACCTCACTGTGGCCTTCCAGTACCTGAAGGGGCTACAAGAGAGCTGGAGAGGGACTTTTTACCAGGGCATTTGTAATAGACCAAAGGGCAATAGCTTCAGACTGAAAGAGGGTAGGTTTAGATTGGATATTAGGACAAAATTCTTTACTCAGAGGGTGGTAAGGCACTGGAACACATTTCCTAAAGAAGTGGTTAATGCCTTGTTGCTGGAAGTGGTCAAGGCCAAGTTAGATGGGGCTTTGAGCAGTCTGGTCTAGAGGAAGGTGTCCCTTCCCATGGCAGGGAAATGGGAATTAAAAGATCTTTAAGGTCTGTTCTAACCCAAATTATTCTATGATTCCATGAAGTCCTAATCTTCAAAATTAATGGAATTTATTAAGCGTATGGGGTAGTACAACATAGATAAAGGGCAACTAAATAATAGACTCTATTTGAGTTTCCAAGTCCCTCACTTCAACCTTGAGGAAACTAAGCAACCAAGCGAAGAAAGGGAAAGCTTTTGCATGTACAAGCACCTCACGGAACAGCCATAAACTGTCTCAGCAGCTTCCACACTGCAGAAAATCTGCTCCAGATCCCTGGGGAAAACCTGCATCGGTTTATGCTCATAATATACTCATGAGTTACCTCACAAAAGGGGATGAAGACTGTTGACAATACAAAGTCATACCAGTCTTCACTGAAGACTAAGGCCTAACTGAAGAACAGGAGAAGAACTGTGATATACAATAAGAGAAGCAATGCTTACAGATCAATACAAAGCAAAGCTTATGTATCTGCAGCTAGGAGAAAATTCTGGGTTCCTATTGGAATCACAGTCTCTGAGCTATTAACTCACAACAATATCTGGGTATAGAACAGTTTACTTTAGATCAGTTGGACCGTTTAGTGCTCCATATGGATCAATAAATAGAAAAATAAACATAACACTACTGGGACAGTGTACAGAACTAATTAGAGCCTGTATTTCAAATACTGAGAGTAAGGTTAGTTAACTTTCTTTAAAAACCAAACCAACCCTAAAAAGTCAAAACACCTCAGTAAAGTAAAAAAAAAAGCTCAGACAATGGCAAGTTAAAAACACATGGAATACCGTTCATATAATCAACAACTGATTAGATCAGCCTCTTCACTCTGAGAGAGAAGAGGCTACTTATAGCCAACAGGGGAAATCAGACAAATGCCTACAAAATGAATGGCTTGGAGAAGTTGCATAGAGATTGTGCCCTCTCTTGCCCAATATGAAAATAAAGGGTCAAAAGACAATAGCTGAAGGTCAGATCAAAACTAACAAGGGTAAGCTGTGTGCAAATTATAATCAACCTGAACTTGCCACAGGATGTGGACCCAGATGTTTTATATGGGTTCTAGATCAGACTGTGCAAATACATAAAAAAAACCAAAACAACAAACCAGACTGAGTGATTAAATTCAGATACACAACCCACGTAGTCCAGACAGAGCAGAACACAAGCTGAAGAATCTGGTATATGCAAACCTCTGGGTGCTATAATAAACTTAGTCAATATCTTAAGAAACCAGCTTTGAAAGGCTTAGTAACACCTAGGAAAATGCTGGCTGGCCAGCAATTAAGAAGATGAATGCTACAGGATGAAAGGCACTTTACATGGCTCATCACAATTTTGATTTCCTATTTGCAGTCGGATATCATCTAGGGATAGCTAATTAGACACTACAGCCCCCTGTAATTTTGGGATATATACAGAGGGTTCTTAAAGTGGCATTAGATACTAATTTGTACAGTCAAACAATCTATACCTTAATGTCTTTAATGTCTGATTTTTCCCTTGTAATGAGCACAGCTAGTTGTATTTGATCAGGACAATCTGCTACACAATCTCATTGAGGCCAATTCATTTCCCATACTTTAGAAAGTTTTTAAAATTAAACTAAGGCTAGAATGCATGTCCCTTCAGCTCTGCCTTGGTCCATAGAACAATTCTAAACTGTTTTACAACTGAACAAGGTAGACTGCAAATCTGAACAGAGATGTATGATTTCAGTAGGATGACAGAACCAAATTCCACCAATTTCCCCTATACTGTGGGTGATTTCTCACAGCACACAATCTTCCCTTCCCCCGCTTTTATTCTCTTCAATCTTCAGTAAGCAGAAGGACTAAAGCAATAGCAGCCATGTCTCCTGAGAAGCTGGTTGGTCCCCACAGTCAACAGACAGCACCTGTGCAAAGTTTTCTTAAAGGTTCTACTGGTATTTTCTACCTCTGATCTCTCCCAGATGTAATAAAACTCTTTCGGTCATACCAGAATTAGGCAAAGAAAGTCAGCACTAACAGGCTTTCAAGTGCATATCTATCAAAGGCAAGTATTAACAACTCTGCCACTCCCTCCCATGTCCTAAGTTCTGGGCACGGCCCCCAGAGAGGGACAAACTCTTCTTGGCATGTTATGTAATCAACAAGTGTATTAACATAACATTATTTTCTTACAGAACACAGGCCGGACTACTTTGCGTGGCAGCAAGGAAAATGTATAATAGTTAGATATCTTAAGCCATCAGCAATACCTTTTAAAAAACATATTTTTCCATCCTATTCTTTGTCCAAATTCTTAATAGCTACTTTTTTCTGCAGCATTCCATGTGCACCAGCCATGGCAAATGTTCCTGTGATTCTCCTCCACCCCACAGCAACCCAACTGCAAGTTCAAGGATGACAATATTAAATTCAGATAAAAGAGCTAATTAATCATTATTCCTAAGGAGGGGGGCACATGCTTTGAAAGCATTCCAAACAGGTATGCAGCAGGGAAGCAGTCATGGTCAACTCATTTCACTGACCATTATCAGATCTACAATGGTCACAAGAAACTTCCAAGAATGGTTATTTCAAATTTACTTACAAAAGGGTAATTTGCTTACAAAAATAAACCAGTACTATCTCATGATGTAGAAGTGATTTTGTAAGCCTGGCATAACTTCCTTTCATTTTAGCTCTGATGAATGTTACAAAATCCATCTGTCTTTGCTTTAGAAGGCTTCCACATCCTTTGCATATGAAACAGTTTGGTTTTTTTCAAATTCCTTTTTTAGTAATTGATGTACTGACAGTTCACCACCTGCTAAATATTGAATTTTCTTAAAAAAAGGAAGTGGAGTTCAAGGTTCTAAGGAGTGTGTTAATGCAAAATTTTTCTGCAACATTATAAAGACTGTTATGTTCCAGCAGAACATAGGTTTTTAATGTGCCACACCTGTCAGGCCATTTGTTCCAGTTTAAAGCTTCCTATGTTGATGAAAACGACAGGAATTTCACTAAATTAGCAGTAAATAAAAATACTATTTGAACAATTAGTTATGGTAAATTAGCTTATACCTAAGATTTAGGCACATCTTCCTCTTATATATGGAATTCGTATGTGGCCCACTGTCAGCCATAATGGACATCCAAAAATGACCACAAGTCACAGTTCATCCAAGTTTCGTGAGGATGAACCCAGGTGTGCATTAGCTCTCCTTGAGGAGATAGCCCAGGAGTCTAATAACTGAACTTTATTTATATTTTCTACAAAAAAAAGTCAAAGAAGAATTCAGTTTTCTGCATCTGGAGGTATCATTTACAGATATGACAAGCTGCCATAAAGTAAGAGCAGTTGTCAGGGGTTAAGTCCTTTCTGAAGTCATCTTTCACTAATGAAAAGATACTTCTGCCTGTTGATTTTCACTTACAAATGCTCTGGGGACAGTAAGTTTGGAAAATCTTTATAACTGACAAGTGTTATAAAATAAATAAATTTCCACAACACTGAAACTTCCACATTAATGTTTTACACAACTCTTTAAGAAATTACCCATGAAATTAAATACAGAAATTTATTTTACCATTTATTGCTCAACCCAAAGAGTTTAAAAAAACTGCAACAAGAATTCTGAATTCAAGCCCAGAGACAGATGTACTGGCAAACCCCTCAAGCTCCAAACTTGATGGAGGCTAAGGAAGTACTCACAACATGCCCACCTGGTCTGTGATTACACGTCACACAACTTTCACATGGCTTTTTATGATACCCTCAAGTACACTTCTATTATTGATTGTAATCAATTTATAGTATTTAAAAAACCTTCTTAATTTATAGTCAAGTTTCTTACCCTAGGATCAACACAGAGTTGTTTTTTAAATAACTGATTTAAATTATTATGAGATAAAACATATATTACACACAATCACGATATATAACAATGTTATGAAATATAAAATAAATTTAAAAGAGAAATTTTGGAAGTGGACAAGTGAATATATATACACATAGCTATAAGAATACATGCACATCAGCATACTGAGATATGCTTTTTAATATACATGTACAAAATGCCTTAATATTATTATTTTTTATATATTATAATGAAATCCTAAGTTTTAAAGTTTAGGAATTCAAATCAATGGTAACTTGAGTTCAATGAAATAACATTAGAAAAATTTAAATCAAAACTATATAGATTGTTAGTAAGAAATTAAAGTTACATCTTTAGACAAGAACATGTTCTTTTCCAATCGGCAAGGCCAAAGAGGCACAAAAGTGCCTTCTCTTATGCTTTAATTCTACTAAACATGGGTAACTACATATTTTTAATTCTTTCCCTGATTACAGCCAGC
This sequence comes from Illadopsis cleaveri, assembly GCA_013399915.1. NCBI lineage: Eukaryota > Metazoa > Chordata > Aves > Passeriformes > Timaliidae > Illadopsis > Illadopsis cleaveri. The sequence goes on from VXBB01010670.1 coordinate 94,053, forward strand.
GAATAAGAGGAAGAAAAAAACAGGAGAACAGGACAAGCAAAAATGATGTTCCAAGATCACCACCTAATCTCTCTCCTTAAAAGATCTCCCTATTCAAAATGCCTTTATTTTAAATCTGCATGCCAAATCATCCAGTACAACACTGAAAAAATAATTTGAAGGATTTTAAACAAAGTAATTAATGCAGGATCAGATCTTCAAGCACTTAAGGTTCTCACCCCCCCTTCTTTCCCCCTGGAATCTGTCACACCCAAGAAATTAAATCCGTCAGCAGAGCAGGCCTCACACCCAGCTTGTTGTCCTCCCTTTCGGCAGCACCAGAGCCTTCCCTGCTCTCCTGGCACGTATCCGCCACTGCACACGCTTGCTTCGAGCTGAGGCTGCTGGCACCATTTCAGAAAGGGACCGAAGTGCCAGAACCCGCTCTCCGGAGGCGGCAGGCACCGCACACAGCTGTGCCGGGACGCCGGGCGAGGCCGCCGGGGAGCGGGACGGAGCGGGACGGAGCCATCCGCACCCCCGCGCTGCCCGCGGCCCCCGCCGCCGGCCCGCA
>VXBB01010670.1:95642-118528 GCA_013399915.1 Illadopsis cleaveri
ATCCAGGGTTGCCCCATCCCAGGTGCACAATCCAGCACTTTCCCTTGTTGAATTTCATATGGTTGGTAATTGCCTAGCCCTCTAATGTGTGAGGGTGTCTCTGCAGGGCCTCCCTGCCTTTGAGGGAGTCAACAGTTCCTCCCCGTTTTGTACTGCCTGCGAATTTGTTTAGTATCCCTTCCAGTCCTGTGCCCAGCTCATTAATGAAGATGTTGACAAGCACAGGGATGAGGATGGAGCCTTGGGAACCACACTAGTGACAGGTCACCAGTCTGATGTCACCCCTTCACTATAACCATGTCACCCCTTTCACTATAACCCTTTGCACCTGACTCATGAGCCAGTTGCTCACTCATCCATCACATGATGTGTTTCTCCAGCTGTGTGTTGGACATTTTATCCAGAAAGATACTATGAGGAAAAGTATTGAAAACTTTGTTAATTATAACCAGTAAGGCCTTTCTGTCCTGGCACCTCTTGTGTGGAAGCTAACATAGGACATATTCTTTGCTGGAGGTGGTATCTTTATTTCATTGATGGGCTCCTGAAAGAGAATGACACTACTTTTCCATAGGAAGGAAAGCACGTAGCCCCAGTTTCAGGTGCAGATGAAAGGCTGCTAAGAGGAGGTAATAAACAGTATTTTGCTATCATCATTCCTCTTTTCATCTAAAACATCCCGGTGATTAGTAACACATTCTTATTTCCAGTTTGAATTTATTCACGTCCTGCTTATTCTTCTAGTACTAATATTACCCTGCAGTTTAAACAACTCTCACAGTCCTATCACGGCTTTTTGCTGTAAGAGAATAACAGAGTAATTTGATCCTCTCAACGATTTCATTTCACTCACCTAACACTCTTGGCATCCCATTGCAGATAGATAGCCATTTTGTTTGGTCAGTCATCCTAAAGTCAGTTTTACCTACATTAGGGTCAGCATTAGGGGTTAGGGTTAGTGTTAGGGTTATGGTTAGGTTTAGGATTAGGGTTAGGGTTAGTGTTAGTTACAAGTTTGAACAGTCCAGTCTTCCAGATGTGTGAAGGGTCTAACTGGATATGCTGTTAATTATGGTAATTATAGTGGGGCAGGATTTTATAAGATCATGATATGTAGTCTGAATTGATGTTTTTCTGCAGGAGTGATAGAACATAGATCTTACTATATCTATGTCTAACATAGAAATGTGTACGTATTTACATTTAAAAGTTACCTACTAGCTCCTTTGACTTGTGTTCTCATTTTTTCAAAATTTTTTTCACCTACTTAATCATTTGCATTTTTAAAGGAACTGCAGTGATTACTTCTGGATGTAGAGAAGTTCAAAAATTCTGTAATTTTTTTCCCTTGCAGTTTTCTCAAACTCCCAATTATATGGTTTTTTTTCATCTTCGCAAATGTAAAAGTAGCTTCTCTGGTAATTTATAGTGTAAAACAGGAATTTTGATTGCAGTTGTGGATGCAATACAGAAATCTATTGTGTACAATTTAAAAGCTTGAATGTGCAGCAGGGCAAAGTACTTGTGCAGAGGGCAAAGGAAATGGGGATGATAGAATGAATAAATTTGCTAAAACTGGTTCTTCTGTTCTGAGCTGATTAAGGTGTTCTAACTGTGTAGTGTTAATACCAGCTATGATTCTTTTCTTGAAACCTGTGAAAGGGTATTTTCTTCTTATGATACCTACCCCATTTATTTCCAGATTGCATTTCTCACAAACAGCCTACCTGGATTTTCTACTTTTGCTGCTATTTTTTCTGCAATAAACTTTTCCTTCCAGGTGTTGCCTAAGTAGTACTATCCAAATTGATGCTGTACCAGCCTGGCTTCTTTTTCATTCCTCCTTAGGTAGAATTTAAAGTCAGCAAAATGTACTGACATTTATGGATCTTCCCCCAGATCTGCCCAGTAGATGCCTGAGATGTGCAGTGGATAGGATTTTTGAGGGGGTGGTAGTTAGTCCAAGACTATTAATTGTTTAATCTTTAGCCTGCAGGTTGGAGACAGGATGGCTCAGGCAGCTGGTAATGGGATAAAGCTTTTCACCTCTGAATTGCCAACTCTGGGCCAGATTAGTAGGACAGGATATTTCCACCATCTGGTGTCTGGTCAGTGACCCATATGAGGGAAATCAGTAGCCATCCCTGCTACTGGTGAACAGTTTTACAATTAACTCCCCCTCACCCCCCAACACATACTGTGTGAGAATGATTGCACCACAAACAGCTCCAAATGAGCACAAGGACTAAAAATCACTCTAGAAACTTGATGATCAGGACTCAGCACACTGAAGGGGGTGTGGGAAAATTTGCCAGCATGAACTGTCAGGGGATGCTGTTTCACTGGGAGAAAGCTAGTTTTTTAGACAGCAAGCAACTGATGACTCTTGGCTGAAAATAACAACAACTTGTAAGAAAAGTAACTCGATTTTTCTGTGATGTAGAAAAGCAGAACTTCAAAAGGCAAATATCCACCAATAATATTTCTTGTTGGCCTATGATGTCAGTACTCAAATAGGGTGAAAAGGATGCTCTATTCAAATGTCTAAAGTTTTTGCAATTTGAGATAGGTTAGCAGATTTAATGAATAAAGAATTATGACTCAGTGTGACATACTGCGATTATGTGTAGCATAGCATTTCTGGACACTACATCCATTTCCTATTTTAGAAATAAGGCCAGATGTAATTATAGAATCTGTGAATTGGGCTGGTGTCTGAATTTCTGTAGTTTTGTGAAGCAATGTTCTGTCTGAATCAAGAAATGCAAGTTAAAATATTACTTGAGAGAGAGAAAAAAACCCTCATACTGTAATATTAAAACCACTGCTTATATTAAAAAACTGTTATTTGTTACCATGATATTTTATTTAAATGTGGAAATATTAAATCAATGCTAACCAGTTTAGGGCTATTGCCTAATGTTCCGGAAGCAAAACTGGGCTTCTAGGGTGATCACTTTGAGAGAAACTGAACACCTAGGCCTTAATAAAGAGATTTAAGGAAATGTACGAAGAATTTAGTGTCTGGCTTTGTGGGTTGCTGACGCTGTTTGGTTTTGTTTGAGGCCGGGCGTGGCTGGCAGTTGCCGTGGTTTCAGAGGCGGCGCACAGCGCGGTGACCGCACGGGCAGAGCGGTGCCGCGGCGAGCCCGGGCCGGCAGAGATGGCGGGCGGGCTTCCAGCGCCGCCGACCAGCAGGGGGCGCGCCCGCGCCGGCCGCCACCGCATCGGCCCGGCCCGGGCCCCCAGAGCTGGCCCTGTTCAAACCTGCTTTCAAAGCTGCTTCTCAAGCCATATTCTCTTTGCAAGGCTTTGCTGGAAGTGCCATTATCTTGCATTTGTGAGTGACTATTTCATAAAACACCCCAGCCTTTTTACCTGTACTGTTATGGTTATCTTGCCATTTTATTCATCATTGCTTGGGCTTGATTAATTTTTCTCATCCACAATATTCAAGAAACAGATCCTGAAATAATTCTCACTTTTAACAGCTTGCAAGGGCAATAGGCTTTTAAAATAAGCAAGCTTGGCTTTGTAAAATGTTTTGACTCAGGGTAGCATAAAGTAAAGATTGAAATTCTTTGCAGGCGTAGAGCAAGAATTTTTGGATTTCAGTAACAGGCTGTGGTGGCTGTATCTCACCTATGGTTTGTACTTTGCGATTTCACATTCATAGAAGCCACGGAATACATTCTGGGATACAAAGAAGTTGGCTGAGACATCTCACCTCAATTATGTGCTTTTGCCATTAGGTCTTCAGTCTCAGAAACATACAGCTGTTTTGGAAAGAATCTTTGTCTCTGCAGACTCAGTTAATGACTAGCAAACAGCTACAGCAAAATCATGTTGCATTGTTTTGCATCTCTTTTGTTTAACGATTATTATTTCAAAAATTAGTGACTGTAATATCACTTTTTGTGCTTCTGTCTATACCTTCATTCTCTTTAATTTAATTTATTTATTTCTCCCTTTAATCCCTCCATGTCCTTAAATCCTTTGGTTCAGCCTAATCCTTCAAATCCTATAATTACTCAAACAAAGCATTTTAACCTTGTGGCCTTTCTGGACTCTTGCCTATTGCTTATGACATGTAGGTCTTGCTTGACTAATGATGTTTACTGCTGCATTTTCTTTCCTAGGATACTCATAGAAAATTTCATCTTACATAGCCCCCATTTATAGTAGGGCTCAGTGTCCCGATATTACTATGAGCATTGTAAATATAGGTGGCTGCCTTCCACTCTTAGAACAATTGCTTCCTTTAGTCAGAATTTATAGTTGGCCTTGGTGTAATTGCAAATAAATAATCCTAGCAAAGCCTAGATTTTGATCATTTTGATTTCAAGTAACTATTTCCAAATTCTTTGTGTCTCTTCAGAAGTGTTTTTTTGCATACTGTGTAAAGTGTGTAACCAGTTTAATTCATCTAAGAATGACAGCACTTGACGACACTATGTTGGTTTCCTTGAATATTTGTCTAAACACTTAATAAACACATTATCTTATTTTCCTTTAGAAGATTCTGAATATTAGGATGAGGATACTTGTTTATTGTATTTATAATTTTTCCTGGAAGGTATTTTGTAGACAAGTAGTCATACCTTTATTTATTTTAATTTTTGAAAGAGGAATGTGTGGACCAGGCTCTGACTAAAATTAACAAGTGATTTTGTTAACAGGAATGATATTTAAAAAGATAATGAAGAACAATTTTATATAATATTATTAAGGGGCAAAGGAAATAAAGGTATGGCAGGAAATTTGGAAAAAGGCTGCGAATTTTAATGACCTACAGTACTGAAAGGAAATGCCCTGTTGACAATGGTGAAAGCAAATGATAATGTCATAAGGGACTGGGTTTTAGTGAGGTCCAAAAGTGCAGTGGAGAAAGGAATATAAAGGCAGAAAGAGACTGAAAAGATACCAGAGTGGTATCAAGAAGAGGAGTACCAAATTAAGCATGTGAAAATACAGGAAATAAGTACTTGGAATGTGAGTAATAAAAACAAATTAGCATGAAGGAATAAAGGAACTATATATGTGCATCTGTGAATTTTGTATGTATTTTAAATTATTATCAAACATTATGATTGTGGCTGAAAAAACCCCACAATCCTGTTTTCAACATTAAGCACCTGTGTTATCAAAAAGTTCTAAACTGTTCTGAATATTTTATGTAGTAAGAAAGATACATTTCTTTGGAGATAGTGATAAACAGAAGAGTCATGAAATCTGCAATTTTATTCTGTCTTGAGCTATTCCAAAGCTGTTGTGGGGGGTACACATGCTTATAGAGGGATGTACATAGACAGCTTGAATCCTGCGAGCTCAAATAGAGGGAGACTCTCCTTGTTACTGTTTTTATGACCTGTGAGCAAAATTCTCTAAGCAATGTTTGAGCCACAGCCTCTGGCTTTCACCTCTGTGCCTTTTATGTACAGTTAATATTTACCAGATGTATATTGAGGGATTTTTTAAAATATACACACATTACTTTAAACTGCCTAAACAAACCATGGAACCATTTATGAAAATACGCTAGGATGACTTTTAGGCACCAGAGACTTGCACATCTGGGCCATACACAGATTTATGGCATCACCTTTTCCAGCATGTCTTTGAAAGAGGTTCTGCCTAAGAAAACATGAATTCTCCTTATAAGGCACACTAAGCTTAGCTGGAAGCAACAGAATGCCCAGAACTATTTGCTCAATATGATTTCTTGGGAGAATATTTTTTTCTGAGATTGAGTAACCAAGACTAAGCTACTGAAAATAAAATTGGTTCATAAAACAATTTTTTTCTTTTTTTATTTAGAATAACCAGACTCCTAAACTCACCTTCCCATCCCACACCAAAAAGGATGTAATTGTAGGTAAAAGAGGGGGAACAAACATGGTAAATTCGGATTTCCCCCCAGGGAAGTCAATGAGAGCAGAGCTATCTCATGGCAAAGCTTACTAAACTAATGAGGAGCACACATTTCTTGTATTCCTCAATACAATTAGATGATTAGAGACACTATAAAGCACCACTTAAAATGCAGCTGCCGTGTCAAAATGTGAAGGTAGAGCTAATACAGGTGGTTTTTTTGACCAATCTAACACTGTTGGAAAAATAGAGATATTTTTGGGACATGCACAGTTTTGTGCATGTGGACCAAGTAAACAAATGTCTGTGTCAGCTCAGATTAACTGTGCAGTTGAGTTCACTTCTGCAGGATGTTACTGAGACAAACAGCACAATATGAAGTGATATAAAAGAGAACAATGAAAAGGTTAAAAGAGAAATTAAAAAATGTTGCAAATACTTAAAATTTAAAGGAAAATATTTCAATTGGTAGGAATGACAAAAATGGCACCATCTTAATACTGTTGCCAGACCCCTTATTTTCCTCTTTGCTTTAGCATTTGTCACTGCTGATAAAAATGCTGTATATTTACTGAAAATAGTGTGGACACTACATTGCTTGACTCTTTAAGAGAATTCGTGGCAACTGCAGTAACTTGGAGCTTGCTGTTGCTTGCATGAAATTATTACAGCTGTGAAGAAAAGCTGGAAGTGAAATAAATCAATTTAAGGACCAGCCATACTTGTTCATAATGATCAGTATTGAATCCCTGCAACCTTTTAGTAAAAATCATAATAGTCATTATGCACAATGAGCTCCAGTAGTATAACATTATCAGAGAAACAAAGTATCAGCCTGGTTTCTTCATTTTAGACCTGCTTCTTGATGTTAATTAGGAGTAATGCCTTAAGCAAACAAGTTCTGTGATATTTTACTCTTTTCACTAAATATAAACTACAGTACCTTAATATGTAGAATCATCTGTGTCTATTCTGCAGCTTTAATCTTGCATGATCTTCACAGCTTAATCTTGTCCTGTCTTCACAGCTCTTTCATGTTGGTTAGATACCATCTACTTATTATCTTTGTTGAAGCCTGTCAAGACAAAAAAATAACCCAAAACACAGGTAATTCTTCAGGGAGTTTGGATTTGATGAGTTTTTAAACCTTTACTTTTTCTGCAAGTTTAGGCTATGACATGAACATTTTGCCACTTTACTAAATGGTAAGGGGGTTCTATTTTTACAATTTAAAATCTGGCTCTATTTTTGTCCTTTCTGTGTCTGTTTATTCTTCTGCAGCTGCATTTTTCAGTATTTTCCTTTTTGACTACAGTTTTTTCCATTTTGGGCTTTAAAAAGTTGTGTTTACAACTTGTAGGCTGAGATTTTTTTCTTTAAGTAAGAGAAATCAGTCTTTCAGAAATCTTATTTAGTACTTTCACATTATAGGCTACATATTCTGTTCTTCTTATGCTTCACTTCTATGAGATACAGATTTGGAAGATTTGTTTAAAAATTATTCTTCTTCCTGTTTCTTTTATTGTATTTTTAAACTCTATTATATATTTTTTATTCTTTACCTGATCCTATGTATCTTTCATCCTGATTCTCCCTGCAAATAGGAGTGGAGAGCTGCTAAGCTTCTAAGGGGCTGTGTGGGAACCTCCAGATGTTGTCTGCATCATGGAGCATCCATTTATTTTGATCTGTTGCTATGAGATTCTCTGCAATTTTCTGCACTTAACATGAAGAGTTACCTGCTCCTAATTCACATTTTAATATTGTGTTTTAAAGTGTGTTTAATGGCAATGGAATTAAGGAATTGTCACATTATGGGATCTCAGGTGATAGCTCAGTTCTTATTTGTAGTCATATTTTGCAAAATTTTCATTCTTTTGAACACAATGCTGTGGCTATTGATTGAAGAAAAGCTTTGTGGAGACTTCTAGAACTACTTCTGGGTTTTGCTGGTTCACTAAAAAACATCAAGATTCAAAGCAGATAATTTCTGTCAATCTCTGTTAAACAGGTGGGGTATGTTTCCCTTCAGGGTTATCTACATGATGCTCTGGACTTCATAGAAGACAATTTTTCATAACCTAAGTAAAACAGGTATTCTCAAAATCAGATACAAATAGATTACATAAGCTGTTTTAAAACAGAAGTGGAATCAAAATATGAAATACAACCTAAAATGCTGTGGTTGAGAAAGTCCGTGTCCAACAGTGACCAAAATAGTGTGCAGCTATTAGGCTAAAAATGTGTATCCAGGCATGCAAAGAAAGGACAAGGCAAGGATATGTTTTTTAACTGCAATACTACAGTACCATACCCAGACAATCTCATAACTCTCTCTTGTCCTGTGCCTGTACTGTTTGGTTGTTTCTCAATTCCTTCAGAGTATAGACAGTTTATTTCTGGGTCCAAGTGACCTCAGACAGGTCAAAAAAAGCCCACTATAGTTTTGATTGTACTTGAATTCTAAGCCTGTTGTTCTGCATCACTCCACACGGTGTCTTCATGGACCGTAAATCTTTAAAAATAATTCAGAAGCCAGTTCCCTTCAAATCCAGCCTTTCACTCTTCCCTTCTCTCCTGTGCACGTGTATTAACACACAGCTCATGTCTGACTCTTATGTCATGATTAAAAAGGTAAAGCTGTTTACTTTGAAGACTTGATTTTTTGTTTTCTGCAAGGAAGGTGACATAGCAAATGAATAATTTTAAGTTGCTTTAGGGAGTTAAGTGGGTTAGAATAACATGGTTTTGTTTTTGAAGGCTTTGAAGCAATTCTCCTTTACTTTCTAAATGCATACATTCCGAAGCAATGTTGTTCAATACGTTACTGTAGGTCAGATTCCCAAGGAAGAAAGTGGGATAGTGGAACAGCATGTGAAGAAATCCCTGAGAAGAAAATCAGAAGAATGGAGTTTGATCAGTCTGGAGAGAAGGCGGCTTGGGGTGATGCAGTTTCAGTCTTCCAGTGCTTGAAAGTGCAGCTGTGGTGGAGAGGGAGGTGCTTTCTTCTCAAGCATGCACAAGGACGGGACAAGAGGCAATAGGCACAAGTTCTTCAGAAAATAATCCCTCTGGACACAGTAAAGATTTTCTTCACTGTGAGAACAACTAAAATCTGGAATAGGTTGCTCATAGAAATGGTGGAAAGTTCCTCACAGAATTAGTAAAAGCTTGGCTTGACAGAGCCCTGGGTAACCTAATCTAGATCTCTGCTTTCAGGAGTTTAGATCAGATCATCTTAACAGCCACCTTTCAACTTAGACTATTCTATGTTTGTATGGTTGTTCTTGTTACCTGATTTGTAAAGTTGAATGCTGAAAATAATCTGTCTTTAAGGAGAAAATTCTAATGTTACTTTTAGTGTGCTAGGGAATTGTTGTGATGAGGAAAGGATAGTGATATACAATATATAGAAAGAGACACAGGGAAAGACATAGAAAGAAGTAAGACATGCAGAAGGAGTATGATCTATAAAAAGTTATCCAACCTGTCAAAGTCTTTCACAGGTTCCTTCTCCCATTTTGTGACAGCATCAGTTGCAGTGAATGTCTTAGTTACTGAGACTGTGTTATAATAGAAATAAGCTTTTAAGACATTTCCCAGACCTTAGAAAGCCAGAGAAGTCACTGTTCTCACTGTTACTGGAGAAAGTGTCAGTGTGCATGGGCCATCTCTTCTACTGAGAAAACTGTAAAAACGTATTCCACCTAATCTTGGAATTCAAATATTTGATGCTTATAAAGCAGTGAGATTTTTGGTTTTGCTTTATAAAGACAAAATTATTTTCATATGTAAGAACTGCCTGGAGACCTGGGTCAGCTATGACACAAGTGGACTTTTTAAAAATAGGTAGCTAAAAGCATGACAGCCAATATATTCAATTCTTGGTCAACCTTGAAATTAGAAAACCAGGATAAGAAAGCCTGGAAGTCCTCAACCAATAAGAGTATAAGTGCAGCATTTTAAAAGATCAAGGTGAATGTACATGACATTTTCCACTGAATTACTGATCATTAATAGTGATAAAAAGAAATGCCTACACTGTCTTTTTTGGTGTAGAGAAGACACTACAGAGAATGAAGCATAAAACATAAAACTGTAATTAAAAGGGGAAAGGAAATATTTTTAAAAATTACATCACAGCTAATTGCCAAGGAGAGTTTGGAAACCTCAAAAAGCAGGTGTCACTATGTCTTTTATGTAGCCACTTGCTAGTCTTTCAGATCCAGAATGCTGTGTTGCATACCTCAGCTCCCTCTCACCCTCTGAGTTTTATATTCTTTCCTGTATGGAATTGTTTCGGTGGTCGCCCCGTGTCTCACGGCTGCGGGCAGCCCTGGGCACCACGGCAACACAGTGTGAGGTTCTTGCCGACCGGGAGCTAGGCACGGCGAAGGCAGGGAGAAGAAAGGCGGGGACTTCAAGAGGGGGAAATCAGCAGAGTTTATTCACTCCACGGCTCCAGCCTCATGAAGACAGGAACACGTGGGAAATTACAGCTTTTATAGGAGGGAGGTACATAGGGAGGGTTTTAGTTACAGACCAATGAAAAGAATTCAGGGAGTGGCTCATAACATAATAGACATTTGTAATATCAAATCAGGGGAAAATGGGAGGGAGAGGTTTGGGTTTGGTCTAATCACTCTATGTCTTTTTCAGAATTTTCTAGAGTTTGGGAAAGGCTTTAGAGTGATTAGCAGGGTCAGGGGGTTACTCAAAATAAGATGGGCACATGGCAGGGGTTGAGACAAAACAAAGGTATTTGGGACAGCAGGTGCAGGGCAAACAGAAATAAAAGGGGAGTGAAGGGCAGGGTACATGGGACAAACCATTACATAAAAAAACTTATAAATAAATGAAGCATTAAACAGAGAAAACTAAAAATTCACACTACAACATGGAATCACCACAGCTCCAGCAGGGAGGACATGCTGGTGTCTAACAGAGCAGGCCGAGGTCTGAGTCAAAGCTTGTAAATATTCTTATTAAGGTTGTAAATGGTTTCATTGTAATAAATCATAAATTAACTTACATGCAAGACAGCAATTTTTAAGGAGGTGAAGTTTTCTCTCCAGGTCTTTGTTGGAATGCAAAACTAGCTGTTGCTGCTTATAATGAAAATGTTCCAGTTTCTTTAGAAAAAGAAACCTACAGTGATGCAAAATTCTTCTCAATGCTTCGTCCTTTTCAGGTACTTTTGGAATAAACTCAGAGCAAATTAGTAATTGTGTTCATCAAAGTCCACTGGGAGGTGGAATTGTTCACAGTGGAATAAATGACAGCTCTTTCAGTGTTATTATTCAATAGCAGGTTAGGATTTCATGCGTGGCATCTTTCTTATTATGTGTTTGAAATGTGGTCATCAGCTGGTGCAAAAGTCTATATACAAACATCTCATATTCCTCTTGTTATATGAATTTATATATTCTATGTAATGTAAAGCAATTTTAAAATCTTAATTTATAATTTTTTCTTCTCTTACCACTTCTTTATCATATGAGGAGGCTTTTGTTCTCATTGCTTCAAGTACAGTTCTTGAGGGTCTATAACATGATTTAAATGTTAGAAGATTTGGGTCTGAGGCATATTGAGAATTTCCAGGTCAAACTTGGTAATAGAGAAATAAGGTGTAAAGGATATGAGCTATTAATAGGCGCCACTGGTTCACAGCCATTATGTCAAAGTTAAGTTTGCAGATGCTCACAGAACCACCATTCCATGACCTCAGTCTCTGAAACAAGTTTAAAGCTCCACTTTAGCAATATCAGAAGAAAGTGAATACTAAATTCTGTTAAATTAATAAGTAAAGTATGTAAATGAGTAATGACTAAAGGTTTATTTACTATAGTAATTTACAAAAGGTGGTTTTTAAGAGAATTTTTACAGAAAACTTCTCGTGAAGCATAGTTTAAAACAGTGCCCATTTTGTTAAAGGCCTTGATAAAAACCCACAATAATTGTCATTAACTGACAATAAAACAGTCCACGACCACGTATATTTTTCAGTATTCAAATACTGCTTTTCAGAGAACATGATTAATCCCCTCATCCACCTTTTAATTCCATCTTTCTATCTCAGAAGTGTACAGATGCTCATTTTCACCACAGCTCTGCAAAAGGAGTGATTATTAGCTTGTTTAGCAAAGGGGAGACACAGATTTAAAGAACTGCATGTAATCTCCATTCAAGACAACAATTAGTGATGTAAGTCAATCACTCTTCAGACCCTGGCTGCCAGTTTTGCCAGCAAAAGGAAGCCAAGACTGAATTTTTTGAACTACTTTGAGTCGTGGCATGATTTCTTCACTGAACTTGGCATTAAACATTTCATACGTTTAGGCATGACTTCCAGTAAGGTAGTAAGCCTGTCATCTAGAACATGCTCTACTGGCAGTCTGTGACACACTCAGTTTGATTTGTCAGCATCGCACAGCAGTTCAGAAGTCTAATACGGGATGAGAATGAGCTTGAAGAAAAGACTATATAGGTAAAGGCTGTATCATAATGCAGTCAAAAGCAATGAAAACTCAAGCAGTTCTTAATTGCTAAGTTCTTGATTCTACACACTAATAATACTTTCTTAATGTGTTTTTTTAATGGATAATTTCTTAGCTTAAAAAAGAGAAGTCAAAGCCCTAGTGGCTTATCACAGTGAAGAAAAAGTCCCTTTTCCTGTATTTCTCCAAGTAACATTTAAACTCATTGATAAATTTAAAGGTTTCCAATAGGTGTAGAAGTCTTAAGAATATCAAATGTTTTTCAAGTATGGTGAAAATTTGTAGCAGAACAGAGAAATAAGATCCCACTATGCAGTAATACTGTGAAGTGATATGGTAGAGGAGACACTTTTTTGGCTTGCCTTGTGTCCTACAAGTGTATCAGAATGAAGTATACCTGCAAGAATAATAAAAATAAATTAAAAAATGAGTGAATATAATAATTTGTTGTTTATACAATTCCTTTATCTATGCAATCACATTTGCTAATTCAGTTTGTACCTTTACTGATCAAATCTTGTGTATACTAATTCCATCTTTACTCACCCATTTTTTTTTACTTACACTAGCATTTCTGTACTCGTGGCTTTATATATTGCTATTTATATTTTCTCCATATCCATGTGTCTGGGTGTCTATGAAGAACATACTTAGAATGCCAGCATAAATCCATTCCTAAAAGAAAGATGGGAATTTCTATGCTTGGTGGCATGTGCAATACCAATACAGAATCAAACATACAGAATCATAGAATACTTTGGGTTGGAAGGGACCTTTAAAGGCCATCTAGTCCAATACTCCTGTAATGGGTAATTTTCAGTGGGCAATCTTGCTCAGAACCCCATCCAACCTGACCTGGAATGGTTCCAGGCATGGGGCATGTACCATCTCCTCAGGAAATCTGTTCCCAGTGTCACCACCCTCTTTGTAAAAAATGTCTTCCTTATATCTAGTCTAAATCTATCCTCTCAGTTTAAAACCTTTACCCCTTGTCCTATCTCAATAGGCCCAGCTAAAATGTCTATCCCCATCTTTCTTATAGGTGTCCTTTACATACTGGAAGGCTGCAATAAGGTCTCCCCAGAGCCTTCTCCAGGCTGAACAACCCTGATTCTCTCAGTCTGTCTCCAAAGGAGAGGTGTTTAAGCCCTTTGATCATGTTTGTGACCCTCCTCTGGACTTGCTCTAGCGGGTCCATGACTTTCCTGCACTGGGATCTCACCAGAGAGGAGCAGAGCAGAAAGAATCATCTGCCTTGTCATGCTGGCCACATGTCTTTCGATGCAGCCCGTTAGTCCCCCATGAGCCAGCTTTCTGCTAGCTTTAGGTTAGCAGAAAATCCTGGGGAAGACATCGCTTTTGAGTGATAGGAGGAATAAGCACTCCTAAGAATTGTTAGAGATGAAACATGGAATTGTTCAAACAACGTAAAACAACACAAGGCAACAGCCTCTTAACTCCACTACATTTGATTTGTAGACTGGAAAATTCCTGGGACTGCTGAAATGCTTGTGGTCAGTTTGATATTTCCCTATAAATTGTGTTTTACAAGTATACCTGTCCAACCTACATATCTACATATACATAAATATACACACACACACACATATATATATATATATAAAAACAGGTATCTCTTTAAAAGTCAGTACACATCCGTGTAACACTGTATGGTGGAAAGCCAATAGGGACTGAAAAAAACAAAAAACCATAAAAGTTATTACATTAATTTATAATCTGGAAGTAAACTCATCTTTTCTTCCAAATAGCTTTATATACAACTGAATACAAAACTGTTTGCAGGAGACCTAACCTTATAAGCTCTGGAAAATTTTAAGGATCAGATAGTGGTCAGGGAAGTAATATTTATACAGACTTCCTGCTTCCTGCTTAAAAAGTCTGTGCCTTACCTTCCCTAATTCCCAATACATATACACATGTTCTCAAGAAACATGGTTTGCAGAATTGAGAGATTAAGTTTTTTATGTAAGGTTTTTATATTTTTGATGTTGTAAAATCAACAATCAACTTTCTGAGAGAAAAATTTAATATTTAATTTAAGGATTTCTGGCTCTTTTCTGTCTCTCTTCTGTCTCTTTTTCTTCTCTGTTGTTCCCTTTGTGCTGACTTATTCTAACTTGTCTTTGAAATGAACAGCTCTTTCAAGGTGCGTTACTGGGATGTTTGACCAAATGATTGCATTTTATCCACACCCTCCTCCTTATAAATTGATAAGATGTTTCTTCAAAGTAAAATGTGTATCTATGATACAATGAGGTACACACCACATTTTAAATTTTTGTTTAAAATACTGTCCCTTTTCTCACATTTAATCTGCAAAATCCTAAGAAATTTTTCTGTGTGGAACAGAAATCAAAGCAATGATCAAGTCTTTTTTATGACAGTTAATTTGGAAATAAAGTCATAAACACTTGTTAAACTTGGCTGGTTTTACACATTAATTCACATGAGATTCCATTTGGATTCCATGTAGCCAAAACAGATGTGTTTTAATAGCAATGAAAATTGATAATTTGTTTTCTTGAACAAGCTGCTTTCATTGATGTTTTGTAGTTCACATAAACTTTAGTGACTTGCCTCAGAAAGTTTGAACACCTTTTTTGAGGCTAAAATTGTAGAAAGCCCTCTGAAATAATCTTTGATGTGATTTTTCAAGCAGTGACAGGTCAAAGTGACTGAAGGGGACTTTATATGGAGAATTTAATGAGTATTTGCCCATTCTGCTCTCATTTACAGTCTGCCTGAAATTCTAGGAATCTTACCTGTCCAGCTACTGCTTTTTCCATAAGACAGCCCCCATTGCTACAATCAGCATGGGTTTTGTAAATCCCTTTCATAATGAGATGTGTTGCGAAGTAGCAGAAATTTCTATTGTGAACTTAATGAACTTCACTGCCAGATCCGTGGAGAAAAGACAGCAAACACAGGGAAAGAGCCAACACTTCTGACCCCATTCAATTTCTTAAAATTCATATTCTACACAAGTTTCTACTCATTAAATTAATCTTAGTGGAAATAGGAGGCTCTGATAACTGTCCATTCATTCAACTAAAATTTTCATTTTCCTAATTTGTACCTGCATGTAGGTCCAGATACAGTGAGAAATAAAAGTGCAATTTTACAACTCCTGGGTACATTGAACTTTGATTTTCACAGAGGTAAGGACTGTTTTCCTTCTTTGTGTATTTTCTTATTACGTAAAACACAGCAAAACAAGAGCATCTTTAACATCATCAGAGGAGTTGCACGCAGATCTAGGTTAGTATTTTCATTCAGACCAAATGGCTTTCACCATAGGCCTGATATGGTTGTTTAGGTAATTCTTCATTTATATGGAAATTTTTGGGTCAACAGAGAAATGACTGGCAAGCCTGCTGTGAATGCTTTTGTCTCTGTACTTTCTAGTGTGTTTTGGTATTTGATTTTGACGTGACAGGATATTGTTCTTTAAAAGTCCTTGTTGCTCTGCCCCTTTTGTGACCTTCAAAGAAAGTCAAAAGCCCTCTTCCATGCTGGTGCTCTCCTCCACCACAAAACACAAATACTCTTTCCTGGAATATTTGCTAAAGTACACGGGATTTACCTTTCTAATAGCTTGTTTCATGGAGAATACTTACAGGAAGGAACATGTCTCCTTTCTGTTTGATTTTCCATTACTGAAGCAAAGATTTTAGCCTCTTTATCTACTTCACTGAATTTGCAGACAAGTAGCATGGTTCATTCTTTGTCTTAAACCCCTTGACCTCATTTTTTTCAACTGAAGTCAGCTTATGTTTCAACACTGAGGTTGAAGAATAGATTAAATCCTTCATGGATCTTTTGTTATATATACTGAAGTTTGTGTTTATGTATTTTATGCATTATTCTCCAACTCATTTCAAAACTTACTGGAATATATGGTAGTTTTTAAAGGCAAGAGAAAAGCAATTTTTTTTTATTAAACTGAGAAAAGATGTAGTATTTATATAGACATTATTATATTTGCCAAAATGTAACTTGAGCAGAATTACACTTAACAATTAATTTTTGAGTTATTTTCAAGCACAAAGTGCTTGTTTTATTCTACTGCCTTCGAATTTTCACTAAAACTGTCATGCTCATGGTTAGTACAGGAAACTTTTAAAAATTATATCTTTACAGCTTATGTTTTAATATAGAAGTCTTTCAAAAAAATCTATATTTATTATGTGTATAAGGAGAAATTAATGATGAAAAGAATTTTTAACATTTTCTAAAATGCTACATATAATTTTTATAACCCTAGAAAATGTTCTATTTCAGAAATTCCTGAGACAAATATTGCAATGATCTTAATTTAGTTTTATAACACCTGCCCTTTGAGCAGCTGCAAATAAAAATAGATATTGTCCTCTAGGTTATCAGCATGAAAGAGAATCCCAAGAAATTGCATATCTTTTCATTCTTGTTGGCATCATGACTTACAAATTTATATTCAAAGAAGTTGCATATATCATTCTGACATTCTGATTTACTGAAACTTTTCAGATAGCACCAAAACATATTTTGTGAGCACATAGTTCTCTTTTTGTGCAGAACAATGACTCATTTTAGCCTACTGCAATTGTAAACAAGAAGAAATTGTTCTAAGAGCCTTCCTGCTACTGTTCATGTTAACGTTTAGGACAGGGTGGAGCTGCCACAGAATTTTCACTGTCAAATCTTTTTAATTGCTGAACTTTTATCTTATTTTACAAGCTTTTAATAAAAAATGTACACCTGTGAGATTAAATAACTTTCACAAAATTTATCTAAACATTTTTTTTACAAATATTTTGCTCATCTTGTGTCTTCCTTTTATTTAAAGAAACCAAGACTGACCTTAGAAAGGGAAGTATGTCTTACTCTGCTCTAGCTGATTAAAGTAATAATACATACAGCTTTATTTCTATGCTGGAAATATCTTGATAATGTTTGTTTGTTGTTTTTATTTGGTAATAAAAAGGAAAATAAATTAGAGGTTATATTCAATAAAGTTTGACACCATAAAATTTAGTTTTTTAAGAACTTTCCCCCTGGATTACTCTACAGAACCCAGTCTTTATTACTACGCAACTTAAATAGTGGGTTTGAAGTGAAATTGTGAAATTGTTTGAAGTGAAATCTATTGCTAGGAAGGAATCTCAGCCAATATCTAATCTGAGGTGAGGGGAAATCTCAAATCCCATTCCTCAGACTATTTCCTCCAGCCTACAGGGATGGATCCTCTTACACAGGATCTGCAGCACTAAATTCCCACTTGGAGTTAGTTGCTCATGTCATTTTTCCTTAAAATACAAGTTAGGCTCATCTTTCTTTTTGTGAACAGAATGTGGTAGCTGAAGCATATTCTGAATTTAATTCTCAACTGTTCTTGAAGGCACTCATGCTGATATCCAGCAGCATTTCCTGATCAGTACATGAGAGATTTCTGCCTGGGCACTTGTTACCTTTCCTGAAGAAGCTGTACAGAAAGTTGTGAAAGGTTAGTTAGGGCCACCCAGCTCCAAGCTGGATGTTTGCTGAATTCGTGTTTCAAAGCATGCTTTCACTTATAGCTTAAAAGAGAACACAGAAGCAGACAAGACTGAGATTATCAGTACTTATGTAATGTAAATGTACTTATTGCAATTTACTCCTATTTGGATGCCCAGCACTGGTCACAAAACACTTTGAAGGAAAACAAATATCATCACTTTTTTTTCTATGAAAAGTCAGAATAAAATTATAAGGCAGAGTTCCTCCAGAAATTTAGTGCAACAACCATCCTTTTGTATACTTTGACTGGTGTTTTAAGATTTTCTGCGATACAGATACCATTCTGGCAGAGGAGGCAGAGTCATAATAAGCCAAATGCATATTGAGTGTGCAAGGAATATTTTTTTCTCCCCTCTAAAAAATCTTCAAAAAATATTTCATGATTCCAAATGACATTGCCTTTCTCAGAAAACTTCATTCTGAGAATTACTGAAGATGAACTGTCCAAGAAAAAGTCTTGCAGCAATGGCAGTGCTTCCTGTAGGAGCCACAGCTATTGAGATGTTTCAGTCTCTGCTCACATGCACTGCAATGGAGGGGACAGTCTCCTTTGGATATTTCTTGCTAGAGCTTCCTCCTGGAAATGTCATAGGTGAGGATCTATGCCTCTTTCCTGGCTTCAGGGCAGGCTGGATTTTCACAGCTATTATTAAAAACAAATTTTGAGCATTTGACTGTAGCTGTAGTTGGTGAGTAAGGGCAAAGGTTTTAATGAGAATAACAATACAATGTTAGCCCTGACTTGGTTTGTGATAAACAACTGAGGATTTTTTCATACTTTAGGTAAATCAAGTTCAGAACTTATTCATTCTCCACGTGAAGTCAAGAGCAGGATACCCATTGCCTTCATATATGCAGACTCAAGCCTTGGGGAAAGTAAGAGTTGCCTCCAAGAATTCTGGCATAATATATAAGGAACTGAGGATAGTGGCTGGCAAATAGTAAATAATTTAATATGTATCTTTATTATTGCGAGCCTAGTTTTCACTGCAGCTGATTTAGTCAGGAGCAATCACACTAACATGCACTCCAGTATCTGCCCACGCAAAAGTTCAGACAAGTGATCAGTTATTTCAGGAGCAGCTGTTTTTCAAGTACACTTATTTTACATTATGTGTTCTTAATCTTGGAATATTTGTTTCCTTCTCATTTGTTTATGAACAAAGGACAGTTTATGTAACTGCCTGATTTTTCATAGCTTCCTATTTGCTGCTGGAAGAAATCTTAGGTTACCTAATTTACAGATGAAATTCCCAGAATTTTATATTTAAATGACCCTGTCAATCAGTGTGAGGGAGCTGTTTTAGTTGTTCAAAATGCTATTATTTTGGCATTTCTCACTGTGATAATGAAATGCACAAACTTAGAAGTATTTTGCTTTGAATTGTGTACTGCTCAGAGAACATATTTTGAGTTTGATAAACACCACTAATGTATTAGGAATTTGATAGGTTGGGGTTTTTTTCCTCCAGGAACATAGATTAAATATCAGCACATTGAATAGTCATAAATTTAGAAAATATTGCTTACCTGAATATGGAAGAAAACTATTTATAAGCCCAATCTTACTAAATGGGAAAGTCTAATTGTATTTTTTTTTAATTACTGCTTTTACTATTTTTGGTCTATAACCAGCTCTACTAAACAACATGACATTTGGAAAGTGGCACTTTTTACAATATCAGGTGAGTTGGAAAAGATTTCAAGAGGTCATCTAGTCCAATCTCCTGGTCAAAACCTCTCTTACTGCTTGTGGTGTGAGAAATGCTGGATATTCTGGTGAGCCACAGTTAAGACATCACTGGCTTGGTAATAAGAGCAGCACATTTGTTCTTTAATTAGTCTTGGTTTCCCTACTTTGCATAGTCCTTTGAAATTCTGATGAGTAACCTGATGCATACCTGTGATCTTGAGCAAAATCATGCAGAAAATAAACAGTTGAGCTACATACAAAATTCACAAAGCTGACTCTCAGTCCTTTGTTCAAGCCCTATTCACACTGGACTGCTTTGAAGTTATTTGAGAAAATCCTTATGGAATTTTGTGTGAGATTTGTGCTGAGGCATCAAACGGGAAAGCCTCTGTCTATCATGGAAAAAATTTCTGTATGACAGTTCTGCAGCCTATGCAGCAATGTGTTCAGCTCTGTACTTATAGCATTCATAAAACGTGAAGAACAGATATTTTCTATTGACATCTTACTATTTTTGGTGATCTGGAAAAAAATTATGTCAAATTAAAAATAGATTATCACATTTAGATACTGTTTTTTTATTTTGTTCTCAACACAGGTATTATTAAATATTAATCTGAGCAAAGTTTTACATTGGCTGATGGTCAAAATGCAGGATTAATGCTGCTTGCTCAACAGGTCTTAGTGAGAATTAGTTTTATCGTGTAGTAATTGCATAAAACATAATTTTCTGGTACACTGAGGAAAGTTTAATTTCAGTACTTTTATTACCTATTAAAAAATAATTCCCTAAATGCTGCACTTAATCATTTGCTAGTTAATGGTATGCTCAGCAATTCTATTGCTGGTTGCAATATTTAGCCAAAAAACCATCTCCTAATGCAAAGACATTCAGAAGGGTTTTTTTCTATTGGCTTTGCAAAACATGAGAGATGAGGTGTGGGTAAAGATTCAGAGAGCAGCTGCTCTCTGCAAAGACTTTTGATGGGGTTGTGGGACCTGCAGCTTACAGGGTTCTGTTCCAGCTCCTGCATGGTATTGGAAGAATATTAACTCCTCAGGAATAATGCATACCATCACACTGCAGGGTACTGTATTTCAAGTGCTGTCCTTATTGACTGGTGAGAGGGGCTGTTTTATGGCAAGACACTTGGTAGCAAAAAACCCGCTAAGATTCTAATGTTCAAACCCTATTTTTATGAATAAATAGGTATTTTTAATTTTTTATTAAAATTTTTAACCTCAGTAGAAGAACTGAACAAAAACATTCACTATCTAAATTATTTGCAAAATAAAACTAGACATCTGATACTAAATGTGTTTTTTTAGACTATTCTGTTTCCTTTGAGGAGGTTCTCACATGAGATATTGCACTGAAGAAAATTGTGAGGGCTCTACTTGATTACAGAGAGTGTGGTGAGTTCTTCATGTTTCCACACTTCATATTTTTAGAGTCTTTCATCTTTAGCCAAAGTCTGAAAGTTCTACTCACATCTCTTAAAAATCCTGGGAGGAGAGGTGGGCATAATTCCAGCATCCCTTCTAATCATACCTCAATGTAATCTCTTGTAACATCAAAGCAGTTGGAGGATGATGACTGGAAAAAAAAAAAAAAAAAGAGTCAGCTAAAGTTCAGTCTCTGAATAGGCTGTGTTTGCCTTCAGATTTGTGAGTGAGGAGGAAGGGGGTGGTGGTGTCAAACTAATCACATTGAAAACTTGGCTTTTCCTGAAATAGGTTCATATATGCCTGGATAATGAAATTTTCAATAACTATTTGCCTTCATTAATGTGAGGGGAAACTTCATGTAGGAATTCAAGCTAGTGATTTTTAGCCTATAAATATCAGACACCTGAGTTTTATTTCTAAAGCAGTGTCGAATGTGCTCTGTGGCACTTTTAGGCAAATTTGCAGCTGATAAATCATTTGTATTGCATCTCTTGGAGCCAAGTATGGACTGCATATATTGAATTGATTTGCAGAACTAGAAAGAAACTGATGTCAGATGTCACTTGTTCTAACACTTTGAAAATTAGTCACAAACCATATCCTTGTCCAGTTAGGGCAGGTAGGAGAGATGCTTGCATAAAAGCAGTAAGCATTAATTAAAGTCCCTCTCAAGAAACAGTCAATGAATGTTGAGACAATAAGAACAAAGACTTCTCCCCACATCTCTTCTGTGCACTGTGGTGAACTATTTACATAAATTCTACTTGTTTTTGCAGAAGACTTGTAACAAAGTCATCACTTAACGCATCAACTCCTGCAAATATTTTCTGCGGATCATGCCTTGGGTTTTTGCCGCTTTCTTGAAAGAAACATACCCATTAGAACATCATAAATTATTTTCTTATTGATCACATCCGAAGAAAGGGCTTTTTAGCTTGGACTCTTATCTAAATGATTCTTGCTTTGTCAGACAGTCTTTCACTGAGGTATCCTGATCAGTACCACAGCTAGTGTTCCTGGATATCTGGTTACTTATACATTCTTTATCCAGAGAAAGGACTTAGGTTCAAATTCTGATCCTCCTGATGATAGCTATTCTTATGAAAACTTTTTACCCTTTTCTATCTACAAATCTCCGACAATGGAAGATGTCAGGAATACTGGAGTAGAGAATCAGTTTGGATGCACTATGTCATTACATATTTTACTTTGTATATTACTCTAGTAATTCACAGAAAGATAGTTTTCCATTACAGCAAATTAACTGAAATTTATTTAAAAATTTGGGCATGAACACCTTCACCAACTTTTGTTTCTCTCTTAGAATGGTAGCATCTGTGACTGAAAGAAAGCTATGAATTTCCTGTTTATTATCTGCAGTTATTTGCATGTACCTGAAATAAGGTCTGTATATGCCTGAATAATGACATTTTCAATCACTATTTGCCATCATCAGTGTGAGGGGAAACAGTTCATATAGGAACTTGAGAAACTTGGTGTAGTTGAAGATATCCTTGCTCATTGCAGAAGGATTGGACCAGATGGCATTTAGATGTCCCTTCCAGTTCAAACTTTTCTGTGATTCTGTGGTTTTCTGCAGAAGTTCTTCATATGGAGCAATAATAAAGTACAAAATGTCATTTCTGGGTGAAGTGTTGACAAGAAAATTCTTTTCTTTATTCGGTTTGTATGGCTATAAAAGTCTTAATAGATAATATGAAAGAGTAATGGCAATTTACAATTCAGCAAAAGGAATGGATAAAATCTTTGAATTCTAACTTACCTAGATAGCCACCGAATCAAGGGTCTGGTTTAATTGA
>VXBB01010670.1:118581-146495 GCA_013399915.1 Illadopsis cleaveri
AAGTCTTTCAATCCCATCTTATCTGGGTCTTATTCCAGAAGAAATTGAATTAACATCAACTTTCAAATTAAACCCAGAAAGAGGACTGAAAGTAAGAATATACACAACAAAGTGTGTATATGTAGTAGATTTTAACATCACTCAGTTAAAAGAGGAAGAAATAGGAAAAGAGTTTTTGAGGGAAAAAAAATCAATAATTCTTGTTCACTCTGACTAGACATAAAAATTTGAGATCCTTTTGAAGATTTGACACCATTTTTGAATGTGAACTCACTTGCGTGTCCCAAAATTGCTTTTTATATATAGAAATTGTTATTAAGTAATCCTTTCATAACTTCTATATACATTTAAGGTTCACCAGTGCCCAAAAGACCTAGGAGTTTGGGTACCTGTATGTCATTGCTGGTATCTCCAGTTCAGCAAAAGAAAGTGAAAAATCAGGTTATGTTGATGCTTTAGGCAATAGTGATGGAAAGCAGAAAAGCACTCTTTGAAGTATCAGAGATACAAGTTCACAGTCCTTAAGTTTTTGGATTTCAGGTTGTAAATTGAGGTTGACTAGAAGATTAAGGAATAGAAAAAAACATTTTACTACTCTATATTTGTCATTTTGGGGATATGATTCTTATACTGTGAGTTTATTTATGATAATTAAATGCTATTAAATAAGCTTGATATTCCACCACTGTTAGACTTCAAAACAAAATAGTGTCATTTTTTGTTGTTAAAACTCTAAATGGTCCTTTCCCAAACAAAGCAGCACTTGCTAATTTCTATTGCAGTACTTTTTTAGCATTGATGCACTGAATCCAAAAATCCTTTTCTGACACAAGAGGATGATGTGAAAGTTTGGAAGTTTCTTATTAGAGTTCTCAGACCTAGTTTAAAAGTGTAAAATATCTTTTTCCTACTAGCTCTATTTAAATCAATGAGGAAAAAAGTTTAACTCCTGGGCAGAAAAGCTTTTGCCTCATCAGATATAAATCATTCACTGTGATTTCATTGTTTCTTTCCTCCTTCATATAGGATGAGATGATCATACCAACTTGTTCCAATGTTTATATGAACTTGTTGATCTGGACTTTCTAGGAAATAGAACAGTGTTATTCTGCCTCATGGGTAAAGACGTAATGCATGATAAGGAAGCCTGCTTGCAGATATGGATTTATGAGGGAAATTTCTTTTTAATGTACGACAGTTGAAGCAAAACAAACTCAGAGCCAATCTGAACAGTTTTCAAGCCCAACCAACACAGCTGCACATTATCCTTGTAATCAGTACCAAGAAAAGTGGCTCTGTGGCTTAGACGACATCAAATTTTAATGCTGTGAGGGTGCTTTGACTGTGAAAGTGAGTTTATATGCTTGGTTGGGCATCTGTCCAGCCACTTAATTCATGAAGTGGCCTTTTCTCTAGTTCAGGTAAGGTGCTCTAATGACTTGGTTGGCACAGGATGTGTGCAGTCACAACCAAAAAGTTCCAGTTGTCTGCGATTTGATTTTTTGCCTTCAAACAGCAATTGAAACACATCTCCTATTAAATAACCTTCTGTACATTCCTCTCACCGCAGTGCTGTGTTATTGAACAAACTAAACCCATGACATCACTTGATGAGTTAAAGGTACTTAGCACCAAACCATTCAGGAAATACTCAGACTATTGCAGAATCAGGCCCCTAATTACAAACTTATGTGCAGTGTTCTGGTTCATTTCTGTTACTGATCTCCCATTTCAGTAGCAAACTTTTTTTCCTCAGTAATCCACCTCTGTGACTCTAAATATACTCCAAGAACAAAGATGGCTGCTGCAGAATGTGAGACAAGGTTTCATAGTTGAATTTCACGTGCAACTAACAGTACAAGGTTGTGACAGAAGTAGTGTCTGTCTTGTAAAATGTTATTGTTGTCTCTATTAGCAAAAATAGATTAAAAATAATTTTTATGCTACTCTGTAGCATTACTCTGTAATGGGCCTGACACTTTAGAGATCAACAAGCAGCTTTTGGGGCTGTTTTCTTGTACAGAAAACAAGCTTTTTGATGGTTGGACACATTGTTATTTTTTTAACTAAAATTCTGGATAAAATAATTTCCAAATTGTTGGTACTTTTACAAGACAGTTTCTAAAGAAGCATAAGACACTGACACAAACTGATTTGCAATCTCTAGAATGCCTACTCCAGAAGTTAGAAATGCTGTCTAACTAAATAATGTGAATTTTAAAATAGGTAACTAATGCATTACAGTTTTCAAGTAGGAAGAAGGAGCTAATTAAAGAGCTAATTATCTTCAACTGCAGTTTTTTTCTAGGACCAACCAGCAATAGGACTGTGACTGTCCTTTTGACTTCCTTCAGAACTGTACCAGCCCTATCTCTTGCAGACTATGATTTCTGACATAAATCTGCTAGTCTATGCACCGAAGAGAACAACCAAAGGCTCTATCTGCATTCTCCATACAATCCTGGTCCTATTTAATGACTGCACAGGATTCTACCTAAAGGCAGGCGATATAACTAGGGATACAGAAAACTGTGGCCTGTTGTGATGTCTGTAGAAATGAAGAAGAAAGAAGTTTGTTATGGAATGTCATGTTTACTTCTATAAACCTGGTATTTGCATACCCTTTAAGGCTTAGTTAAGCAGTTGAAATCTATAGGAATCACTGTAGAAAACTGTGAACATGGGCAGTCCATACATCTATATGATTGCCCTTTGATACCTCTTAAACTCCATCAAATTTTTGTTACATCCTTTTTCAAAGAGTAGTCCATTATTTTGTATGTATATATTTATTTTTCAAGAGCTTGCCTAGAGTGGGCTTGATTCATGTGGAGGTTGCATTTGATTCTGTTAATGTGAATAATAGAAACTGAGTGTTCTGTGGTTAAAAAAAGTATTTGAAAACTACATATCCTTCTATCTTTTCCATTCTGCTAACTTTTCTGTAAACAAGTATTTAGAAGAAGAACTGCTAATACTATAAATATATACTCCTGGTACTCATTTTTTACTTATAGTCAGAATGTGGGAAGTTCTTCAGCTAAAGACTCCAACCAAGATGGTGCAAACATTAATACTTCAGTTCCTGCTACATGCAGTTGAAGTACCAATTACTCTGCATATATGTTGAAATACAAACTCTGCTACAGGTCTTACAGCAGCTGAAGATCAGCATTCAGGAAGGCTTTTAGCTATGTTGTCCCTAGTATGTCCTCTGTCATGATTCTTGAAGGATGCTACAAAATACTGCCAAAAATTTTATCCTGAATCCTTTCCTTGACACAGACTCTTCAAGCTCCTGTTGGAAACTGTTAGAAGTTTCACATTTTTATATTCTGTCTTCCATAATGACATGTTATTTTGCTACATTTGTACACACAAAGAGGAGGACACAACCCTTCCTCTGGTTCAGTCTATCCCATTCTGCCGGTTTTGGAGGATGGAAAACTTGCAATTGATAGTGGTTTTTTTGATAATGTTATTGCTTTATTAGGTATTTTTAGAGATATCTTAAGCCTAATCATGTTTCTAAATCCAAGGACTTATTGTACAAACAGGAAAATAAGTAGCAGAAACAAAAACCTCTATTATGAAGCAGTTACTTTCATTCCAATATTCAAAGGAATTAAACTGTCAAGAAATGGTGAATATGTGATATATAAAAGCTGCTTCTGAGCACAACGATTTTTAGGAGATTTCATTTGATTTTTTAAATAATTCAATAGGGGACAGCTGTAGACAAGAGAAACAAAATTATCTCTGAAAGTAATTAAAAATGTGTTTTGGCATCCTTTTCTTTAGAAAAGTAGAAAATATTTCAGAGGTAGATTCTAATTCATGAAACAGATGCATCCTTTTTTTGCTTTGTAGCTGTGAATGCTGTCAGTTCCTACTGCTAAAAGTAAACAGGGAAACTCACAGAAACTTTCTTGTCTTTTGTTAGTTTACTAGGAAAGAAGGTCTGTCTGGCTTCTGCCTTTTTATTCTCTGCATTGTTTACATGTCAGAGTGAAATAACTTCATTTAGCTATACCACATTTCAAATCAAATATTGTGTTCTGGGTGTTTGGCAAATGTTAGGTCAATTATTTTCCAGGGCATGGAAACTTAAATCTGTCCATTATCCTACAAAATCTTTCATTTTAATTTAGGAACTCTATATCTAAAAGGGTTACCCTCACTGCTCCCTTTCATTAAAATTGCTTATCCCCATGGACATTGAACAGTCTGTTTTCCTGCACGATAGTTGTGTTTTGCTGGTGAACCAACAGCCTGTATCACTTTGTATCTCTCACTTAAGCTTTAGAGTTTTTGCAAATGAGCCATAAAAAACCCCCGTAACAGGAATATGGGACAAGATCACACTCACACATGAAGCCAAGCTTCAAAAGCTACCTTTCTGCCCTAGCAAATATCCCACCTATCTATGACACTCCTCCTGTTACCCAGCTGGTTGCCAGCTGCATTAAAAAATTACCGCTTTTTTACTGTCATAGAAGACTTGCATTTAAATCCCCAAAATATGCTAATCTGTTGAGGATGTGGGCTACAGGTTTATTCACCTTATATTAAGCCCATAGGTATTCAAAATAAACTTTCAGTTAAGAACTCTGAACATGTATTTTTGTCTGATAGGCCATTTTTAGATAATTATAAAGATATTACTACATAGTATGACTGTAATTTAATAACATTAGACCTTGTAGTTACCTATCTCTAATTGTTCCTTTGAGCACACAGCAAGTCTAAATTTAAATATTAGATTTTCTGGTATTTCTCTGTTTTAAAGGAAAAACTAGACCAGAAATTTTATTTAACACATTTGTGTCTTTTTACACATAGATTGACAAGTTAAAAATGATTTTTAAGTCACATGTTAGTTCAAAACAAAGGGGGACAAAATGGTATTATTGTCAAATTTAAATGTCATGCAAGTCCTGCTAGTCTTTCTGGCTTCTTGTTAAGTAAGTAGGTAGGGGTTTGCATTTCTGCAGTGTCTTTCATCCCAGAGAACTTAAAAAATTGGATTAATACACACAATAAGCCCATGAATTTAGCTGCTGCTACTGAGAGCTTTAATAGCAGAGTGTGAGTGCAGTTAAAATAGAAGGATTAACTCTTGCACCAAATAGAGCATCCCTTTATAAACTGAATGCACAAAGATCCTAACTCATAAAGTATAATTAAAGATGCTGAAAGTCATAAGGTTAAAGGACTAAATTTATTGAGTATCCTTTGATGTGACAGCCCAGGTTTTATGTATTTCATCTTGGATTGTATCCAGTGTCAAAGTGTGCTTACATGGAACAGTATATCTTATAACTGAGCTAAAACTCTTGGTGTCTAAAATACAAGCCAACAATATATAATTTTGGGAAAAAAAGATAGTGAGACCAAGAAGGGATGTTTGAAAAAGGAACAAACCAGAACACAGGAATAAACAAATATCGCAATACCAATGAAAATGTCAACATTTTCCTGAAGTGATCATGCTGAAGGTCCGATGACCTCTCGAGCGGCCAGTATGAATTTTGCGTGTGCATAAGCATAGTCCAGACTCACCTAAATGCAGATCTGGAATGAAATTTTCCATTATGAATCTTGCTGGTTTCCCCATATGAAAATAGGCAGATCCTAACTGTGTACAATTCTGCCTAGGAGGCTGCTGGGATATTTTAGAGCATAAATAATACTTTTATCTGAAAATGATCCAAGTTCAGACAGCTGTGTGTAAAGGCTCCCAATCTATTCCTAAGAGAGGAATAAAAGTTGCTTGTGATTTATTAGCGATACTGTTGGTAAATTCCAGGTTGCAGCAATAAGAAATGGTATATGTTTTAGAAGTTATAGGCTGGGGCACATAACTAAGAAGACTGTTCAGAACAAAACAGTAAACAGCTTTATTACAGCTATGAATCTCACTCAATGATAGTTGATGTATGGCCACAGAAGTTGTTTTTAAGAGACAGAGTGCTGACATGAGCTAGGAATGATCCTCATCTATTTTCAAGAAATTCCATGGCTGTTTGATTTCCATGTAAACAACTCATTAAAGATGAATTGCAAGACATTAGCTTTTATAATACCTCAAGACTGACGAAATTCAGAGCCTTTGATGTCTACAGCACAGTTCTACTGGGACTAACAATGGCAGAAAATTGAAATTGTGGTATAGAATTAGACAAGGTAACATGCCTTAGCTTTACGGTGGTATAACTTTTCCTTTAACCCCTGCAGAAGATGCTGTCTATTGTCTGCTATTACCCCTTCCCAACAGAGCAGAAACATCTAGCTTAACACTGCAGAACAATCTAAAATGGTGCAAGTCTTCATTTTTTGAGCTTTGGGAATGAGTTCACAGATTTTAATTTTCAAAGAAAAAATGTGCCAATACATGTACAACAATAAGCTCTTTAGATGAAACTCTACTAGTCTCTTTACTTTACCTTCTAAATTTGGTAGGGGTGTCGCACACATATGGAAGGCCCATTTCCCGTATTGCCTGGCTAGCACATCTGTAAAGTGCCTTGGAAATAGGACCTTTGAATGTATTTTAGTATTCCTTTTCTCTCTGCAGAGGCTGCCAGCCAGTCTGCAAGTAATGCCAGCTGAGGATGCTACATTTTGGATAGTTTTTGCTTGTCTCCAAAACAAAAGTAATTGTGCATTGATTTGTTTATATTTTGTTATGTCAAGCTTGTAACAAGTCATGTCATTGTAATGGAGTGGAGATGTCACCTTCACTTCTCATCTGCGAGAAGTTGCTGCCTCAGATAAATGAGGCTTCCTGTTCCTTCTGTTTTGACTTAGATGGCCTTTGGTTGAAAGGTTGCAATACAGGATGAAACCACAGAACCCTTGTTTTCAGCTGAAAATATTTCCATGAACAGATGAGACTCATACCCTCAAGGTCACTGTTTTGGCAAAGAGTGTTTTGAAAGAAATATGTGAGAAACGATGCTTGTTCTAAAAGGTATTACAGGAAATGTATAACTTTATTATATTTCTTAAATACTGACATTTGACAATCTTTGAAAAAAGGAGGCTTTAATAATATCCTGGACTGGAAGTGAACCATGGTTTAGAACAAAACAAAATCAAAGAGATTTGAACCACTAAAGCTGAAAGACACAAAAGGAGGCAAAACTAAAAACAGCTCTGGCAGCACCCTGTGTGCAGATTTTGTGGGACATAAGGCCTTCTGCACACACCTTTTGGAAGGCAGCTGAAGCTTCTGTCACTTTCCAACATTCGTCCTTTAGCTCAGAGATACTACAGACCAGTAAAGTATTTCCTTCAAGACAGTTGCTAAGCCAATTTGTCCTCTTTGTCTGCTGCTGAAAATGTTCTATCTAGTCTGTACTGCCTGCTTTGGTATTACATTTTTGACTTCTGAACTAGATTTTTCAGTCTGCAGTCTGATCACTTTAGCAGAGTTTACTTTGTGAAACTGGCATTTTTATGCCTCTTTTGGGCAGCAGAATTTTTCACTTCCTGGACTCTGAACTGCCCTTAAAGCTTCCTTTAAATATACCTGGCAGTGAAAGCATAAGGATCAATTTATGATTTTTTGACAAATAATAAAATAATCAACTTTATAGAAAAGGATTCAAATAAGTGACAATATTTCTCTCTGACAAACTATATAAGAAAATATTTATATCCTTTTCCTAACCTTTGTGTACTTGTCAGTCGGCCATATGGTCACCTAAGGACAGAGACTAGCCATTTGTGAATTTTTTTCTATATGTATGTGCTTGTGTGCACGCACAAATGTGTATTTTTGTCTTTATATCTGTGCAAGTAATGGAAACATATTTACCATTTCTTCTTACAGTAAATCTCAAAGTGCATTACAAGGTTTAGGTCCTCTCCTGCTGAATCTGCAGCCTCACTAAGGCTCTTAAGAATGTCTATATGAGTAGAGTAAGACAGGGCAGTAAGTTCTGAGACCACAAGATTATTATACTTAAAGGAGTTACGTAACATGTATCTTTTATATAGCACATGAATGCTTGTGCACTTTGCATCTTACTGCAGTACAAAACATTGGCCTCATTTGTAAAGCAGATATATCCTTGGAAGTTTTTGGAGATTTTTCTTTCCTTTGGGACAACATTACTTATGATCTGTGGTTCATTTACATTTACTTCATAGGTTATGCTATTTTGTTCCTTCAGAGATCATTCTTAATGCTTCTGTCAGATGCTGAGATCAATTCTGTGCATTTTGGGGAAGCAGGATATTGGAACTGCAATCCGCTGTTGTACATGAAAGGAGAGTTTTATTTCAACTGAAGAGTTTGTCAGTGCCAGTAAAAAACAGGTTTGTGAAATAATATCAGTTGTGCCAATATCTAATCTTTAATAGTTAGAATGCAATTTAAGCTGAAACAACGTCAAAATTATAAGAAGCTTTTATCATTCCCTATAGATAGCTTTCTCACTTTTGTTGGCTTTGTACAGGTGTGCATGAAAGAGGTATTCTTTAACCTTTTCCAAGTTGCATCTTGAAGCCTGATTTATAAATGGGATCATTTTTCTCTATTTAAATTCACTTGTGCTAAGGCAGTGCATTCACAAAATCAGTGGAATTATCATTATTAGAAATGCCTCTCCCCTATATCTACCTGAAATAGAGAAAAGTCAGTTCCATGTTTTCCTTAAGATAAAGCTTAATGCTGCCCCAGTTGCTTGTGTATATCTTTACTGAGTAAAAATAAGCTTTACTAAGTAATTTGGGTCAAAATACAAGAGAAATTAATTTATACTAGCTGTAATAGATTTTTGAAGCAACTGGCTGAAAATAATGAAGGTTTTTATTCTAACAAAAATATTAAAAAATATTTAATATGTATAACATTTAAAAATTAAGATTCTTGGTCACACTAGATAGTTTAGTTATGTCTACCAAGGTTCAGTCATACCAGGTAAATAGATTTTTCTGTGTGCATTTCTGCAAACTCAAGTGCACAAAGAGTTCTCTTAACAGTTCTTTCTGATAAGCCATACACCACTATCGCAAGGCCATTTCTTGACAATAGGTAGGCAGTCAGCCTTTGTTCCCCATGCAAGTTTATTGAATGCTTATTGTTAGCCAGACTTGGCTCCCTAGGTCATTCTGCCATTCCTAGGTGAGTGTTGAAGTAAAAAAATCTATCTCTACTGTCACACTTGAGCTATGTAGTAAAAAACACTCACTGGGAACTTTTATCTTTTCCTAATGCATCCTTGGGAACTTAGCAGTGTTGTGAAACTATCTGAGAAACCGTGGTAATAGAAATGTTAACAGAAACCAGACAGTAGTGTTTAGAAAGCTATTATGAACTTTAGCTTCTGTTCACACAGTTCTCAGAAAAAACAAAACTTTCAGTTGCTGAAACTGCAGTCTGAAGGGGGTGAATGTTTACCAGATTCTTTGTTACCAGCCAAAGAATCCACAGAAAGCATATTCCATCATATGTTTACATAGCAAATCACATCCACATACAAATGCTTTCATCAGTTGAACTCCACTGGAGATACTCAGCTGAAAAGGCTTATACTAAAGCATATTGAAGTCAGTGGAAATTTTCACATGGACTGCAGCAGGCTTTCAAGTAAGGTTCTAACTCCACCTTTAGCAGCTAAGTTAAAGAACTAACTCGATGAGTCATAAGCTCACAGCACACTGTGATCTGTGCCAGACCCAGCCTCGTGACATGATTATTCATTATTATGCTGCAGTAAAATAGTGGTGAATTGCACACTTTCCCTAGATAAAATTTTACGAAATTTGCATTCCCTGTAGAATAAGCCTATGCGTACCTAAACTACTTCACAGACATGACAATTCCTCTTTGTATGCACAAATTCTCCTGCTGAGAAGGATTGTTTGAGTTGGCTTCAAAGGACATACAGTTTATTAACCAGGCCTGGGACAATTTCTTTTATAAAGATATTTTTGAAATCTACAAGGGAAAACAATGTAAATGGTTAGGGTAGGGTATGGCCTGCAGTTCAGCTCCTATGTGTCTTCTATATTTTAGTTGAGTGTGGTGTGGTATGGCAATTTGAATAAGGAAGTTTCTTCATCTGATAGTGAAAAGCAGCTTCTGTACAGTCCTGTGATGTATATTTCCTTTTCTTGCATTTAGTCTGTAGGGAACTTGAAAGTTTAGGGTTTTTTCCAGCATGAGTCATGAGTATTTTGCTACATGAAGGTGACAAAAGCCAGGCTTCAAGGAGTGAGTACATTACAATTAGATGGGATTCCTAAGGAGAGACATCATATGTCAAAAAATAATAGAATTATAGAAAGGTTTGGATTGGAAGAGACCTTTAAAGATAATCTGGTTCTACCCCACTTTCCATGGCCAGGGACATCTTCCACTAGGCCACATTGATCAGAGCCCCATCCAACCTGGCCTTGAACACTCCCAGGGTCAGGGTATCCACAGCTTCTCAAGGCAACCTGTTCCACTGTATGTAATGCATAGCCTTCTCTCTGATGACTGAATGGTAAACACAGATTGCTTGGACATGAAGATCAAAGCATCTATGGTAGTTCAGACAAGGGAAAGTTAACAGAAAGTGTTGAGAGCTGTTGGCTGACCCCAGACATCTAGTGGTGTTACTGGGCCACCATCTATTCACTGATCCTGTTATTCAATCTTTCTCATTGTGTCTCTGGAAATTCACATCTTCATGACCTGTCAGGCCAATGCATAAAGAAATATAGTTTCATCTGCAAAGGATCAGGGAAGACTGAGGAGGGCAATGAAAAATGATTTTCTTTTCTGAAGTATTTGTGAGATTTTAAAAGATTTTTTCATCTTTAAAGGTTAGCAAAAATCCACTGTAGGAGCTTCTGAGAAAAAAAGATTTTAAGTTTTTTGCAGCTGGCTCAAATCAAAAGATGTATTTCATTTAAACAGCTTATCTTTTGAATATATGAGTAATTCAAATTCAGACAAAGTATGACATAGTCACAGAGTGTTTCTGTATATAAAGTTGTTGTAAATTCTTCTAGGTATAAAAGACAGACATGGAACATGACTTGAGAAAAACAGTCTGTTAACGGACTTGTTGGAGCTGAACTTTGCTCGCAGCATGCTCTAGGGAACATGATGACACACAGCGACCTTAGTCACAGAGAAACATAGAATACATTTTCTCAAAACAAGAAATAGTGGTAGCTCTGCTGTCAGTTTCTATAAATCTGGGAACAGAAGCTGTGAACCAACCTTCTGTCAAACAATCTCCTAATAAGCGACGAAGTGAAAATTTTTTATTATTCTATTTAAAATATTCACTTAACTTTTTACGAAAATGGACACTGTACTTGGGCATTCTGTAGGCCTCCATTTTATGTTCCATATAATTTTTCTTCAAAGCATGAATGCTAAATTATAAAACTAAACTATTCCTCACAGCTTAGTTGAAATTAAGGATAGAATTGCATCCAAAACCTGGGATCAAATTCCCCTGAAACTGAAATCCTAAATTAAAACCAGATCAAACTTTATAAGATGGCTTTCTTTTTTGTTAAAATTAGCTTGTTTGAATATCTGATTTTTATTTTAGTATTTTAGTATTTTGATTTTAAGTCAGGCTGGGTGCTGGATTTAAAAACTCTTAGTCCACATATGAGTTTTGTCACTGACCTACCGCAGGGTGGAATGTCAGTTCAGATATTTCAATCAGGTTCAGAGTTGTCTTAAAAATCTCTAATTCATGTCTTTTGCACTCAGAGAGTAGTTTAGATAGGAGATCGCTTCCTAAAAAGGTTGTTGGGGAAACAAAACACATTGTATAACAGGATTAGGATCACTTTGAAAGTTTGAACTGCTAGTGGTTACTTAAAAATAACCTCGTGGACTTGTAATTGAAAATTCCAGTTTATTTTTAACAGTAGGTGTTGCTGTAGGAAAAGAGAACAAAGCATGCAAAGCAAACTGCATTTACAGGAATGGCACAATAGTGAAGAAAAAGGGCAGCCAGAATGCTTTGCTTAGAACAACTTAGAAAAACCCTATTGGTAGTTTACGTGATTTAAAATTTGACATTATCACCTTTTCTCAGTCAGTTCTGCTGAACTGCCTGTTAAAAACAGTTAGATAGTTTAGCATTTTGAATATTTTGTCTGATTATAAAATTACCACTCAAAATTAAACCTTCTGCTTCTCACTGAAATTTATATTAATATTCTGTCTGCATGAAAACTGTATCATAGACATGCACACACTTCTGACTACCACTGCCTGGCTAGTATTTCAACCTGAAGATGTGGACAGATCAGAAAGAAAGGTAGATTTATAATAAGTAAATATGATGCACAGCTTACTCTTATGTCTAGATTAGCAGATACTACTGGCAAAGGTCAGAAAGTCACTGTAGGTACCCATTTGGCATGTTGGGTTAGCAGACAGATATGACTGGGTGATGCTATCAGTTTCCAATATGCCAATATAAGTAATTTTGTGTTGCAGTGGTTCCAGATCCTGATCAGAGAGAACTCTGTGTGCACACATAGTGTACACACACACACACAAGGCCCTGTTTGCCCTGGTCTATGCTTGATCCTGAGGTACTGAGACAAACACTGCATTGCCTGAGCAGCAGAAGCCCATGGGAGAAAAATAAGCATGTTTGTTAAATGTTTGATCTGGAAGAGATTAGAGGGATTGCTAGGAGATTGTGGTGGAAGTGTGTTTGGCTGAAATGGAGGGAAAAAGTCACAGCCGTGCTTGTGCCAAATGTTACCTGGGGAGAGCATGCTCTGCTCCAGCCAGTGTGAGGACAGGCCCTCCTTTAACCTGGGTTTTTTCTTTCAAGTTTTCCCCTCCCTTATATTACAGTTCAGAATTTCAGGATAAAAAAACCTGTTGCCTTCTGATGTTCAGCAGGTTTGGGTGAAGGATATGTGTTGTAAAACAGGTTTGTGGGGGAGCACCATGTGAGTGAGCACAAGCTGACAACTTGCTGAAAGCCCAGGGGCTCGGCTTTCCTTGTTTCCTTGCGCAGCCTATACTGTCATTAGAATTCCAGCTATCTGCTTGTGGGGAAGAACAGAGGGATTCTTCACTTCTTACTCTGTGGAGGCACATAGAAGTCGAGATCTCAGATGTTACTTCTTACCTAATAACATTGTGATACTCTCAGCAATGAGAGTTCTTGGTTTGATGGCATAAATAATTCACCGAATTATGAAAGCTTTATAGAAAAAGCAATAATTGGAAGTGAACCAAGATGCCTTGTAAGGACGCAATGGTAAACACCAGAGTCTCAATCTGCTCCCAGATCAGTCTACTAGATCCAGCCAACTCTGCCAAACTGGAACAATGACTCAGTAGAGATTCCAAGGATTTCATCAAGTTACTAAAAATTTAGGAATATAGCAGAAAGAGGCATTATTTGATATATCTAATTGGCGATTTAAGATGTCTGCTGAGGAATAGTCAGAGATGATGAAGTGTAAATTGCAGCGTATTGAGAAGTCATTTAAAAGCCTCTTTTTATGGCATGAGAGATTTACTGTATTGAGAAGTTACTGATGTAAGATCATTTTGTACCAATCATAACAGAGGCAAAAGGGTCTGAGCTATGCTTAAAACTGTATGAAGTTTATATATGTGATGTTCATTGTCCAAAATGAGTCAATGAATCAGTTCATTGTATAGGAATACTTTCTGGTCTCTCTAACCCACAATATTCAAATTTAGAGAAGTGAGAGGGTTTAATGGTTTAATTATTAGTTCCTTTCTTCATGGTTTGGGTGCTATTAAGGTATGAGCTATTGTCCTTGGACGAAATTACAAAAAATATTATTTAAAAAGTGTAATTTATTGGAAAATGAGAGAGAGACAAGTCCCCACCCAGAGAGCAAACTGTAATAGCACTGGCAATTTAACAATGAAAGATCTCATCAGTTAAATTTGTCATAATATTGACAGCAGAAAGGATCAACAAGCGTTGAATGCTAACAAATATTTTGCCCAAAGGGTGAAAGATATGATGAGGGTTTGTGAATGGGATAGAATTCTTATCCTAATATTCCCTGGGTCTGTTCTTTCAAGGGTATCTTGGCAAACACATGGTAGAGGAAATGAGATCTTTTCTCCTTTATATCATTAGAGTGTGCAACGAGTACCTACCTCGTGCTCCTCACAGTACCAAGATCACCACTGGTTCCACACATGCAGCAGCATCCTCCTGTCCTGCACTCTGCTGAGGGGAGGAGCAGTTCCAGCCAAGGTGCAGAGCAAAGCTGCCTCTTGCTTCTCAGAGTTTTTGTTCAGGCTACGCTAGGAGACATGATGAAGTAGAAACAGAAAAGAGGAGAAAGCTAGCATCACAGGACAATTGTTAGCATTAGCACCTCAAAGATTTGATTTAATTTTGCATACTTTTAGATATTACTACTGCATCATCTGAGGTTATACTCCACATCATCTGCAACCATAAAAAAACATGTAGATAGAATAAGAGGGAATGTTTGAGTTAAAACATGCAAAAATTGTTTCAAATGAAGGAATGGGATTTTGTTTCCTCTTTACTGAATACATACAGTCCTCATATAATTCTAAGTTTTGGCTAATTGTAAAAGAATGGAGGATAACATCTGACAGAGATGACTGATAATGACTATAGTAAAGATCCTTGTTCCAGTGATTTTTTTCCAGGTATATTTTAAATATTGCATATGGAAACCAATGTTTTGTACTTATTAACAGCTTGTTACACATCAGTCTTTGCTTGCAGCTTGATTTTTTCAACAATGCAGTTGGACTGTGGCTCTATTGAAAGGTTCAAACTTCAGGACATTCTCAAGCTCAGCTGAATCATTTATATCATATCTGCCTTGGAATAAAAATTAGGAATTACTACTAGAGGCTGCAGTGTGGAGCACCTTCTTCATCACTGGCTCTCCTAAGCCAGGTTCTTCTGCAATAAATTTGGAGCACAGCCATGAGCCACGACATTTGATCACAGGCAATTTATCACAACAGTCATGGAATCCCTTGCTTCTGGCTCTTGACTTCTGGACTTTGTATATTTTTGGTTTGCTGGGCCTCTGAAAACAGACCATGCCTGGAAGCAAACACAGGACAGAAACACCTATCAGAAAGACTCAGTTTTGCATAATGTAGATAAATTAGAACACATTCCCACTCTATGCTTGATTTTAGAAGCAGCATGTGGGCGCCTGTGCTGTGGGTTGAAAGATATATTTGAAAAGATGGCTCAAGGTTTTATTCCTGTGTCTCCTCTGATCTTTTGAGTAAATCCTGTAGTTAGTTTTCATATAAAATCATAAACAAGTATACACAAATCACATTTTTCTGGCTGTCTTGACAGATGGAACTCCCTGTAAGGAACAGAGAATTGGATTTGATGACCTTTATGGGTCCCTTCCAACTTGAGATATCCTATGATTCTATTATTATGATCTTCTGGAGTCCAAAGGAGCTGTGTTTGAAAACAGTTTTGTTTGGGAGTCCTTATTGCTGGTGCATACATCTTGTTATAGACCTTGCATGGTCTATACATCTTGTTTAAGAAACCCTTGTCCCTTTCCAAAACTAGCAGTGGAAGTCAAAATGGGAGTGAGAAAAGACAAAGAGTAAAAAGATGTGCCGGGATTGCCACAACAGACAAAAGGCAAAGCAGAGAATATCCTCCTTTTTCCAAGACTGTGTATACTGTTGACTCACAAATTCTCTCAAAATCTCCAAGCAGTAGTAGAACATACAAAGAAGTGAAACTGCTGAGAGATTGAAAGATGACCTTTGCAACAATGCTCAGGCCCCATTATGAAAAATACTACATAAGAACACCAAGAGCCTAAACTTTTCCCCTCACTGATAAGACCAATTAATGAATTAAAGAGAACTGATTTTTGTTACTCACTTGACCCTCTTCCCAGGAAGAAATTCGTAAGTATTTAAAGTTCTTCCATATTAGGATTGGATTCCTTTGAAATTAAATGATACAAAAATATGAAAATAGTCTGCAGTTGAATCATACTTTTTTTTTAATATAGGTTTATTCAGCAAATTGGCTACCAGTTGAGAGCAATGGTTTCCATACTACGATTTGTGGTGTATTCAAAACAGATGGAAGCATCTCAAAGCCTGCTTTGTCCAAAGCCAAGAACATTTTTCGGCAAGAAGTCTGAACTTGTTGCCACATAAACAAAATGAGTGATTTAACTTAGTGTCTACATATTTTGGATTGGCAAAAACTGCTGTAAAAAAATAAAGCCAGAGAGCAGATCTACAAAAATAGGAAAAGACAGAGCAAGAAAAAGAGAACTTCACACACATATGCGTGCACCACACACAAACACACCCATTCTGGCAGCTGTTAGACCTGAAGTGTTTGTGTTGTGAGATTCTAAACAAGTAATAGGGCATTTTAGTCCAGCTGGAAAATTTCTTTTTGTTCCCTGAGTTTAGGCACTCGCATCAATATTGAAGAAAGCATATTTGTATGTCTTCTATTGGCTGTCCCTAAAAATAAAATTAGGCCTTATATTTTCTTCGGGTTTGTTTACAATGTAGATATTCAGAAAGATGCTTTCCAAGAAAACAAGTGTATCCCAAAAGGGTGAAATGTAGAAAGGTAAAGAGAGTAGAAAATAATCTTGACAGCTGTATATGTGTATACTTGTATGGAAGGGGTCAAAGATTTAATTTTGGTCTAAGACTCACGTGCTGAGTTGTTTGGCCCTGAACTTCACCTAGATGATTCTGTTGTAGAGACTATCATTGGGCATTTCCAAATCTGCAGTTTTTGTAGACATTGAAGTTATGTCCTGGAAGTGCTCATGGAAGAGGACTGAGTGTAGGAGTAGACAGAGAAAGCTGAGCATAAGTCTGCCTCTGTCATTGATGTCTTTTGGTGTTTTTGGTATTGCTGAGCTGTATAGGTGCAACTCTTCAATTTTGTTCCCTTTTCTAGGGCCATGTGTCTAGTTAAAGTGTACATCGGACTGTTGGCTAAAATGTCTTCTAACCTTGCTTTGTTCCTCCAGTTTTTCCTACAGCAAAAGTGTTGATGGCGACATGAAATGAGAAATTATTATGAAAAATGTCAGACATGGCATCAGATATAAAGCAATGTGTTTTGTGACATTTCAAAGCCTGCAGGTGAAGAATGCAAGATGCAAGAACAGACTGGCCAGGAAAGTGA
Source organism: Illadopsis cleaveri (assembly GCA_013399915.1). Lineage (NCBI taxonomy): Eukaryota > Metazoa > Chordata > Aves > Passeriformes > Timaliidae > Illadopsis > Illadopsis cleaveri. Next base: position 135,756 of record VXBB01010670.1, read on the forward strand.
GTTCCAAATCTCATTGAAAAAATGATGATAGATCTCTGATTTAAAAAATCTAGGATAGTTCAGGAGTTCTGTTGTTTGGTTGTACTATTTTCTTAACTACAGAAGTATTTTTTTACTATATATCTCACAATTTGAGGACTATGGAGCACACAATGAAGCTGCTGGTACATTTGTGAATGAACAAAAATGTTTGTTTCAGAGAATGAATAAACAGATTAAGTAACCTATAAATAATTTGGAAGCAGAACTATTCTAGATCCAGAAAAAAGGAAAGTCTTATTAATTTCTGATAGCAGATATTAAACTGCAAAAATTCAGTCATGTCAGGAAAGGTGAAGTCTAATTTGGGCACCTTAGTCAGACATGAAATAGCATTTATCTGCAGTGAGAACATGGTGAAAGATTATTCAGAACTGGTTCAATCATGGTGAACTTCATTTAATAGCCAAGACTACCTATTAGAGAGAAAGCTCAATGCTTGTTTTTGATAAGAAATAGGACAATTAATGAAACCATGAGTGGTAATTTGATTTGTATTGCTGACGAGATTTTAGGGGATTGTGACAAATAGTCTCCAGAACAGGATCTGACAGGATCAGTCTGACCCCTGCAAGAGGCCTCTGTGACAGACAGCAGCTGCAGACACACTGTGAAAGAGGTTCAGAACTTTCTGCCACACATTAAGCCGGTGATGGACACATGCCCAAGCAGCATTTTGATTCTGTGTTGCAGTCAGATGCAGTTGCACATCCCATTATTCACAGCCTTGGATTTCCTTCAGAATTAAGTCTAGATATGCAACAGAGAAAAGCTTCTTCGTTTCAGTCTGGACAGGCACCTGATTTGGACAGATGGGGAAGTGATACGCCGAGATGCATGGCAGAGTGCCATTGCTCTGCATTTTAGATAGCCTATGAGAGGCAGAAATTGGAAGAAATAAAGCAGTTACTTGGGCAATGAAATCTTCTAACTAAGAAAACCTCTGTCTGAGAAAAAACTAAATGGAGCATGTATCTGACACAACACTAATGATACGTTTAATTTTTTTTTTTGGTCACAATTATCAACACTTCTTTTCAGGACCGTTTTTTGACTGCTATACATAGCAAATTCTGAGCCTAGCTATCTTCATGGTTTTCTTCTATGAATGAGATGCATTTTTCTGTGGAATACGGGTGTTGAAATGTAGTCAGGACTGTCCCACAAGTCTTTCACTATTTCATACTTGTTGGCCAAGTAGATCAGGAAAACACTGCAGAGGACAAAATCAGACTGTGGGATACAGTTTGAATCAGTGATTTTTTTACTTCATATGACTCCTTCTTTTATCTGGTAGCATTTTATTAGCAAAAAGAGGCCTTTTTTTTTTTCTTTTGTGTAGCTCTGTTAAAGTCAGTGAGTTCAGAAATATGGATTTGTGACTGCTCTTTATAGAAATGTCCCCAGATGGTTAGAAAGCAATCTTTGAATGTCATGGAATGAAAAGAAACTATCAAAATTCCTGGAATTTTTATTTTATTTGCCAAAAACCATTCATCAAACATCCATTTGTAGAAAACATTGTGTCTTTCTCAGTAATCTATTTTCTTCTAAAATATAACATTATGAAACATATGTCAATAGATTATCAAGCACAATGGCAATTTAATGTGATTTAGTGACTGAGAAAGCAGTAACACTTCCTGTTCATAACAAACAGCTGAGGAAGCACCACAGAAGCCCTAAACTCATATGTGAAAACTAATATGAAGTGAGTTTTATACTTTAATTCTGTATTAGTCACAATAAAATATATAATGTTTTTTTAGAATGATGGTAAATTCATTTTACTGAGATTCATTATTTTATTAGACATTAGCTCAAAACTTTAGTAAAATTTGCAGTTCATCTAATGGATATGAAGATAATAAATTCTTTAGAATATACCAAAGCTTTGAAGGGTTATGCCAGCACATTCTACAAAGAGGAGATGGGAAGCGATAAGGACATTTAACTTTTCTCCTCATCCTTGTATTTTTGACTTTCAAAATTATACTTTTAAAGTAGCTGCATATGAAGCCTGCATATGAAGACTTGTGATTTTAAGCTGCATTCCATTTGTATTAGGTGCTCTGTTTGTAGATTTCTGACATATCTAATTTTAAAAGTACTTTACTAATAATATATTTAAAATCAAAACCAAAAACATGAGCCTTTTAAGGATTCTTTTACTTTGTGCTCCTTGTTGGATTTTTGTGGTTAGAGAACCACATTTTTGTTTCAAATCCAACAGCTCTGTTGTGAGAACAAAACCTAATGATGAGGGAAAATCTTGCTGAGAGATGATTTCTAGTGTATATCAAATAGATGAACCATTGCTTATAGTGAAAAATGGCTTGACTGATTCTGGGCTTTAGCTTTAGATGCTAAATAAAATTAAGAATTTGTAATCCAGAAGAAACTAAACTGTACTAACAGTAAGGATCTAAACACTGCATAATCAGAGAAGTACTTAATTTCAAATGGTTTAACTATGTGTAGGTGGTCCATGCTCACAAATTTTTTTGTTTAATTTTGACACAGATCTCAAAGATGTTTCAGAGGTCCCTGAAGAGCAGTAAAACTGGAGTCTAAGATTTCAACCATAGTGAAAGGTGGAGACAGTGAATCAGCTTATTAGCTACTAAGCCTTGGCACCTTGTGGTTTTCCGTGCATTGGTGCCTTTCAGATTAAAAATATAGGCCATTTGTAATAGTAATGGTTTTGAAAGTAATCATTTATTGCTCTTTAAAAATTGTGATTCCCAAGCAGAACTGGCCCAGTTCTTCTCAGGAACGCAGAAGAACATGAATTTTCCTGTCTCATGGGAGGGTTGTGCCACAGGAAGCATGGGGACAGATATCCAGGAAGTCTGTCATAGGAAAAACCCTTGGAGAGTAGGGATTGCTGCTTCCATTGCCACAGGAAGGATGGTCAGACAGCTGCTTTTTTTGATGACCACTCCACTCCACAGAATGAGGTGAATTTTTGCCAAACCAACACTGGTTTGGAAGCTGCCAGACTGGTTTTCCACCCCTTAGGTGTGGGTAAAGAAAGCAACCAGCCAAAGTTACTGATAACAACCCAGAGTTTGTGGTCTTAGAAAACCTTCTGCTGTTCCTGAGCCTGCAGTAATTCTCTATTGATCTTTTGCCTTTGGATTCTGTATGTATTATTTGAAGAAAATCTGTAGTTGATTATGCAGTTGACATCCAGGTATTTCTGCTTCTTACTTGAAATCTGAAATGCTGTCTGTCTCAGTGGCCTGGATAAGTAATTTTTTTATTTTTCTGCACCTTTTTCTGGTTTCATAGTATGTCAATCACTCACAGGACTGTGGCTAGCATTGCCAATGTCAGTAAAGGGTTTTAAAAATAAAGTCAATTATAATGTCACAGAGTGTAGCTGCTACAGATTGTTTTTGTATTCAGCGAGCAGCAACTCTTCAGAGACAGAAAGACCCTACCAGCTGAAATGGAAGCACTGCACCATTGCAGACAATCTCAGGCAATGGAAAATCCTTGAAGAAGGGTTTCTCCTCATCTTGTCTAAGGTTTATGTTGAACACTTGGACCTCCAGGCCAGGGGATGCATGTTGCACAAGGAGAAGGGAGTTCTGAGAAGGGTTATAAGAAAACCTGCTAACACTAGACAGCCTGGAAGAGTAACTTTATGTAAGAGAATGGAGTATTCTGGTTTGAACAGCCATAACTCTCTCTGCTGGGAAACTAGGAGAGTAAGATATAAGATATAAAGAATCCTTTTTTCTTCATGAAATCTTTCCTCCTGTGTGCTCATTTTGCAGATCACATTTTCAGAACTGCAAATTGCTTGAGATAGAGAAGTCGCAGAAATCACAGCATATCCTGAGTTGAAAAGGCCCCAGAGGGATCATTGAGTCCAACTGTTAAGTGAATGGCCCATATGGGGATCAAACCCACAACCTTGGTGTTATTAGCACCATGCCCTAGCCAGCTGAGAAGTTTATTGTTCAAATGTACATTGAAATATGTGCTTTTCAACTGCTAATAATTATGTCCTGTCCTGAAAGTATATCTACTGTACTTTATCAAACACATATTTCAAACACAGAGATTGCAAAATTGTACTTTTAACTAACTGAGATTTCCAGGTGAATAAAGAGAACTCAGTTGAATCTTAAAAGATGTCCAGGATTCTTAACAGTAATAAGTGCTAATTGAAAAATACTCTCTCTTGATTTTTTTTTTTCTGGTCTAGAAGGTTAACTCTCAAAAATACCTGTTTTATTTTTAGACCTTTAGCATGAAAAAGTTAGATGACTTAACTGTGATACTTGAATTCAGCCCAAGCTTGAGAATTCTTGATTTTCTTTCCATATCACATGTTGCCTCCAATAAATAAATTAAGAAAGGAAATAGCATCAGATGATCTATACATATTCTTTGAATCTTAGTCGTACTTATTGGCAATTGTAAGACAGTGTGTGGCAAGCACCAAATCACTTATCATAGAAAGCTTTCCAGCAGGTAAATGGAATCTATTTTATTGGGCAGAGAAGCATGCCATGCAAACCCATTATGTATTGCAGATTTTCATAAATAAGACACTTGTCTTCCAACACTTGAGAGGTAAGCCTGGTTGGCTATACTGCCTGTTTGCCTTGGTGGTCCATGGTATAATTTTGCAGACACAAAGTTTGCACTGTCTGAGGTGTCCTTTTTGTTTACCAAGTTTCTAAACACCAGGGCTCAGAAGAGAACCCCGGGACAAAAGGAGTCACCCTATGTTCAAGGAGAGATGATATCATTTGGAAGTCATTTGCTCAGGGAAGAAATAGGAGGGAGAAAACATCTGTTGACTGTTGGGAGGCTTGCCAAGAAAAACAGGAGTTGTGGTTGATAGTTAGGACATGCAAACAAAACCAAGGAAAGTAATAATTGTGTATAGAAACATACAAGATACATACTACGCATAGTTTTCAAAAGATGACCTTCAAACTAACACAGCTGGAATTTTTCTGAAGGATGGTTATCTATCTTTACTTTGCATGAAGAAAGTAAATGGAAAGGAAACCATTTTCTCTTAAATATTTTATGCAGGAAAGAAAACTCACTTTGTCAGCTGTTTCTCAGCCTTCCAGATGGTTTGAAAGACATACTTGCACTGGAACGAAGAGATAAAAACCTGTGAGACAGAAAAAAATGTACACGTGCTTTTCAGATACTGCATAATCATGCTCTCCCTCAGCAGCCTGTTCCAGTGCTCTGCCACCCTCAACATAAAGAAGGGCCAGTTTTCATATTTGGGCAGATCTTTTGGTCAAAGAAGGCTGAGTGACCTGTTCCTTCACCCTGTTGTTCCACTCTCTTATGGTCAATTACCACAGAAGATACAATGTGGCTGCAATTACTCTTAGCTGATAGTTAAATTAAGTTAACTTAAAATAAAGACAGTGCCCAATGTCCAAAAGGTTAAAGAAAGAGGAATGTTGGTGAAACAATATAGTGAAACAACATAGAATTGGTTTCTCACGGGTTTTTTTTCCTTCTTTCCCTAGAATATTACGGAGAGTATTCTAATGATTCTTTTCTCTTTAAAAAAATCCTCAGGTCACAATATATTGAGGTGGAGAAAAATAATTAGCATGAAATGTAAGTACTAAAATTAATTAAACAGACTGGATGAACTTCCCCTGTGCTAGGTAATATAGAAATGGAACCTCATACCTAGGATATGGGTAGCTGCTCATATCTTTAGTCATGTCTGTCTGGACATCTCATCAGGAGAAAACTCTTTCTTGCTTTATTTCAATACTCCACCTGTGGTCCTGATGGGATCAGGAAATGCTGAAGCACAAGAAAAATGAAAGCAACAGTCTGTTAAAAAGACTAACATGTAAGTTTATGATACATGATTTATGATAAACTGGGTCTCCAAAAGTCGAGACGAGTCTCCCGTAACTTTCCATGGTAACTTAAAAAAAAAAAAGATAGTGAACAAAATCAAATCAAATATCATTTCCCCTGAGCTTTAATACTGTTAAGATTTACTACAAATTATCAAGAGCTGAGAAATATGGCTTTAGTTCCTTGATGGTATTCCTAATTCCTGTATCTTCTAGAGCTCTCTAGTATTGGTAATGCTGAAGTCTGTATAAGAATAAAACTTCCTAACTAACTGGAAAGAATTTTGATGGGTTAAGTCTTCCTACTTTCACTTCAGAGGTCTTCTGAAGGTCTTCACTTCTTTATATAGAAGACATAAACATGCTTTTAATGGAGCCATTGCTACTTAATGTTTTGTCAAAGTTGTGGCCAAATAGAAAATTAAGGCAAAGTCTACATTTTCTAAAACCCCAGAGACTATGACTGTTTTAATTTCAGAATTACTCTTCCATCCTGGTAAGGGGGTATGTAAATCTTCTACATATCAGGGTCCATGGAGCACCTAATTATGTCCTCAGCTTTACTCAAGGCGATTGCCAAAAACAGGTGCTGAAAGAATACTGCCCACAGAAATACTCGGACAGGCTGGGAACTGCCTCAAGGAGGCTTTAAGTGTGAGATCAAAGGGACAATGTGCAGATTCAGGCCAGTAAGCATTACAGGGATGAAGGTGGATCTAATTTTCAGTCTTGCAGAAGAGAAGTGAGCGTGCTGAAAACAAAGAGCCAAGAAAATATGAATCCCAGGTTGGACAGAGACTAAAGACTGATTATATGATTCTCTGGATTTTGAGGAATGACTGTGAACTCTTTTTTACCCCTGAAAAATGTGAGAACTTGAATCACCCCAAGTACTTTGAGCAGCCTCTCTTTTTCATTTGGTATCAATTTGAAGGGGTTTTTTTCTTGAGGAAAAAACTCATCACTTAAATTTTATATCTCTTTAAACATATATGATTTGATGTAACTGCTAAGTTTCACTATTGTTATTTTCATTTCTTCAGGATGAAACTCTTACCAAATGGTTTGCTTGCAAAACTTGTCATTAAGCATAGCAGAATAAATAGCTATGGATAAGGGACCTTTGTGGTGTTTTGGGTTTGCAGATCCTCTAGAACTTTATTTCATAATTCTTCGAACTGGTGAAATATGCCAAGTTGTGGTAGTCCCCCTCCCCCCTTTTAATTTTTTTGCTCTGCCAGTGTATTAGTAACTGGGTGGAATCATATGTTATTTAAATAATGATTCCTGTCTGAAAGTAATTTCTACCCTGTTTGTGGAAGAACTGTTCATGCAAAAACAAAACCTGTGGCAGCTTAGGATTTCTATTTGAATCCTGAATGGAATAAAATGACTGGAAATAAAGCCTCAAAATATTGTGTGTTGTAATTCCTTGTTCTGTTCTAAACATAGAACTCTGAGTTTTTGAAGGGTCCAAGTTCTGGCACAAATAGTTTTCTCCTTCCTTTTAATAATTGCCTACGTTAACCAGACATGGTGACTACAAACTTTGATCCTTATAGTGGTATTCATAAATCTCCAAGCTGCATCCAGTCAAACAGTGTCAGGACTGGTGAAAATAAGATGGTGTTTGCTAGATATACATCAATCTATTATAAGAATACAAAAATACGAGTGCATTTTGTGTTGTCTCTTGTGAAGGAGATTTGGAGTGCTAAACCCTGGAAGATTAATGTTGTGGTTGCCTTCTTATCAACAGTACATTAGAAAGCACTAACACTTTTTCAATAATGGGAACAGAATATGTCAAATAGGATGCAATCCCTGGTGCCAACATGCTTTATATAAATATGTGCAGTCAACTATTTCTTCATAATAGATTGAATATTTTACACATATATAAACACACGTATATCAGAATGCTGGAAGAAGTCACGTTTATATAGCCTTCTCTCATTTTCCCTTGGACTTTTTTTCCTTCCTTCCCATCCGGGTTTAGAACTATCTCTGAAATATTATCAAAGTAATAAAGGAAATGGCTAAAATTCCACTAAAGTAAGGTAAATATTGTTTTTAAACATTTGATTAGAGTGAATCTAATCCGGCCTGCACAGTTAGGGATTCAGTGCTCTCCATAGCACTACCTCAATTCCCAGAAAGAATGATTGTAAGCTGAAATATAATATTCTGCCAGGAAATCACCAGTTCAGAGTTATTAGATTCCAGCCCTGGTTGAGACTGAGGCAAGGAGACAGCACAGGAAGCACTCAGAGTTCTTCGTAAGTGTGGCTCAACATTTTTTAAATAGTGTACTTTCAAAGGTAATGGATTGCAGCAACTATACTGCAGGTGCAGAGAGACCCTCCTGTAAACTGATTATTACTTCTTTTCCTGTTGAAAGTGTGAGCACAAGTACTTAATTTTGTTCTCTAATGTTTGGAATTGAAGTATTTATATTTCTTGCAGTTTGAAGTAACCATATCTATTTTTGCTTGAATCCCTGTGTGTGGGATGCATAATGTTATGTTCTCTTTGAGCAGAGCCCACAAAATTTCAATCTTCACTAAACAACTTCATCCTAAATCAGAAACATGGACCAAAAAGCCTCTAAGGTTACTGAAGTTGCTCTTTGATGCCATATTCTCAATGCTAAGGAGCTTTACAGTACTGGTTAAGAGGATCATATTGTCTACATGTGTGAAGTAGATGATTCAAACCTGAAAACAAATAGTCTATAGTGTATCAGTTATGATTTATTTTCTTTTAAATCAAAGGAATACTAGTATTTTTCTTTTAATTAAGGAACACCTTTTGGAGAAAGCATCTGTTTAGTGAAGGCCAAGAAAAACATTCTTTAATGTTGCTCTTTTGTCACATGGGACCTGCAGCTCAGGTATTTCCTGTTCTTACTTTTTCTCAGTTGTGTTTCCCAGTAGATGACATCTAGCCCGTTTATTTTTCAACATAAATTCTTACTGATTATTCTTGGGACAATTCTGCCAGTTACATTGGACTCCTCTCACAGATCAAATTCTGTACTGGTCAGCCTTAACTAGAACATGACATATGACTTAAAGGCTGCTTACATGGAATTATAATAATTTTATTTCTGTTAAGTGAGAATTGGGCAGCTATTATAAAACTCCATAACACATTTTCTGTTGTAGCAAGTATTTGCATTGCTGGTTTCAGTGGGGATAAAGGACTGCATTCACTATGAAGAAATAATCAGATTCTCTTCTGTGCTTAGACTACATAGGGAAGAAAAACAATTCTTTTTTCTCCCTGCCTGTAACAATCAAGTTATTGATGGAACCACACTCTGGTGTTTAGGTAACTCCAGGTGATGCTGTCAGGGAACAAGTAGGGTCCTCCTAGTGCTCACTCTTTCTTTTTTAACAACTATCCCTGAAACTGCTCTAATGATCATTACATGTACACAAATCAGAAGAATCTTAAATAGTATTTACTCTGGCAAGTGTCCTGCATTTCAGGATTCCCATGAAATTTGCTATCCTTGATGGCAACCTCCAGGCAAGTCTGTGACACTGTTCAGCAGATTGGTATTTTAAAAAGGGTCATTCAGAGGTTTGACCAAATTTGTGTTTCAGTCCTTCTGGTAGACTGAAATGTAAGTAAAGATTTATGGAGTGTAAAGAACAAGTGTGTGAATTCACACAGTAAATTCAGAAGGAATATATTTTCAAAAACCAAAATTATTCAGAAATAATAATAATTTCCTTTCCTTTTTTTGTCAGTATTCTGTTAATGGGGTCCAATAACTAGTCACATCAAAATAATCACCAATAGGGGAAATGGTAAAATACTGACACAGATATAGTTCTACTTTTATAGAAGTAGAATATATTTCTGACTAGTGTCTACATTTTTTCATTAGAACCTTCATCAGAAATTTTAGATTTAGTAAAGGAAAATAGTTTGCAGAAATTCTAATTTCTGTAAATGCTCATTTCAGAAAAACACTGTGAAAAAACCCCATAGCTACAACTTTCTTGTTGATCTACTGAGTTTTTAATAAGAACAGCTGGATAAACCTTTTTCTTAAGTTAATATTATGCTATTAGAGGTATGAGATGCATCTCTGACGTAATCTTCATTAAATAAGCATGTTGTTTTCCTCAGTAATAAAATTCATGCTAAAATATTTGGGCTTGCCAGTCTAAGCAACAAAAAATAAAATAAGGAGCCTACAGAAAAACACAGGACTGTTTCATTTTTCTTGGATCTTGTGCAAGGATATTACTTTTAAAATTGCAGCTCTGCGACCTCATCTGTCAGGTTAATTTCACCAATGTTTTCCATTTCCTTCTCTTGAAAACCATTAAAATGATGGTGTTTAAAATGAAGCCTCATTTTAGTGTAGTGTTTATTTAAGACAATTGATGCAATGAAAGGATTTGGTTGTCTTTTTCAAAAGTTCCAGGATTTTCACTACCCAGATATAGCCTTCCTAAAGTGACCTGTTAGTTGATTTTGGTTAATGTCATAAATATTCTTTAGGTTCATAAATGTCATAGTCTGATAAATATTATTGTTCTTAAAATTGGATTGAAGGTTGTAGGCTGCTTATTTTCATTCTATGCTCATTTAACATAGGATACTTTCCACCTACTATCTCCACCTCACGGAAGTTATAAACAAAAATTTATTTACCATAAGCATTCTGCTTCTCTGGTCCCTTTAGCAAGATTAAGAAAACATGAAAACATCAAAACAACGGCTGCCTGAACTCGAGTGCTGGCAATTGCCCCGCATGACTTGCCGGACCAAGGGCAGAGGGAAAGCCAGCGTCTCTGGCAGTCAGGGACGTGCC
>VXBB01010670.1:146778-348355 GCA_013399915.1 Illadopsis cleaveri
AACCCCCACAGCCCATACATACAGCCCCTGGAATCCCCGCAGCCCCCGCGTCCTCCGAATCCTCACAGCCCATACGGTCCCTGGAATCCCCACTGCCCCGCAGCCCCCGTGGAACTCCCGCAGCCCCCGCATCCCCGGAAGCCCACAGCCCGTACAGCCTTTGAATCCGGGCTGCCCCGCAGCCTCCGCCCGGGGAGCAGCGGCGGCCGAGGGGCCATTCGACCGGCGGGNATGGTAAAATACTGACACAGATATAGTTCTACTTTTATAGAAGTAGAATATATTTCTGACTAGTGTCTACATTTTTTCATTAGAACCTTCATCAGAAATTTTAGATTTAGTAAAGGAAAATAGTTTGCAGAAATTCTAATTTCTGTAAATGCTCATTTCAGAAAAACACTGTGAAAAAACCCCATAGCTACAACTTTCTTGTTGATCTACTGAGTTTTTAATAAGAACAGCTGGATAAACCTTTTTCTTAAGTTAATATTATGCTATTAGAGGTATGAGATGCATCTCTGACGTAATCTTCATTAAATAAGCATGTTGTTTTCCTCAGTAATAAAATTCATGCTAAAATATTTGGGCTTGCCAGTCTAAGCAACAAAAAATAAAATAAGGAGCCTACAGAAAAACACAGGACTGTTTCATTTTTCTTGGATCTTGTGCAAGGATATTACTTTTAAAATTGCAGCTCTGCGACCTCATCTGTCAGGTTAATTTCACCAATGTTTTCCATTTCCTTCTCTTGAAAACCATTAAAATGATGGTGTTTAAAATGAAGCCTCATTTTAGTGTAGTGTTTATTTAAGACAATTGATGCAATGAAAGGATTTGGTTGTCTTTTTCAAAAGTTCCAGGATTTTCACTACCCAGATATAGCCTTCCTAAAGTGACCTGTTAGTTGATTTTGGTTAATGTCATAAATATTCTTTAGGTTCATAAATGTCATAGTCTGATAAATATTATTGTTCTTAAAATTGGATTGAAGGTTGTAGGCTGCTTATTTTCATTCTATGCTCATTTAACATAGGATACTTTCCACCTACTATCTCCACCTCACTGAAGTTATAAACAAAAATTTATTTACCATAAGCATTCTGCTTCTCTGGTCCCTTTAGCAAGATTAAGAAAACATGAAAACATCAAAACAACGGCTGCCTGAACTCGAGTGCTGGCAATTGCCCCGCATGACTTGCCGGACCAAGGGCAGAGGGAAAGCCAGCGTCTCTGGCAGTCAGGGACGTGCCGGAGCTGCCCTGCCAGCCCGGGTTTGGTTTGGCCCGGGTAAGGCGTAATGTGGTATCTTGTATTCCCTCAGGCTGCTTTCTGGTATGGAAGAAGCAGAAGACCTAGAAGACCTGATTGCTTGAATATTTTTACTGCTCGAATGTCATGTTTTGAGGTTGATGCACTCACCTGCAAGGTAAGAGAGCAGAGAGAGCCGTGCCGCTGCCCGGCGGGGCTGCGCTCGCTGCCCGCGCCCGCTGCAGCTGCGGGGCTGAGGGGCCTCCCTGGCGGTACCGCTGAGCGGGCAGGAGGATGTCCGTGCGCATAGGTGCACCCGTACATTTTTTAACACGGCAGCGGCATTCTCACCCCTTATTTATAACAGCTGTACTCTTTAATTTGAAGAGAAAAATATGTATTTTATCTGGCAGGTCCTGGTAGTATTTGCTGACTCCCGACGGCCCCGCTCCTGGCTGGCCCGTGCCATGCCCTCCCACCCGTGGCCCGGGTCTCGTTGCCCCGGGCCCTCCGCGGNACCGGCGGGCACGGCTTGTTCAGACGTTCCCCTTGTGTGTGGAACATCCCCAGGGGTGGCTCTCGGCGCAGGTAACACGGAGATAGTTGTGCAAGGCAGCTCCGAGCACCTTTCCTCTGGCTGCCCAGCCAAGTATTAAGTGGGAAACACCTTTGAAGGTCTTTACTCCTGACATAATACTTTGAAAATATATCAAGTGTAAATTTCAAAAGGTAGTTTTAAAATATTTCAAGTGTAAATTTCAAAAGGTAGGAGGAAAAAAAAATCCTGTCTGTACACAGGTGGATCCAGGCAGAGATATGGTTCTGCATCAATACATTTATTTAAAATAATACCTAGACTTTTAAAACTGGTACTCATGTCCTATATATGAACAATATATATATTGGTGTTGAGAAGTTTTCCTGTGTTAGTGCTAAAATATTACTTTATTTAGAGGTTTGCAAGTTTATAGTGTAGGGCAAGTCACAATGTGGCACCTTCAAGATCTTGGACCTCAAGTGAAAGAATCTCAAGGACAGTAGGAAATAATCTGTCAAATGCAAGAACTTGACTTTCCAGTACTATACTTCCCTTTGTGAATACCATTTTCTCTAGTAATGGGCTAGATAACACTGACGTGAGAGACTTTGAAGAAAAAAGCCATGGTTTTTAAGCTTTAAAAACATTTGTTTGCTTCTGGGCAGGGTTAGGTCTGACTAGGAATAGTATCTTCCATTTTGGAAATAGAGATATGAGAGATTTGTTATTGAGACGTTAGAGAGAGAGAGGGAGATCTTGTGGTCTGAAACAACTTCCAGGGCTCTAATTCCACATCCTCTACAATATTTACAAGGCAAATAATTTATATGTAATCTGGTTTTACTCAGTGGAGCTCCTCCTGATCTATACACTGCAGTAGAAATCATAAAATATTCCACATCTGTTTCTGTTTTTGCACGTGGGAAAAAAGGAATTGAAACCTAGCATCTAAGCCTCAGTCCATACATTTTAATATTCTAAATGAGACATATCTCCAGTAGGATGACTTGCCTGCTGTGGAGTGGACATGGGTTAGTTAATTAATTAGCCTCCTTTGCAGACGCTTTTTAAAGCACACAGCACAACAAGTACAGAGCTATCAGTTACTTACTTCAAAGCACTTCCACTTAGCAGTACTTTTCTGACTGTCCTCAGTTTTAAAACCCCTGTGTTTTTTGTGTTTCTGTCTCAGATGCAGTAAAGCTGCAGCACTGGCATTGAGACATACCATAGCAGGGCTTGTGGCCTTTTCCAATGACTAGGTTATATCATGGTTATAGTTCTAGATGTTAATATATAGAATAAATGATAGGTCCTGAAGTAAAGCCCTGTAAACACTGAGCATTAAGCGGATGATGACATCGTAATTAACCAAAAGGGCAAGGTTCCAGAGCTTGCTGTTGTCACCAGGACCTTCTGTAATTACAACTTTGTCCATGGTTTCTTCCTGTTTTTTCTCTTTGTAATTCAGAGAACCAGTTAACATTTTTAGTAGAAAACAGATTGCTGGTAGAGGAATATAATCTGACAGCTAAAAATTGTAACTATCAACATTGGCATTTTGCAGAGCTTAAATCGTTATCTGCATCAAATGTACTCAACTGAGTATGACAGTTCTGTCAACAGCGGATTAATGCCTAGCAGAGTTTTTTTGTGTCAATCCTACTTGTTCTTACACAGAAGCCCAGGGTGGCAGAGAAGGTAATTCATGGTGTTTTAGTTGTCTCAGAAGCTGAACAATTCTCTTTGCAAAGAGGTGATGACTGTTTTTGAAGAGTATTTCAGATGTAGTATGCTCCCTGCCTCCAGCACTGTAAGAACTGGGTTCATTTACTGCATGAAATGGAAAACACAGACGGGGCATATCTAGACTGGTGGATTTGCTGAGTTGAAAGAGTAATTTTGGGGCTTTCAGCCTCTCAGAGCAGTTATGTTGCTGGATGTTGCCCTCCTGCATCTGGCCTTTAAGAAGCTCATCCACACAACTGCGCTTTTGCTGAAGACACTTTCAGAGGTAATAAATAATTACCTCTGGAATAAGGGAAAAGTAATGAGGTCAAATCTTGTCAAATCCACATCACACATTATACATATATATGTATTTAACGTCAAGATGGGATTTGTGTCTTAATTCAGGCAGAAAGAATCACAGAATACAATCACAAATTGTCCTGATTTGGAAAGGATCCACAATGATCACTGAGTCCAAATTCTGGGCCTGTACAGGAGAACCCCAAGAATTGCACCATGTGTCTGAGAGCGTTCTCCAAATGCTTCTTGAACTTTGTCAGGCTGGTGCTGTGACCACTTCCCTCAGGCCCTGTTCCAGTGCCCAGCCTTCCTCTGGGTGAGGAACCTTTGCCTAATGTTCAGTCTAAACCTCCCCTGACACAGGTTCTTGACATTCCCTCAAATGCTGTGGATTTTATGACTTCTGACTTTGTATTTTATTTTTATTCTTTATGACTTCTAACTGTTATGTGTCTTTCTGTAAATCAGTTATTTGTTCTGTGCTTTTAAATTAAGTTGCTAATTTTAGAGAGAACTTCATAGAAAATTTATGATTTTTTAAAAACTTTTGACCCTCTCCTATCCTTTCAAATGATAAGAAACACACTGAATGCTTTGTAGTGGCATTTTTAATTCATTACTTGTTTTTAAAAACTTTTAGCAACAAAATCTGTGAGCAAGTGTGACACTGAATCTTCGCAGGCATGTGCTTAGTATCTTTGAATGTCAAAATATAGTAAAGATTACAAGGTTTTATAATCCAGTGGTTCTTGAACTGGAGTTGTGTGGAGCATCTCTAAAAATAATTATGTACTTTAAGAAATATTGCTGATTACAGTGCTATTTTCCTCATATAAATCCAAGGCACCTTACCATAGTTGGTAATCTTAGCAATAGTGACAATAGCTTTTGAAGCACACATACTCTTTGACTTGTTTAACCGCAACGAATGAAGATTGCTTGCTTTCCTCTTCCATCTACATCCACACTACATGGCATGAAGGAACCTTTTAAATGGTAAAGACATATAAAAGGAAGAACAAAATATCCAAGATTTAGCAAGCAGATTTTTTTATTAACTCTGCTTTATTCGTTCATGTGCAGGCAGAGTTTGCCATGTACTGTAAAGATTGATTCAAACTATGATGCCTTGTCTGATTCCATCATCCCAGCTGTTGAGATACAGACCCTGAATGTGGTGTCTGTTTTTCTTCTGTCTTCAAAATTTATGCCAATTTAGTTTTTGTTACCGGAAAACACATTTTCAACTGTCTTGTTTGAACACCAAGCATCGTGCCAAAACCAGCACCATCCTAAGGAACTCCCTTTCTCCTCAGGCTTTAGTGGTTGTATTAAATGAAATCTGGATTCGCAGTTATTCCACTGAGGTTTTTCAAAACATTTCTTAAAATCATCTTTTGCCATTTTTGCTTTTGTTGACCTGATGCTCTAAAATTATAGAGTTTGCCAGGGCTCTTACTACTTGAATTAGTGTCTAAATTATCACAGTATAATGCCTTTCTAAAGTATAGTGCTGTAATTATGGTGCAAAATTACATTAATCCATGATTTATGATGAACAAATAGTAAACACTGTGTCACTTCGTGATGTGTGTGTAACTGAATTTCTCTGTCCTGAAAAATACCATTCCATTGTTACTGCTATTTTCTGTGGTGCACAGAAAATTAGCTTGTCCTTCATTCATTTGTTTAATCCATTCACTGTAATTTAAAGCAGCAGCCCCAACCTAAAAAAACCCCTGATGTTGCAAAAAGTTACTTTAATGTTGTTTCATTCCCATGTAGTTGATTGCATGTAAAAACAACATAGTAGTATAAACGGGCAACACATAATATTTGCTCTTTTTTCAACACTTTTACTGTTGATTTACCCCATCCTAATTTTGTGGGTTTGGCTTGATAAAGGCAGTATTGAGAAGTAAGCCACAAGCTCTTGTGGCAAGAGGCTTATTTCTTTCTGCAGGTATTGAAGCAGAGGTCTGGATGTGACCAGAAGAGAGAAGGATTTCAAGGAAATCTTCAACATGCAAATGAATCACTGATATAAACTCCTGTTTCATTTAATCTCGTTGTGTAAATGTAAAGATCTGAGTTGCTGCTGTATGGAACTGTCAAAACACTGAATCACCTGTCACAAAGCTCCTTCCTCTGTCTGATATTTTGCAGTATCTCATTATCAGGCTGCAGATTTGGTGAAATGTGTGTTCTTTCTTTGCTTATTAGTAGCAACAGCTGGAGTGGAAGTGTTCCCACCTTGTGAAGAAGTCCTACTGGATGGCAGCATAATCCTCTTAATCCAAGGAAGGCTGTGTCTCCCCTGTGTTACCTCTACTTATTTTTACAGGATCAAGCCTTAAAAGTGTTGTTGGGGTTTTTCTAAGAAAGGACTTCATTTTAGAAACAAAAGTATTTTGTTTCTTTGATGAATCAAAGAAACCTACAAAAATTAGTACAGGACATTCCAATTAATCATCTCCAAGAGTATTACAGAATAAAAGTTATTTCATTTATTATACAATTGTCTCTGGCTATCACCATGATACCATGACTAGTATTTTTTCTTCATTTTACACATTGATAAAGAAAAAATTTCATGTGATTTTGCAAAAATCAAGAAATAACTTCTATGATGCATCTTTAAAATCCATATCTCTAGACCAGTCTGTTAAAACACTAATACTTTACACTTTGAGTTTCATATTCTCTGTACTGGGAAAATGAGAGTAGATCTTTGTGATAACCAGACAGATGCAATCTGTGAAGTGATGCACTGTGAAGTGATTCCCCGAGTTTGTCTGGAATTTAATTGGACAGCAGTCTTTATCCAGTAGGGGTTACGATACATAAAATGCTGAGTGCTTCAAGGCTGATGTTCACTAAACCACAGAATATCCTCTCTGTTGAAGAGGTTTGCATAGAATCCTCACATTTTTCTGACTGAAAGAAAGACTTCTAGTCTGAAGGTGTCACTGTTAAATTAACTAAATTTTCTTGGTATAAAATAATGATTAAATCAGGGACTGGGATGTTTCGCTACTGATTAGGAAATACTTTTTTTCCCCCCCCCCCCAACTAACTAAATATGTAGATGCATTTCTTCAGGGAGAATAATTTCAACTGAAGAAAAAAATATGTTCAGTGGTATAGAAAAAAACCCCTTCTAGTGTATTTGTTCAAGTCAGACTTCTGGTGACTAGGAAAATGCCAAGGGATATGTGTTTTCTTTATTCTGAGTAGGTGCTGTCAATTGCATAGTAAGTAAAAGATTTTTTGCCAGTTTCTTATTTCATAACTTTGTGCCTTCACTTTTTTTACTACTATTTGGAAATGCAATATTTAGGAAGAATTGAGCCTGTTTGTCTTCCTAGTCCTCAATATTTTTTTTGCCTTAAATTTTTCTTTGCACTTTCATTTCAGATCAACCCAAATTTGAATTTTTCTGTTCAATTCTGCAGCTAAATTGACAATTTAGTTGTTTACAGCTTCACAGTTACTCTTAACATTTTTTTCCCAGAAGCTCCTGGGCTTAAAACTTTGTTGCTGTGTTCAAGCCTGTATTTCTAGCAAGTTTTCTAGTGGTTTGTGTGTGATATTACAGCTATACCACTTGAGGTGATAGTCTTTAATGCTGAAATTTATATTTTGCTTTTATAAAATCAGCAAAATGATAATTTTATTATTAATAAGCCTTCATATTAAATAACGTGATGTTCTATTTGTGCCTCAAGATGCACCTTAACTCATTCTCCAAGTGCGGTACATATTAATTTCATCTCATAGGGCATTTGTAAGCTTATTAATAAGGCCAAGTCTTAACATCAGAAACCTCCCTGCAATTTAGAGGGGCTTGTCTTGTTTCCTATTCAAGAGGCAGCTTTTTACTTCGGTGAGGGCACCTTTGCCCTTTTAAAATTAGACTATGGCTTTGCACATTAGACAGTAATCTTAGTTAGGAATTCTGGCAAGTGTTTTCTGAAAATCCAGGTGCACAGTATCCTCAGCATTCCCCATGTTTGTATTGGCAGCCACAGGCTCAAACAATTCCAGCAACTAAGTGAGGCATTCATGCCCTTCCCTTCCTGAGACCATGTTGGCTATCCTTGATTCAAGATGTGGTTTACTGACTGTTCTTCCATTTGCTCTTTTCCAAGGCTTTCCCCGCAACTGATGCAAAGCTGCAGGAATAAGTCTGTAGTTTCTTGACCAATAGGTCCTAAAAATGGCCTTATTTTGGTGACTTGACACACTTTGAATTCATTTCAGTCTGTGTTCCTTTAGTTTCTTTCCTTTGAGTTGCAAAAGCCAGAAATTCGTATCAAATTTTCTTTAGGATTACCATTTGTCAGGATTTGCTATCTGGAGCTGATAAATCTTGAGAGCTTCAATGCAAACATCTGGTCCAAAGGAATGGTGAAGAGGACACAGATTAAAAAAGAGGTGTAGAATCTCCCTCCACAGTCCCCCAGGGATCTTTGACTAGCTCAGGTATTAGGGAGACTTTGGGGGGAAAACTACATAGGTAACAGGATAAAGGATATCAGAACAGGCTCTTACCACAGAGGTGCTTTGCAGGGATGGTTTATTCTGGCCTCCTTGGGGGTGACAGGCGCAGGAGGCAGGAGCGAGAGGCAGGTGGCAGGGGTAAGAGAGGTAAGAGAGGGGACAGGAAATGCAGGCAAGGTTTTATCCCCTCTCTGGGATAGATAAGTTTTGGCCCTTAGACAACCAAGGTTTAGGGGGGGAAGGACTATGGGAGGAAGAACCATGTGGCTATCTGTTACAGGGGTTCTGGGGGAAAACCATTCCCCTTAGAGGGATACAACAAAGAGGTTTTCTGACTGGATGATGAAGCAGTTAAGCCTAGTAGAACAACACAAATTCCTAGATCGTATAATGAAAATTGGTGCTTCTTCAGAAGCCTGCACGTGTCAGATCATAAAATCTGCCAGTTTCTTCTCTGTTGAAATCTGTGGGCTTTCGCTTTCATAATTGAATAATACTTGCAGCTGAAAAGAAGATTTTTAGATAAAACAACATGCAGAACAGAGGCAGAAATTGCATCTTTGACTCATCCCTCTTTCATATTTGATCATAATAAAAAGCCATAGACCTTGTAAAGCTCCTTTGACTAAACTAAAAATTGAAATGAATATTTTGTAGAAATAAATGTGGTGAAAAAGAAGGTAGCAGTTTGCTAAGCAATTGATGTAGAAGGTAGTTCAACATGCCATTTTATTATCCAGTAATTACTCAAATAATTATCTTTTAAAAATCTTTTACAAACTTCTCTTTTAGTAAAAAAATCCAAAGAAGAAAAGTTTGCATATTATAAATTTTGAGTTGCTCTTTGGTGGACACCAGGATATTTTCTTAAAACTGTGCTTTTGACTGTATCAAACCTTAGTAGTTACCTTTTCCCTTAATTCTTGTTTCTTTAAGTGCATTTAGTGCATGATGAACTTCAAGGAAAAGAACAGAATTATGTTTTTCTGCAAAATTGCTAAAAGAGTTTTGGGAACATTCTGAGCATTTTGCTGTTAATTCTATGTTGCTTGAATGATAATTTGAAATAGAAAAAAAATATAGTGTTTGATATGCAATTTTTACTAAAATTAAAAAAAAAAAGACAACAATAACAAAACCCCCAAGAAAACAGATGAGAAGAACAGTTTAAAATTTGGCAGAGTAGAAGATCTTTCTTTCATAATTTTTGTGATAAATTGAATTAAAATTCACAGTTGCTTTGCATATTATTCACACAAGGCCTTTTTTTGCCATCTGGTGTTGCCAAGTGCTAGAGATCCACATTTCATTTTTTAGCACTGGCCTGCCAAGTTATATAAAGGAAATGTTTGCCCTCAATGTTGTTTTTTCTAAATTATTTGGAGTGCTGCATTTCAGTCTCCTTTGGGTCTATTCATTTTACAGAGGTTCTGTATTCTGTCCCTTCTGTTCATCTTCCAATAACAGCAAATGTCTTACAGCCAGAAATCTTTTCTTCAGTTGAAGCAGATAGATCCCTCAATTCCTTGATTCCCACTGCCCTTCACACAACCTATGCCTGCATTTTCCTGCCAGGAGAAAACCTTTTGGGAATCTGTTTTTCCCATGTTATTTACCTTTATCTTTGATTGGTTTTCCTTCTCTGACTCACTTTTTCTGTGTCCCCACTCTGTTACAGTGATATAATATTACGTGCACAAGACAAATGGATATCAGAAATTACAGAGAACCAAATGACTGTTAAGAAAGGAGTCTGAACTGGAAGATTTAAAAATATCCTTTGTCTGTCAAGATAAAGCTGATAACTTTTCATGGAGCCTTTAAAAGTGAGTAAAATGGTCTTGTATGTTGTAGTTAGTGAAGTGGAGTCATGAAATGTTGTGTCTTTAAATAAAGAAGCAGAGATCAGCTGGCCTGACAAGTCCTCGTTTTCAGAAATGAAATGCTATGTAAATCAGGTATGGAAATGTGAGGTTTAATATATCTTGTCCAAATTAGATCTTTCCTGCACACATTTAACTGAATATTTTGCTGTGTCTAAGTGGCTGCAAGTATATACTGAATGGGAGAGATCACAATATTAGGTTACACAGAGCCATCACACATGTTGACATGGTGACATGAGGGATGTTATTAATTTCTATTTTCTGAGAAAAAGGAGTGATGCCAGAGTAAAGATTCCTGAGCTACAGTTAGTGATTGAGAAAATAATTTGGCTATTGTGTTTAAAGGGCTTATTTCACAGCATTTTTCACTTAATGACCCCAGTTTCCAGAAGAAACCCATGCAGCTCTGCAACTTCAGGACATATGGGATCTGCATCTTTGTTGCTGACTCCTACTTCTGTTTTAAAAGGCAGCAAGATAAACAGATATGTGACAGGGGATTGATTTATGTCATGCCACAAGTGTCCTAGGCTTAAGGTACAGTTATATCTGTGTTAATATAAGCATCACAACAATGTAAATAATGGTATGTGTGACTAACAGTGGAGCTTTGTTGAGAATATTTGTACCAATTATATTATGAATGATGGAATTTCAGGCACGTGTTTGGATTACCTATCCATTTCAGTCATTTCCTGTTGTTGATTCTTTCTAGCAGTAATTTTTTCCAATTACAGGAATCTCAGGTTTGTTTTTTTTTTCTGGAGACACTAGGCCTTTAGTATAGGTAGGAAAAGAGTCTGAATGGTTTACATAGCCATATCCTCTAAGGGGCTGCTGCATAGGGCATCTTTCAAAGCTTAGCAGAGTGCATACCACAGCCAGAGGATGTAGAACATCTCAAGGGTCCCTGTGGCTGTTTAACTCTTTGAAATAAATGGTTCCCTCCAGCATGAAAAGAAAAAAACCCCACATTGGTTTGCCAAAGCTGTGCAAACACCTTCATCCAAATAACGCTGATCACTTATGTAAAAAAATGGGACATTTTAGGAACAACATGCAGATGAAGGGAAAGAGGTACAATTTATTTATTCAGTGATCATTTTTGCTTAGATGAACACTATATTAGAAAAAATCAGCTGCTGAGATACTCTGCTTATGTAAATGAAGGAAATGGGCTTTTTCCTTATTTTTTAGAGAACCAGAAGTTGCAAAAAACAGGCCTATTTCCAAGAGCACACATTTTTTCCTTCAGTGGGGAAAAGACAGGTATACAATGTTTTCTTAGGAATGTTTTAGGAGTCACTCTGTTTGCGGAGCAAGATACCCTTTTGCTAACACTGCCAAAGATGTGATATTTATCCTAAACATGAATGAAATTTCAGGTATCAGTGGAAATTCTCAACGATAACATCAGTTTGTAGAAATACTATTCTGTTCCCAGAATGTTGTATCATAATGGGCTCAACTTGCACAAAGATGAGTGAAAAGCAACCTTCTCTGTGGTAGAGATGAAAGCCATCTTGCTAAATTTAGCAGTGGACTGTAAAACAAATCAGCAGCTGTGTGTGTGTGAAGTCTTATCTGCTAGAGGACTCTCATTCTGGTGAGTTATTATTTCCCCTCCCGGTAGGTTCGTAATGGGATTTGAGCTCACCAGATACATATCCTTCTTTCTCTTGATGTAGAGAAACTGACAAACTAGGGGAAACAAACCTATTAAAAGCAATTGTCTTGCATATTACTAATTTCTTCTTGGTATTCCTAAGTCTTTGTTATCCCTCGTTTTCCTCCTCTTTCATTTCTTGCCCATATGATATTGTTTTTGCGATATCATTCCAGGGTCCATTTTCTTTTCACTGCACTTGGCACTTATATAGCATTCAAAAGTACTTAATCTTTGCAGTAATTAAATGTTTTTACTCCTGGATAAAGATAGGAGAGTTAAAGGAAAAATGTAAACAATTTCTCAAAGACTTCTTATGAATCAGAAATAGAATGCAAAAGGCCTAGTTTGTGCTTCCTCTGAAGTGCCCAGGAATTAAATCAGGTGTTTATGAGTGGAGCTTTCGGATTGAAGCTGTGTGACTGGGAATAAACTCTCAGGGTTTAAGGAATGCTGCCATCAGGAAGTGCTTGAGGAGCAATCTCTTCCTGTATTTCCCACAAACTGTTTTTGGGTTTTTTTTAATCAGAGAAATCTATGTTGAAGATCTGATGTGATAAGGAGGGATAGAAACTAATTAATTATTGAATTAATTATTGATTCTTCCTTTTAAGTGTGATTGTGGCGAAACTGTTACATGATGTTGCAGTTCTGAACGGGTGGCTTGGGTGGCACCATCATTCCATAAGTGTAGTTAGCCTTCTTCTGTCTAGAGGTAACCCTGGACAACCAATGTAATACCACAAATACTGCCTGTCTAAATGTTTACATAATCTTAGAATATATTTAACCTAATAATGCTCAAATAATCCTCAGATGGTGCTGTTCAGTGAACATCAAGGAATCACATCTTGGAAGATATAGAACATAGATATAGACGGGACAGTGGGCATTGAATCTTCCTATTCCCAGCTGCATGTGGGAAGTTAGTGTAAAGAAAAAGCTTTCCTTTGTAATCCTCTAAGTTCTGTGGACCACACTCCTACATATTCTTGAAATTATCTTACAGTAGAATTTTGTAAGACATGGACTGTTGCTCTTTCCTCTTCTTAAACAAAAATTAAGTTTGTAAACTTCTTTTTAAACAAGACCTTAATGTTGTCCCAATTTTCAGAAAGGGTGAGAGGAATGATCCTGAAAACTATAGGCCTGTCAGAAATACTTCAGTGTCTGGTAAAATTCTGGACATGATTATTCTGGGAGTTATTGGAAAACACCAGAAAGACAAAACAGTCATCAATCACAGCCAGGACAGCTTTGTGAGGGAAAAGTCCTGCTTAGGGAGCCTGATTTCCTTTTATGACAAGGTAACCCACCTAGCTGTGGGAAAGGAAGCCAGTTGATCTAATATTTATGGATTTCAGTAAAGCTTTCAATAATGTGTCTCACAGTATCCCTTTGGTTAAAGTGTCCAACCTAGATCTGGATAAACACATCATGTGATGGGGTGAGCAACTGGCCCATGGGTTGGATACAAAATGGGGTGACATAAGACTAGCAACCTGTTGTGTCAGTGGATGTTTAGGCTGGATATTAGGAAAAGGTTCTTCACCAAGAGGGTGTTTGGCCACTGAAACAGGCTCCCTGGGGAAATGGTCACAGTACCAGCCTGACAGAGTTCAAGAAATATTTGGGCTCTCAGGCACATGGTAATTCTTGGGGCTGTCCTGTGCAGGGCCACGAGGTGGACTTCAATGATCCTTGTGGGTCCCTTCCAGCTTAGCATATTCTATGATTCCTTAAGTAATTAAGAGTTTTGGGGTCAGAGCAATACAATGCAGTGCTGTTTCTGTTGGCTTTTTAATTTTCCACATATCCTTTAATGAAAAGTGTTCCAGAGTTGGCCTCTAGAAGGTGGTAAATGGACTAGAAGAATGTAATGCAGGGTATTGTCTAAATGGAATGAAAGAATTTGAACTCTAAGACTGTCTTGTCAGCTAAGTGATAGTTAGTTTAGAATTGCAGCATGGAATCCTATTGCTTAGAAAATATGCAATTTTCATTTGCTCCACCCTGTTTTGTGTTATATGAGGCAGCATGGTTTAAAAGCAATAAGGCTTTCTGAAGATCTGCAGGGCTACCGAAAATTAGTATCTCTATTTGACGATGTAATGAGGAAAGGCAGCTCTAAGGAAAGGATTTTGTGGTTGCTTGATAAACAAAACATTTTTAATTGACTAGGTGTTTCATGTTATGTAAACCTATTGTTCTGTATTCTCACCTAAACACTTAAAAATTATGGGTCCTTGCTTGCTTAGCATTCATGTCAGCAGCAGCTACCCACCTTTTCCTAGACTTAAAATTGCATTTCTAGTAGTGTTTTAACTTTTATTACCTGAAATTTTCCTCTAAAAAGAAATATGAGGATTTTTGAACTTATGAACTGTTCACCCCCATGTTTTATAGATTGAAATAGAAGCAGAAAATGCAGTTTTCAGAGCACAAGGATTAGATGAAACAGAAAAACAATGCAAATGTTTGCACATCTAATTTGTTAATTTAGGTATTTTTAATTGAAACTCCTCAATGCACATGTAAATAATTCATCCATCACTCCTTATAGGACTCTGTGACTGAGTTATAATTCTGTCACTGAAATCCTAGGGAAATCAGTTTTTTCAGATGATAAAATTAATTTGCAGGTTTTGGACAAGTGGTTTTGTTCCCTCTTGAGTGGGAAAAATCTGATTTTTCTGACCTGAATTTTCCCCTAGAAAGCTTTTCTTTAATTTTTTTCTATGTGAATCTCCTCTCCAAGTACCTGTCTATGCAGTTTTTGCAGATGTGGCTCTTTGGACTGTTAACTGAGTACCATGGCATGTGATGCTATTGTTCCTTAGATGACTTGAAATATGAAGAACATGCATGCCATGCATGTGGGAAATACAATATGAGAAATTATTTACTACATAAATTTTATGAGAATCTGGTGCTTACCAAGTGTTTAGAACAAGTTTTTGAAGGGTTCTTAGCTACTCAATGACCTACAGTCAGATTTCATCTGAAAGGTTATATTTCCTTTTAAAGACTGACAAAAAAATAGAGGCAGGCTATTTAAAAGAAAACCATGTTATCTGAACCAATTAAAGCAACATGGAGACCTGTCATGTGGATGCTGCTTCTATAACTGCATGGAACACATCATTGTCTAAGACTTTGTCTGGAAAGGAGACAAATCATTTGAAATGTTGGATGGATATAATCTCCTATACGAATACTTTTTTTAGAGAAGAAGCATTTGCTTACTTTAATTTAGTGGTCGTCCCATGTGATGCAAACAAACTTCAAAAAGTTTTGTGGTATTGAAAGCAAAACATCTGCATTTAAGGTTGTAACTGCATTATTTAAAATTTACAATAAAACTTTACCAAAACAAATCTGTTGTGAAGACAAGGCTGAGTTCAGTGACCTCATTGCATGGTCAGCAAAAAGGAGTGATTGAAAAAGCTTTCTGTGCTCCACCAAATGAGTAGTTGGGAATGATGGATTTGAAAGAGAGTAATCCATGGGTAAGAGGGAAAATCACTACCTAGTGGGCACGAGTAAAAAAGGTGTAAACTATGACTGTTTTCAACAGAAGAAATCCTATAATTATATCTTATATTTACATCTTTATGGAAAAAGGAAGATCTATTTAATGGTACACAGACACTGCTGTCATAAAACACAAATAGATGATGAGAAATGAAGTAAAATAAATAGCAAACTGAAATTTCAATTGCACAATTGCACATTGTGAAAGAAAAATACAAAAATATTTTTACACTTTCTTTCTCCTGTCTCAGGATCCATCCCTTTTCTTTTTGACAGTGTACATTTTACCTATCTGCATGTTAATATACATATTTAATGCAGACTGTAATTGCTGTATAGGCTTATAAACAAGCTAAAATAGAAAACCCCAGAAATATTGCCATCAGGAATACTTTTCACCACTCTGATACCTGATATTTTTCTAAAATTGTGGGTGAGATGCCTTCTAGCAAAGAGCCAGGAAAAGCTGTATTCTGTCTTGGTGCCAGTGTCAGCTTGGAGCCATGATTGATTCTTTTCTGACCCCTGTCTGCTATGGCCACAAAGGCAGCTCCTTTGAAACCTCACCAACTGGTATAAATTAGAGCAGCCTTCAGGATGTTTAAATTTGTACAGGAAAGCTGGCCAGGCACAGGTATGGCCTCAGGCAATGAAGCAGAGAGGTGGCTTGATGCCTCCTTCTGGGTTCTTTTGTTTAGGCTGGTATAAGAGGACTGATCTTCAGACTTGCACACAGCAAAAACATGAGCAAAGCTATTTGTGTTTATGGATAAAATTGTTTACCTGGTTTTCATTTTTAGTCACAAAGTTCAGAAGGTTTTGTGGGATGTTTCTTTTACAGTGGGTTTGTTTCCATGACAATTTCTAAATATGTAATTTCTAAATAAGTATTTCTTATTTTCCCCAAAGATGTATAAGGAGTGATCCTGTATGGAAGTGGTCTTTGATAGCAATATGTTTTACATGGCTGCATTCCTGTTATTTATGAATTAAAGGATCTATATATTTTTTTTCCTCATACCTTGGTGTATTGTGTTATGTTACTTCTGGCAAGCATTGTATAAAATCACTAAATATGCCTATCTGACACAAAATTGAAGTGATTACTAAAGGAGAGATATAGTGATAATACATATCCTGACGCTTCAATCTGACCAGCAGACAAAAGAGAGCTCCTTCATGTCCCTAAGGTGAAGAGTTTTGTATTCTTAGGATATTATCTAGCTATTTCATGGGATTTTTTTGGTTTTGTTGTAAAATCTAAATATCAGGTTTGTGGCGAAAATGCTTAAGAAAACTGACAGATAAGTTTTAGGGAGGAATAACAACACACATAATATACTTTAGAGAGTCCTAGAATATGAAACCATCTCATGCAATATCTCAATTTTACATTAAATGTTATGTTTTTCTTTTAACTGAGCAGTTAAGTCAGCTTAGTTTTGCATTTCATACGGTATGGACCAGAATGTGACTATATTCACTCCTGAGCAGCCATGTGGTTTATAGAGTTTACAAGTGAGCCATTTTCTTCTACAGACATATCCCTTTGTACTTGGAAGATGAAGCTGAAATTTATGTCTTCATTTAATGTTGTAGTGTGGATTTTTGGTTTTCTCTGTTTAATGCTTCATTTATTTATAAGTTTTTTACGTAATGGTTTGTCCCATGTACCCCCCACCCTGTTCANATTTAACATTTGTTCTTTACATGTGGTGCCTCCTTACAGTGCTTCCCCTGTCAGAGGTGCCCTTGCTTCAGTGCAGGGTGCCAGCCAGATGCCACTGACCAGCAGCACCACAGGACACTATTTAAGCATTTAAATAACAGTGACTCTCTCACACTGTAGCTAACGGCTGGTTTGTTTTCTCCTCAGATTTCAGAATTTTTAGTCATACAAAGGAATGGAAATGCCTGGTTTAAAAATAGAGCTGTGTGATGTTTTCATGGTAAGACGGACTTAGGGCACAGAGGACTGCTTGCATGCAAAGGCCCTCTCAAGCTAAAACAAATGCAACTCGTGATTTGCAAAATCTAGTGTCCCTCTGTATTGTCTACTTACTCAGAATGAGCATCAGGTGTTGTGAGATTATTTCAAGTCAATTCTGCATGACGATTATTTTTTACACTTACACAGAAATATATTCCAAGGAGTTTTACTTTATTTCTTGTCTGTTTTTCTGTATCAACACTGTGAGTTCTGAAGTGTTTTTTCAGTAGCCAAGCTTTTGATTTTGCCTTGTATGCTTGAGCAACTAACTTCAAAGTTTCCCTGTGATGTCTGGTGTAATATCTGCAAGACATAAAACAAAAGAAAATTTTATAAGAAAACACAGTAATTTTCAAGACACAAATTTAAAGAAGCATAAAGATTCATCACTGCTGAATGTCAACCTTTATTTATTCTCCAGGAAGAGTGTGCAAATATTTATGGTGAACTTGGAGTTATTTAGGATTTTATTTACTGTGTATGTTTGTTTGGATGTTAACTTGAGCGTTCATCTCTCTGTATTTTGTTAATACAATATTACTAGTTTTACTTCTTTCTTAAATCATGGTGAACAGCAACAATGTATTCTAAAGAAAAAATTCTAAAAGGATGAACCCTCCAGAAATGATCTGTTAATAAAATTTTTAAATTTTTAGTTTATACATATACTTATGCCCTTGCATAGTATTTTTTTAATGGAAGAGACAAAAAAGGGCATAGCATGAAAGAAAGTGAAAAGAAGGGAAATGAGAAGTAGATGATAAAAGGAAAGTTAAAAAGAAAGAGGGAGGAAAGAGGAAAAAGGATGAAAAGGTGGGAAAGGAAAGGGACAGTACAAAAAAGAAAGGAAAGGGGAAACAAGGAGTTTGCATCTCTTGAAACAGAAAATTTATTAAACATGAGAAGAAAGAATATTTTATACGGAAACACATGGAAGTAATTCCTGGTTTATATTAACAGATCTGGTTTTAGTGCATGAAAATGATGTTGGAAAGCCAGATAGTAAAGGTAAGTCTTCCAACCAAGCCTCTACCAAATATCACATATTTGAGCTTTTCTTATTTAGATGTTTTTGGGTTTTTCTATATAGATATGATTTTTATTTAAATTTATGGCAAAAGCATTCTCTAAAATTAATAGAAGGGTTTGCTTTGGGTGGTTTTTTATGTTTGTATAAGTGTCTAGAGATAAAAGCAAAACTACTTTTTCTACTGAGACCAATAGGTTTCTAGAGTACCTCTAGGACCGTAGCACTGAGAGTCTTTTGTAAATTGTAGAATATTTTCTTAAAAGCTACTTTATAGAAAGTCACATGGTCCATCCCTGCAGAATAGGACCACAGGTTGGACTGGACACTGCCACAGTGGACATTTCCTCTGACACAGTTCCAGCATCGTCTGAAGTTGAGGAAGATGCATGAGAACTTACTCAAGCAGTATTCCTTCCTTTGGAATAGTGTATTCTTTTGCTTGAAAAGTATGTATTTGAAATACTGAAATTTTTAAACTGAAATGCACTTGTATTTATCTGGTCAACTAAACAAGTGCTTGTTGATATCTTTGCTGAGCTGGCAGGCTGGCAGTCTTACATAGGATCACGAAAAAGAAAACACCACTTGTAATAACAGGTTTGGTATGATCACCCTTACTTTAAAGTGAAAAGGAGGAATCATACTTCATCTTAAAAGAACCATCCATGTAATTATCATTCCAGCTGTAAATAAATATATCCCGACAGTGGTTAGGAGAGGGTGTCTCATTGTACAGCCTTTATGTCCTCAAATCAAAATAGACAGTGATGATGCTGAACATTCTTTGTGTTGGCTGTTTTGTCCCCAGAGAACCAACTAAGCAGCAGACAGAAGTTGCCCTTAAATCTCCGTAATACCCTGTGCCTTTGCTGCATAGTTACTCTTTTAATGGCTTTCAGAACTTTTGTTCTGGTTACAGATCAGATAGGCAGCACAAAGCATTAAAGGTGTAGAATAAAAGTGATAATCAATCGGTATTTATTTACCTCTTTGGAAGTATTTTGAAAAGCTGCCATGGGATTTCATGATTGAAAATTGTATCACATTCCTTAGGGAAATGGTGTCCAGGTCAGTGCCTGTCATTTAAATCAGATGAGGTAGTGTCAGGGAAGATTTTTATCAGTATAGTGGTACCAGTGGAAATTACATTGTAATGCTAAAGGAAGTGAACACAAGACTTTATGCAAACAAGTACTGATTTCATTTAAAATGCAAACAAAATCAAAATAACTGGGCCCCCAAAATGTAGGGTTTTCTTGTGGTGGGTTTGTTTGTTTGTTTGTGTGGGGTTTTTTGGTGAAAATATTTGGAAACCCTCATTCAGATCATTACATATTGACTGACCCAAATCTTTAAAACATACCATTCCCAAAATGCTTGATTGAAATTATCAGAATCTGGACTTACAAATCCTGATCTGAATATGGATGTGGTAGCTCAGCTCTGATTCTAGAAGTAACTGGGTGATACCATAGTTGTCTAACTTACATTTCAAATTAAAGTTTTGTGCTCCCTTTGCATTGAAATTTCTGCTACTTGAAATATCACCAGTAATTTTGCAACTAAAGTAAATTTAAAGCAAATCTTCACTAATTTGAAATGATAACTATTTAATACGCTTAATATAATCTTGCATTCATTCAAAGAATCCTGTGATCTACACACCCAATGATCTTCAAGGAATACAGATTGCATTTAATAATGATTGACTGTTATTCCCCAGGATTGGCTCAAAATCAATCCACATTTTCATGATTATTATATAAGAAATAATTTTGTGAATAATTTGAAACTATTATTTGAAACTGTAATAATGACAATGCACAGCAGGAATAAAGCTGTAAAACATTTGCTTTTACTTTTACTGCCCCAACAGCATTTTTGCAGTGGTGATTTTTCCAGATGGAAAAACTTAGACCTATAAAAAAGATGTTAGAAAGCTGTCATCAGAGAAGGACCAGGAGAGAATTCTCTCCTTCTTCCCAGTAAACAAGTTATAGTTGTGAGATTGATACTACTCAACTCAGCATCCTTCGTTTTGTGGCAGACCTGACTTCCTCTCTGAGTCCACTTGTATTCATTTTACACTGAAGAACTGATAGTGGCACTGTGGAGAAACTGATTGAACTGACCAACATTTTCTATTCACTCTGTCTTAAGCTAAGTCTTTATGAAGGCTGTTATTGTCCTCTGAAAGAGCTGCTTGGGAAATGTTCTATGTAATGGTAGCTACTGAGGTTTTTTTAATCTTTCTACTCTTGATGAGGCAAGGATTTGCAGTTGTCCTTTTATTTGGACTTTTATATATTTTGAGAGAAGGAAATTCCGTGAGGGAGTGTAAGTGCTCCAAGGAGTGACATGTCATACTTGGAACAGTCAATAAGTCAATAGACAATACTAGGAAGTGGAAAATAGAAGTAGAGTCCTTGTTTGCCTGATTTGATGCAAGGACAGAACACTTCAGTGTCAGATGAATGTTGCAGTCACAGAACAATTGTACTTTCTTGTGTAAGGACTGTCTGATTTACATCCTGCATCTAAGAAACAAACTTTTCCATTTGCTCAAGAAAATGCCCACATTTAGCTTGAGAATGCTTACCGCTGGTCATGATCAAATAGTTGTTAAAAAGAAAGTTGTTGTAAGGACAGAAAACCCATTCATCACCTTGAAATTACACTGTTATTCTTGATGTGGATGAATTGTAGGGAATTCTAGACAGGATATAACTGCCCTGAGAGTTTCTCTTAGGAAGCTACTATAGTCAGTGTCTGTCTGATGACCTATATCCCTTTTCTGAACCAGCTATAGTATTCATCACTGAAATCTGCCTCTACTGCAGAATAGTAATTCTTTTCAGGACACGAATTTTTGTTTCAAAGCTGAGCTTTGTAAGTATCTGTGAGATAATGCACAAGGTCACTTGTGTAGTGCCTTGATACATGCACACAGACTGGTATGAGGCCATACCCCCATAATAAGCACAGCTGGCACAAATCTTGTGCAGCTACACTGGTACTTTGGGTTTAGCCAAATGCCCGATGATTATCTAAATGCAAGAATTTTTTTTCTATGTTTCCCTCTGACTGATATTGTAGCGCAGGTAGGAAAAATTCCAAAAACAATGTATTGCTGAGTGGAGCTTCGAAAGAAACACACTGTATATCTTAAAAGCACACTGAAATTATCACATTAGTTTGTCAGTGAAGGACTATGTAACCTAAGCTGACTACTTTAATAGTACCAAGAGTATTTGAACTCTAATATTCCATATTTTGATATACCTTCTATCTCAGGGTTGCTTCAATGAGCATGCACCCTGTTAATATACTACTTAAAGGGCAGATGGGTCCTGAAGCAGAGAGGCTTTGTATTCAGTGTTCTGACTTCTGCACTGGTCTGGGCTCTAGAAATACTTGCCCAGATTAAATCTCCTGGGAATGTTTCAAATCTCTCATTTGCATGTCAGTGATTGGAAACAGGTTGATAGACTCTGCATATGAAACTTGATGAATCTTTCTTCATGAAAATATAGTGCAGACACATTTGCTGAATTTATAATTTAAAATGTGATTGCTCGTAGAAATCACATGTGAGGTTATGGAAGAAACCTGCAGTGCTTTTAATAATATTTAAAAAATAACATGAGAGTTCAAGGGTTGGACCTGATGATCGTTGTGAGTCCCTTCCAACTCAGAATATTCCATGATTCTATGATTCTCAAGAGTCTATGAAAACAAACATATTGTGTGTATTTGCTTTTTAAATTTTGGTAGCTGATTTGACTTCTATAAGTTGCTTTTTCCAATGTATTTATGTTTATATATTTATTTTAAATGGCATTGACAAAGGAATGTTTTTCAATTTTGCCTGTTTACAATAGAACACATGTGGGCCAGAATTTTGATGCTTTCCTAAACAAGGGATGTAGGAGACACAAGGAACAGGGCAAATTAATGCCAGACTATCTGTACTGTACAGTGATGAAGTCTAGCAGCCCCGGTCATAAATCAGGTACTCAGCAAATAAAGAGGAAAAGTTAACACATGCCAGTGTAAGGAATGAATCAGAGGAAAGAACAACTTTGGTAAATAAACAAATATTAGAAAATGCATTTTCCTCTGAGCATGTTGTCAAAGAATGGGACTTTCAGTCCTTTCCTCAAATGCATCTTTAAACTGCCAGATGTCAGACGCTAAATATCAGACAAAGTAGACTATGTGCTAGAATAAAGTTTTTCTCCTAAAACTCACCTTTATCCCAAGTCTCTTGAGAGGGCTATAAAGTAAAAGAAATGTTTTAACATCTCTTCTTTATGAAATCCATACCTGTGCTCTTTTAATAAGAGGAAAGGCAATGGAAACATGAAAGCAAGCAGAATTTAAAAGGAAGCACATGAATAAAGAAGAGCAAATTAATATAACCTTTAAATACAGAAGTAAAAAGTAAATCCATGATTTTGAGTCTATCAAACAAAAAGGGCAATAGGAAGTGACGAGTCTGCAAAGCAGCTCTTTTTTTACCTCTTCTTTCCCTTTAATGGTTTTTCTTTCTTTCAGTGGAAAGAGTTGGCTTCTTTTTCCACCTTGTTTATTTTTTCCCTTTTCTTTTGGTGAAAACATGTTTCCTTCCAGAAATCCACTCTGCCTGCATCCTGGCAGAAACTTCCCACTGTCCTTAATATCCCCTCACATTTAGCACAGCACAGGTCTTACCTCAAATGAGAAGTTCATTCCTTGCCTCTTCCTTTTCTAAGATGCCCATATGCTTCTTGTAGATTATCCAAATGTCTGCCAAAGACCACTCTATCCAAGTCCACAAAGATCTGATGGAATTATCTGCCTGAATGTCTACTCTTTAAAGGAAATTGTTATTTTGGATGATTCATAGTGACTGCTTGTTTTGCTACTGCTTCGGTAATAAACACATTATTTTAATGGCTCTTAGAAACAAATCCTGCAGTCCTCAGTGAGCAAAACTCCTGTTGACTTCAATAAGTTTTCCTGAGCAAGTTTAGAAAAATGGCTTCAGTATTTGGCTGAAAATAAGTTACCCGAAATGTGTGTGTTTTTCAAAACATTAATAAAATGTGTTGATTTTTTTTACTTTTAAAATTACATTTTTTCAGTATCTTTGCCTGACTTGCCTTCTAAAATCAAGAAAAAACTTCACTATTGCTGGAACTAAATGTCCTTCAGGCATTTGATTTTTCCCAAGAATGTCAGGGCCAAAATTCCTTTCTCAAGTGTTTGTGAACTGGAAAAAATGTGTATTCTGGTTTCTGGCATATGTATAAGCATGAGTTGGCTACTATTCCTCTGCATACTTTAATGGTCATAATAGTTTTCCATTACTTGTTAACTCCTGTTAATAGCACTGCATCAAGGGATCACATTAAAAGTAGGGTTGATAAAATTCTGACTCACATATAGCAAATGGGAAGTTTGGCTTAGCCCAGTGAAGCGCTCCTCTTGATGTGTCAAGATATTACTGTAATAAACACAGTAGCAATGTGTGGCACTTTTGCTATGAATATGTACCCAAAGGGATGATAAAATCTGGCACTTAGATTCTGCTTCAGTTCTGGATGCACCTGTTTCTTGTGAATGGCAGAAGGAAGTATGACAGCTGCTTATCTACTCATTCAGAACTAGCTCAACTGGAGAAGCTGAAGTGCTGCAGAAAGCAGAGAAAGGGATGGGCTAAATTTAGGGACAAAATTATTTTTCCAAATGTGATACTAAACTTATTGCCTAGTATTAAACAAAAGTGATATTTTGGTGACTCCTTAGCATAGCAACAGGACACAGATATGCAGTCTTTCTGTCTCACCCCACATAGTATGATAAGGTAAAAGAATAAGATGTGGGTAGAACAACTCATGCACTTGGAGTTCAAAGATTCTGGTTGCCCACATCATGGCTTTTTCATCAATGCAGATGCCTGATAAAGAGTTATTTATTCACAACTGAAATTTTTGTTTCTTTTGTATGGAAAACAAAAGATGCTAAAAATATGTGCAGTGATAGCTTTTGTTGTTAGGTTGCAGAATAACTTCAGAACTTCAAACATAACATCTCAGCAACCTAGCTTAGAATGGGGCTCTTAACATACACTGATCTCTGAATCATACAAGAACTCTCCGACAGGACAGATGAATACAGCAATCCTTTTTTTGAAACACTTTTTTTTCAGTTCTGTTCTATATGCTACTGTTTCTGCTGAACTTATTGCTCCTGTTTTCCTCAGCACGAAGCCTGTCCCTCAGCTCAGAGAAAATCATTGCAGCTTTCTACTCCCCTCCTCATTTTAAAAATCACTGTTCTTTTCCTGACTTTTTTTCTTGTAAATGAGATACAGTTTTTCACTGAAATAGCCATATTGCTTTAAACTCTCCAAGTTCCAGTTTCCATAGAGGATTAACATATGTAAATGCTACCTTTATGTTTCTTCCTCTAATAGTTAGATATGAGAAGCTGTGGTAAGAGGAAACAATTATTTAGATGGCAATTGCTTGCTGATGCTGGAAATACCAAAATTAATTCCTTCACTTTAAATCTAGTATAGGCACAGATGTTCTCTGGTGGAAAGAAATATTCTATTCTTCTATTCTCAGTGATTTCTCCCCTGGATATACAAATGCACTCTAGGCAAGTTACAATGCTAAGGTCAATGAATTGAGAACCCTGGGGGATTCCAACGTGCTTCAAAACTTTCTTATTTAGTCAATGTGACTGGAATAGGATAAACAGATTCATTTTAAGTATATTGCTCTTTCTGTTAGATGTCTTCTGTAATACATTTAAGTTACATATACCTATTTAAAATTTTATAAATAGCATTCTACAAACCAGATATTGTTGCACAATCACATATCAAGACATGAAAATAAATGAAACTTTTCTCTATTTCCGAAAATAATTCTGCAAATATTCTGAGTAAGTGACATACTTTGCTGGAATGTTTCATTTGTCCCTTGTAACTAGTGTCTTAAGTTTATGCCCTCACTCTTAGAATTTGCAATTGAATTTACAATTGTTTGCTTTCAAGAGTATATACAGTAATATATTAAAAAACACCAAACCCAAAACCAAACAAACCAAAAGGATAATGGGAAAACTGTATCCATGATTTTGCCCATGGCAGGGGGGTTGGCTAGATGATCTGTAAAGGTCCTTTCAACCCAAACCATTCTCTGATTCTGTTATTCAAAGGTAAGAAACAACTCTGCTTTCAAATTCAATTACATTTTTCACTGAAATAACTCAAAACTAGATTGTGTCTGCTGAAACATTAACGGGATCTACGGAGGCATTGGAGAAGATTCACTTTGCAATAGACAAGAGAACAAGGCAGTGTCAGTGTACTAGATTCTTAGTCACTGTCATACAGAGATATTCTTGATATATATGCAACCAGACATGATTACCAAGTAATTGCATTTTTTCTTTCATGAAATGCAGCTGCTGTGGAAGGATTCTTCTCTGCTGTATGATCAGGCAAGCCATGTCTTCTCATCATGATCAGGACCATGATTCTTGACAGAGCTAACATTTTCCGAGGAAGTTATTAATTAACTTTTGTTAGAGGTAAGAATGCCACTGCCACTTTCTTTTTCAATAAACAGCAAAGACCACAGACACATTTAGGACGTGTGGTAGACACCTGCTAGGTAGGCTGAGAGCCTGGCTCCTTCCTCCTCTCGGATTCTCCAGTTCTTTCTCAGGTCTTCATAGATAAACTGTTGGCTCTGTTAGAGTCAGCAGGAGATAGGCCTTTAATTTGAGCAGGTCCAGGATTTCACATCATAAACCTGAAAATCATTTCATAATCTCTTCCGGACAGCACCATGGAAAGAAGGAAGTATTGTTTTCCTTTCACAGTGATTGATCTGAGGTTTTCCTCATACTTGACATGAAATATGGAGCAGTATGTCTGAGAGCATGTACAAGAGACCAAACATGCATCCTTATAATGCTGTTGAGAACCTATTTGCCTTCTTTGTGTTTGGTTGAAGTATATGAATCATTTTAATCAAGACTGGCTAATTGGGATCGAAGTGTCTAGAACATTCAGCAAGGTTTGCAAGTATTTGGCAGTTCTTTGACTTTCATAATGAATTTAGCTATTCTATCTCCTGTTTCTGTCCAGAAGCAGAAGGACTGATATATTACATGAAATATGGCTCCTAGATAGTCCTTAGACTCAGCAGAAGAAATTTCCAAAAAGGTGTCTAGAACTGAGATATTTAGAGAGCACATTTTCAGATTACTTCAGCATGTCAGCTTTTGGATACTGATTATCTGAAACAAATCCCTGCATCTCTGAAGATATGCCTGCCACTTACTTGGTTGAACTATGATGCTTACCAGGGGCTTTGTAAGGACTTGAATTTTAGTCTGGACTGAAGGTTGTCATTGTCTTTGGAACTATATCTCAGTGTAACAACACATAAGAAAACAATAATCTAAAAGGGCTTTCATTGAAATTGAAATAGAATTAGCTATTGTGGTTCGCAATCAGTCAAATGTCCTATGCCTGAGGATTAGACCTTGACAACACTGATAAGATTAACTTGTCATTCCTGGTGTTGAGTTGCAGATTTATGGATTTGGCTTCTACTGGGAGTAGCTCCAAGGATAGGATGAAAAACAGCTTATAAATTCTTCAGAGTTCTTTGGAGCCAAGAGCCACTTTTTGGCTGGCTTTGCAAGTGATATTATT
Source organism: Illadopsis cleaveri (assembly GCA_013399915.1). Lineage (NCBI taxonomy): Eukaryota > Metazoa > Chordata > Aves > Passeriformes > Timaliidae > Illadopsis > Illadopsis cleaveri. Next base: position 173,927 of record VXBB01010670.1, read on the forward strand.
TTAAATGTACTTGGAGACATGAGAATAATTGAAGAGTAAAATAAAAAGTGAAAAATACTGGAAAGTTACTTCTCTTATAGAGTAACTGATAAAAACTGCATTCATTGTTATCTCCAGTAATGTTTCTCATCACAAGTAAACATTCTGTCTTTGCTGCAAGGGTAAGCATTCTTCAGGCAGATCACTCATTGACTCAGCTACGTTTACTACTCTGTTTATCACTCATTTCCTTGGAATATATTTGTGAAAAATGGGCAATTGTATTTTGCTAAGATTTATAGGACTTTGGCCAATAAATTCCATTAACTTATCTTTTAAAATGTTCAAACTGAAGCTGACTGGGAAAGACAGACAAAGAATGACAGATTTTTGTTCACAAGAAAAGAAAACACTTCAACAATTCAAATAATTATGCTTTTATTTGGCAGCATGGACTAAGTACTTATTGTCATGTAGTGAATTGAAACAGAGAAAGTTGCTGAGATTTTGCAGAACCGTCATGGAGGAGTCTCTCAGACCTTGTTTCATTTCTAGCTGATAAAGATCTAATAAAAGTAGTGAGATTCTGAGAACATACCCCACAGGCTATGGAGACATTCAGATTTTAATTTTATTGGTTTATCATTCATCTGAGAGAATGCAATAGTATCCCAAGTCCGGGATTCTTCTGTCTGTTGAGATCATGAAACCCAGTATGATGGAAAACTTCTTGTTTTGACTTTGGTAGACTTCTTCATAGGTGACTAGTGCTAGCTGAAGCTGTGGGGAGCAGGTGTCAGGAAATGTAGCAGTTATGAAGCCAGATCTTGGCTGTAGCTGAGTAGTTCACAGCAGAGCTGGGCCACAGCATTTAAAAATTATTTATAGTCACTCTTTTCCATAAGTGAGACTAGCTAGGGATAAACAAAAATGATAGTATCTTGCTGTGCTTGCATTGTAGTTACAGCAGAGTTGCAATGATGTAATTGTGACAAAAAATTAGTCTCATTAATTTCATATTTATAGGTGGGAATTCTGATCCACACCTTGGAAAATCTGTACCATGTTCTGCTGAAACGAATTCAGTGTTCATGCTTGTATACTAATTAAGAATGTTAGCAAATCTGAAACAGATTGTTGTCCCTTTCTTTGAAATTTTTTAGTCTTTTTCCTGGAAGCAGCAATAAATTTAGTCCTTGAACTTGTGCAGACCAAAAGATTTATCAGTAGACCTTTCTGTAGAAATAACTTAAAAATATTTGAGGTTTTAAATTTTTTTTTTAATTGAAAGGTGAGAATTATGTAAATGCATAAGTGTATTGCTCTATACACTCTTTGTTTTTCTTAATGACTTCATTTATTTTCTGCTACAGAACTTTGAAAGAGACAGAACTAGACAGAGTTTTGATCTTACACAAAATGGCTAGTTAATGCCCTTACCTTTCTAAGTGCTTCCTTTTGTGAGCAGTAGTTAGGGAGCTGGGCTGGAATGATGACAGATGCTATTCAGATTGTCTTCCACCTGTTTCAGAATACTCTGGGATGACAAATTGCATTCTGATTCTCAGGCCCCTTGTTTCAACGGTCAACAGATGCCTTTTGAATGGGAAAGTTTGGCTCTTGCCACCCAATTCCTTTTTGGCAATTTTTCAAAAAAAATGTTGAAAGCTTGAATCTTACCATGAAAACAAAATACATCTTTGCTCTGCCACCTGTCCCTCAGGTTCCCTAAATAAATATTTCTAAAAATTTGCACAGTATTTAAGATTTGTCAGTGTAATAGATTAAAAAGTTTTTGTAGCCCTTGTGCTTATTATTTTTTACTTTTTTTTATCACAGTTGCCTACAGACTAAGAACAAGTGTTGCTTACTTGTCTGTGGATACATATGTATACAGAATTTAAAAGGAGTGGTAAAAAATAAGCAATGTTTTTTGTGTTGTGGAGCGAGAAAATAGAGATCTTTGGCTCAAAAGGCTTCAATTTCATCTTCCAGTGAGAATTTTTGAGTTTTTCTGAGAAGCTCTAATTGTAGGCTGCTGTTCTAAACACAGGAGACAGGAACAGCTGGTGACATTGGGGTTCACATCCCCTCTGTGAACCAGCAGTACTTGCTCCAGCCCTTAAAAATGTTACATCACTATAGTCAGAGTTAGAGCTGTTGTGGGAGCTCAGTGGGAGTCAGTGATGAAATAGTTATGATTTTACATAAATGGAAGACTCTCTAGAACTTTGGGTCTGCAAGAAACTGAAATGACCATAAGAACCATTTTCACAGAAGAAATATGCTAAATCTGTTTAAAGGGTTTTTCTTGTGTTATGACATTTTTTCTCCATAACAATTTTTTTTCTTGAAAATATTTAGATGCACTTACAGATGAGTGATGGATTACATTCCCCTTGGATTGTGTGTTTGTGTGCTTTAAGAGATACCTTAAGGTTATTCAAGAAAAAAAATAGACCAGAGGATAATTTATTAGCAACGTGCTAATAGAGGGTAATAAGAATACAATAATAACAAAAGTGGAGTACGTCTTAGACAGAAGAATTAATATACCATTTCTGGATAAAGAATACCAAGTGCTTATGCACAAAATACCAGGACACTGACTTCCCACGTCCTTTTTCAGACCCTTGATCTTACATTAAACACTAGTTATAGGTAATATTGCTGGTTGGCCACTATCAAATTAGTGAGTAATTGTGGGCTAGTTTCTTTTCAAGTCTATGCTCACAAGGTCACTGTTATATTTGAACTGATTTGGTTGTTCTGCAGCAATGCAACAGAGGATGAATTTTGAAAGAATGTAATTGGTGCAAAACTTGACTAAAACAGAGGATTTCTGGACAAGAAACAGAAAATCTGATTGCCCTAATATTTCAAATCAACCAGGTCTTGGTGGATGTTTTTTTATTTACATATTTTTACATTTTATTGTTTACCATAGTTGTGTGCCCCATAGAACCTACTTGAAACTCCTTCAGGGTACCTAGATTTTCTCAGAAAATGGACTTAATGAAGGCATTAATTTTCTTTTGGTGAATGGAGGAATAATTGGGTATGATAACAAGAGTCATGACACCTCCTGAGTTTGAGCAGGTGTCTCTGAAAGCTTAGAATGAGTGGCAGGTTAACTCCATTCACTAGGAAGATGCAAAAGAAAAAAAATACCTTTTATAAACTAAGAACTGTGTAGAAATTTAAAATATATAGAAACCATGAATTTCGTAAAGGAATGGAAATAGGGATTGCTTATGTCAGCTGCTGTGCTCAGTAAATGTTATTACGTATACTGTTCTGGTTGATTAACAGATGGTTTGGTAAATGTTTGTGCTTGAGTAGAGCCTGCATTCAGAGAATTCTTGAGCACTGTTTCCAAAAGCCAAATTTTGCACTCACTGAGCTCCACTTCTGCAGTTGCTTTGCCATTTGTAAGAAGCTGACCTACATTACAACATATATAAATTATTACAAATCTAGTAAACTAATACTACTACTAAATTTACGACTAGTAAATTACTACAAATCACTATAGAGTCCTGTAGTGTAATGTAGTCAGAAGTATGCCAGTAACAAAATTGAGCTTCTAGTATAAATTCACTTGGATTTGGGGAGGCTTTTTTGTGGAATATCCAATTTCACTGTGTGTGGCACACTTTTTTTTGCTTTAGCTTCATTGTGGGCAGTATGAAGTGACTTACTGGTTATTGTATGGGATCCATTCTCATCATCACGAAAACCTCTTTCTCAAACTCTTTGATGTACATGTAATTTCTGTTAAGACACTGTGTTTTCTGCTGCCAGAAATATGTTTTATATGCTGCTTGTATATCCAATTGCAACTGTTTTTGCCTAAACATATACCAAAGGGACCTACGCCACTGATGACTTGTGGGGTTCTTCTGTACTGCATGGAATGAAGAAACTGGCCTATTTCCTTCCTCTAGAGTGCTGTTTTCTGACCATAAATTTCACCAAATAAGCACACTATTGCCAAGTAAGTTTGAAAATGCCTAACTCCTACTAAGGCAACTTACAGGATGTCCTATATTAATCTTCATGATTGAGATCTTTCCATGTGTTCCCTTTCAATGACAATATTGAATGTCCTGTATTAAACAGGACAACAACCACTTCTCTCCCACTCCTATAGATTGTGCCTATTTTTTTATGCATGAACAAACCCTAAAGTGTCCTACTCTAAATGGACCGTCCATAACTTATAGTTTCAAAGAGAAAAATTCTACTTCCCTTTTTTATCTTTTAGAACATTGGAATCTGAGGTTTTAAAAAACTCTAAGAAACAAAAATTTTTTACTTTTTCAAAATATTTTTATTCCTATCCTACTGCTGGAAATCTGAGTGGTTGCAACTTTTAAATCTAATTATTTGTGACTAGAAAGCTAATAAAATATGGAATTTGCTGGAGTAATTCAGAATGGCTGGTTTTCAAGATAAAGAAGCAAGCTTCTCCCTTGTGAAGTCTCCAGAAAGAGCAACTGTCCTCTGCTTGGCAGAACATGATCCATAAGTCTCCTCTTTAGTGTACTTTGAAATGAAACTGTTCTGATCCTTGCCTGAATGAGGATTACAGGGAGAGAGAGGTTGTCCTGTTGTGAAAATGGAGTCAGATAGGTCTAATACTGGGACTTAATTTTTTACCTTTACAATTTTTTTTGTTGTCATAATAACAAATAGCTACTTATTTTTGGGTGTGAAACTTGTCTGTGTCAGTCTAAGCCAGAACAGCCTCAGCCATGTGTTTGTATTTTGGTCTGACTTGCCCAAGAAGCCTCAGCACACCACACAAAGCTCCTCTGTCTCTAGGCTGAGTAACAGCTATATGATACTCCCAGACATACCTTTCCTAGCCACATGACATATTGCCATTCCAAGTACTGAAAGTCTGTATATTTCTTTTTCCTGTTATTATAAATTCCATGTAAAAACTAAACTTCAGAAATACAGTGAGGTATTTGCTAGAGACTTGAACATAGGAGTGAGTGCTTTTCTGGGACTTCTTCTGTCAGTTTGGACCTCTCCATGCACTCCAGTGGCCCTCGGGGGGTGTGTAGAGACCTACACTCAAAATGGGGGTGCAAGAAAGAGAAATGTTTTTATAGGCATCAGTGGTAGTGACCTGAGGAGGCCCCGGTAAATCAACAAAAATGTGCAAAGGGTTTTGGTTGCATGAGTAGAGCGAGAGCTTGAGTCACCTAAAAAAATAAAGGGAAAAAGGAACATGTTTGATGGAAGCCAGCAAGGACAACTTGAGAGTAGGAGAAGAAAAGCTCAAGATGGAAGCTGGGTGCAACAAGCTTCAAGAATGAGAGATGCATGGAGTGAAGGAAAAGGGGTGTGTGTACAATTCAGAATCACAGAATGACACAAAGTCACAGAATGTTTGAGGGTGGAAAGGACCTCTGGAGAACATCAAGTCCAACCCTCCTGCTAAGACAGGTTCACTTAGACCGGCTTGCACAGGATCACATAGGCAGATGTTGCATATCTCCAGAGAAGGAGTCTCCACAACCTCTCCAGGCAGCTTTTCCCAGTGCTCTGTCACCCTCAAAGAAAAGAAGTTTTCCCTATATTCATATGGAACTTGCTGTGCCTGTTGCCCCTTGTCCAACTGCTGAACTATTTAAAAATGTGTGTCTAAAAGGCAATTTTTTTTATTGTTTATGCTCTAGTTCAGTATTTATGTTTTGATTAAACAATATTTGTGGTGAACAATTCTCTTCTTTGACCTGATTCCCCTTACGGTGGAATTCTCCGTTTGGTTGACTTGAAGAAAGGAAAATTAAGTTCAAGGGTGCAATGATCACTGTCCATTCAAACTGGCTTTATTTGTATTCATCTGTATCTGAAGGAAAAGAAACTAGGAGTTATAGGGGAGAAAATAAGAGACCATAGTATGTGAAGGCCTTCATACTGTTTATGTCCACCTGCAGTTCACTTGCTGCAAGGGACACAAGTTGCTTTATGGAAGAACCAGACCTAACTACACCAAAAAGTGCATAATGTTACAGTAGGATATTCAGCTATAGAAGAAATAAGGATTTGCAATATCCCAAAGTCCAATGAACATTCCAGCTTAGCCTCTGTTTACAGGCATTGCTGGTCATAGTGTGTCTGCTGTGCATAGTTGTAACTCAACTTGAAATGCCAGAGTCCTGTACCATAATGATTGCCATGGAGACGTTCTTAGTGAGCCTCTTCCTGCACACAGCAGCCCACCAAATAATTACAGTGCTATAGTGGCATGGGATCCTACATACAGACAGCTCTCCTTACTGAGAAATGGGGATGGCAAGTTACCTTTCTCCAGCTGCTTATTCCATGCAATAACAATCTGAATCATCATAATTCTTTGACTTAGAAACATCCCAGAGAGAAGCAAATGAATTGTAAAAAGGATCAGTGGAAGCTACTGCACACATTGCTCTCTCCCATGCCCCAAGCAAGAAAACCAAAAAATATGATTTTTACTGTCATTACTTACTTCTATCTGAATCTTTCTTAATGAACTATATTCAGTGTATTGTGTAAGAATACACCTTTTTAAGATGACAGGTTCTACTGTCAAAGATGGCCCTGAACCTGGACCTGACTATCCCAAGCTTTATGGGAAAGGAAGTGGGTAGAGATAATGATCTAAAAATAGATGCATGGCCACATTTTTCAAAAAACCTCTTTCTATTAAAAAAACCTGAATGCCTCTAAAGTTTGAAATGTTGGTGTTGGAAATCTAGATCTCCCTTCTGCTTATATGGCTTGGGTTTTTTCCTCTTACTTTTCAGTCCTGACCCCCTGTTGCACCATCTTTGAAATGTAAAAGTGTTCAGTTTATGTTACTTAGTTTCAACATTGTTAATGATGCCTCATCCTTTGGTCAAAGCATAGGTCCATCACAGGAGCATACCTGAGCAAATGTCTTTTTCAAAAAGATAAGGTACAGCATGTGCCATAACCAGTCACAATTGCCTCTAATTCTAGAAGGCAGAATGCAGTTGCAAGACCTGAATTGCTATAAATTGGGATAGTTCCATGAATTTAAATGGTGCCGATTTGATTTATAGCCCCAGGGATCTGGTCCTTGTGCATGAGAAGAATAACGTAACTCCTGCACATACTGTATTTTCATGCGTGTAACACTTTTGATTACCCTATATTCATTATTATTGAAAAGGGGTGGTAATAGAAAATCACGGCTTTTAAGGAGGTTGAGACTATTTTGCCAAGAACAACATCCTATACCAACTTTTACTTCAGGATGAAGTCTGTTAAGTATCTAGCAGATTTGTTTTTCATCAAAATAGAATTAATATATTATATATGGTCCTTTTAAAGCTACATGGTTTCTGAAAAAGGCTCTTTGGGGATCAAATTGTATTCATTGCTGAATTTGATATGGAGATGGTGAAGCTCCTTAAAAAGCTTCATGGCAGGTAGTCAATGCCGCTACTACCACAAATCTACAAATTTTTTCCAAATTACGATTCCAGGCATACTTTGGTTTCTTTTGAGCAAAAACAAGTGACACTGTAGAAAACTGTAGGCTAAGAAAAGGAAGAAATGGTATATGTGTCTCCATTTGATTAACTCCTACTAATTTGCAGTAATGTATTGAGTATCACTGTAAAAATCATTGAAATACCAGACGAAAACACAGAAGATAGTATTAGGCATAGGCCCACCAGTTTCAAAAAAGGATTTAGATTCCAGTGACCTAACTCCATAGGTCATTGACAAATAATTTTCACCAAATTCTGCTGTAAGAATGGTCCAGTCTTCCTACTTTTGAAATTTTTTTTGTTACAAATCACACTTTATTGTGATTAGTCTTGCATTCTTAGTGTTGTATTTAATCACAGTACGGTTTAGTAAATACAAAAGCTTAGGCACTGGGATTTGAGTTTAAGAAGAATTTAAGAATTAAATTTAAGAAAGTGATTTCCAGGTCTTCAGTTAGTCACTGCATATATATTCTTAAGCTACCCATGTAGTTTCCTAAATCACCAGGTTTAAAAAAAAAAAAAAAGGCTTCTGGACATGGGCAAAGAATTTCAGCTTTGGTTTGTCTGAGCATTTCAGCGTCTATCAGAAACATATTAAGAGACTAGTAATCCATAGTTAAATTGCTATAATGAGACACTTGTATTGGCCTTGCCAAACAACATAGGACATTAACTGATGGCTTCTGCAAGGCCATGGGACATGGCCCAGAGATACTCTGCAGCAAATTCACATGCAACCTAGGAATCCTCTACACATCTGCAGAGTATGTCTGCTGTGCACATGTAGTAGCTCTGATCCATCCATATTAGGCCTGCCCCAACACTCTGACATGGCTTCATGCCATTCATCTGTCACTACAGAGAGGAGACCAGTGCCTGCCCCTCTGCTGCCCCTCATGAGGAAGCTGCAGGCAATTATGAGTTCTTCCCTCAGTCTCCTCCTGGATGAACAGACCAAGTGACCTCAGCCACTCCCCATATGGCTTCCTATCTAGACCCTTACCCATCTTTGTAGCACTCCTTTGGATGCTTTCTAACATTTTATATCTTTTTCATACTGTGGCTCTCAGAACTGCCCCCGGCACTTGAGGTGAGGCCACCCCAGTACAGATCAGAGTGGGACAATCCCCTCCCTTGCCTGGCTGTGCCTGATGAACCCCAGGACATGCTTGGCCCTCCTGGCTGCCAGGGCACTGCTCTCATATCCAACTTGCCATTGACCAGGAACCCCTGGTCCGTTTCTGTAGCACTGCTTCCCAGCCTCTCATTCCCCAGTCTGTCCATACATCCAGGATTGCCTATCCCAGGTGCAGAATCAGGAGCTTTCCCTTGTTGCAGTTCATGTGGTTGGTGATTGCACAGCCCTCTGTCTTGTCATGGTTTTTCTGCAGGGCTTCCCTGCCTTTGAGGGAGTCAACAGCTTCTCCCAATTTAATATCATCATCAAGTCTACCTAATATACCTTCAAGTTCTGCATCCAAGTAATTTATGAAGACATTGACAAGCACAGAGATGAGGATGGAGCCCTGAGAACCCCACTAGTGGCCAGTCATCAGACTGATGTGACCCCATTCACTACAGTCCTTTATGCCCAGCCTGTGAGGCAGTTGCTCCCCCATCATAGGACGTGTTTATCCATGGGCTGGACATTATATCCAGACGGATACTGTGAGACACAGTATTGAAAGATAATAATCACCATAACCTGAGTCAAGAAGATATTTTTGGCTTCACCTTATGGATCTCAGGTAAATAAGATTCCATGACACATTGAAATAGGTCATTAAATCATGTGCTTACAAATTCAAGCAGGAATGTGAAGGTGAAGACATGGGTATTTCTTACTACTGCCTGGAATAAGTTACTCATGAAAAGATTAATCACCTTACTATATGCATTGACTTATTTTTCTAAAATCAAGGAATATATCTACATAGGTTAGATCCTGGATATGCTATCATCCAGAAATGAAAGTCTCCAGTGTGCTAAGACACATAGCACAGTTACTATGTATAAACACTGGAAAATGAAATTTTCTTTCTTGGAATTTGATAATGTAAAAATCTTATGTTGAGCATCTAGGACTGGACGAGCATTTGTCAGGGAAAAGCATATGTTTTCTTGCACAGTAGCCTATTATGACCATTAGACCACTGACTAAATGTAGTGAATGTAAAATCTGAAATGTGGTTACAAGGCTACAACTGAATAGCCAATTTGGGAATTGAAATTCGGGGTGTAAATTGTTTTTACCTGGGCACCATATTCTCCTGTCACTGGAAATGAATAACCAACACTGACTTTTGAAAAATTGCTTGTCTCTACAGTGGGAAAACAAGGCCATTGGGTATACATTGCTTACCAAAGTCACAGATAAGCTCTGTCCTTTGTTTTATCAAGATTGCTATCTCGTTTAACCATCCACACATTCTGATTTTTCTTTTATTAATACTGAATATTCATAGGCAGAAATTACTCTGCAAAGTGATGAATTTTTCAAGCAAAATTCTCTTTCAGTGCATGGTTAATATTAAATATACTTCAGCATACACAAATATCATTCACCTTGCCTTTTTCACTTTATTTGTTGTTCACTTTATTGTTTTCTAAATCAATAAACTACAATGATGGAAAAAATTGACTTAAAAATCTAAGATAAACATAATACTAATCTAGGAGACAGAAAGATAGAAAGATGTTTAGATAGATGCCAAGGAGGTGAATAAAGAAGGTGGATATTTTCAGTGTCCAAATATATGAGAAAAATATTTCATTAGGAAAGAAAAAAATAATGGCACAAAGACTGAAAGACTGTAAGAAGCAGAAGTTAAGTGATAATTGAGGCATTCTGTTATAGACAGTCTGTGAAGACTCCTACTCTTAACGTATGCTGAACTAAGGGTCAAATTACAGGATCTTTTGCAATAGGAATAAAAGATCCTCAGATTCCACACAGACAGATTATATGAGCAAAGTAGCTAAATTAATGAACTGGGGAAAAGCAGGTTGATTAATCTGTGACTGTTATGACTGTGGTGAGGATTTGATAACAAGCCAAGAAAAGCAACCACAATAGGGAGTTACTATTGAGCTTTCTAGCTGTGAAATGATGTTGAGGTGTAATTTTAATTAGGATTCTGACTGAAAGACAGCAGAAAGTAGCTTTGACGTTTAAGAACTGGTGAGTATGAAACATTATCCATATTGCTCTTTAAAGTTTATCTATTTTAATTTTGTGGTTGAAATATTTTTTCATACTATGTAAATCTTTTTGTATATTCATAAGACTATTATTTTAAACCTTCTTACTCAAGGAAGGTACTATGTCTGAAAAACAACTGAGCAGGAAGGACTCTTTTATTTAGTGATCAGAAAAATTGAGCTTATCCAAGTTTAAAATTTGAAAGATTGCTTCTAGAGGAGGTGCCTTAATTATATAAATAATTAGGTATAATTTTACTTGAATCTTAGAAACCTAAAAAACTTTTTAAAAGTGTAGATTTCTTAGAGATTGATATGTGAGTGCCAGGCCTTCCATTTACCCCCTGGCCATATTAAATCATTGTTTCTGTGAAATACGTGCATAGTTCAGTCCTGTGTGCAGTGCACAGCATCAACCTATATATTAAACACTTAGATTTGGTTACATTAATTTAACTTCTTTGACCTACATAGCCCTGCATATTTGTCTATTTATGCAAAAATAAGACAGCTTTGACTTGAGAGCTGCTAACAACTGTATCCCTGGAATATTCTGTATTCTGCCAGTCCCTGCTTGGATGTCTAATGTACATATGAGAAGACTTGACTCATGAGATGGTTTTCTGCATGGTCACACTATGTAAAATGAGCATTTCAGTGTATGTTCCAGTCACAGTCCCTGTTCTGTGAGGCTGTTCCTTCTTTACTATTGCTGTGTGCTTCCATTTGGCTGTGTTTTAAAACATGCAGGCCCCATAAAGTAAGTTGAGAAAACCATGAAGGTTACTTACTCCCTGTAAGCAGTCTCTTATCTTTGCACTTAGCAATTATTTAGTCTTTGTAACTTTGTTTCTTGAACTTTCCTGGACATCATTTTGTCTTTTATTCAGAGAATTTCTGAAGGAGATTTAACAGTATTTTACAAGGATCTATAGCCATTCAGAATCTCCTCTGAAATATCTGCAGCGCGTAGTTGTATGTTCTGTTCTAAGTGGAGTTATAGTAATGGCATGAACTGTGCTATTATCTTTGACACTTTTTACCGATATGGCTCCTATCATATATTAAAATGCACTTTTAAGAATGTCCCATGTATCAACTATACATCTCTTTCAAGGGCTTCAGTTTGCATGCAGCTTTTTTCTAAATTTGTGTTTTTCTGCTTGCTTAGATAAGAATAGCTGAGTGCAAAAAAACCCCCACCAAAATAGCCGACATGGTGATACAGCCAGTTAAATTGCAGTTTTGGTGCGAGTATATGATACCTCCTGAATTTACCCGCAGTCTTGTTAGTAATGCACATGCCACTATGTGCTATTTTTCTTTAGCAAATTTTAAAAAAAATATTTAGGAATAGATCAGAAAGGTGCCAATCAACCATGCATTCAGAAAGAAGTAAAAAATAGTGTATGTAAACATAAGATCTTTGTAACTCTAGATACTGTAATATCAGCTGCCTGGTGTGTTTCTGGCAAGCCAAGGGCAAGTGACAAAGTATAATGAAATGTTAAATTAACCTGTAAGGGGTTCCTAAGGACAGAGGATACATTTTATTTAAAGAAAGTAATATTGTACCTCATGCCAAGCTGAAGTAATTTCCTTCCGCTTTCTATACTTCCTAGGTTTCCAGATTTATATTTTTTAACAGCATTTGCCAGAGCTTACCTGAAGAAAGCATTACTCAAAGTCTAAAGGAAATATTTTTGTTCAGAATCCAGACCCATAAAGAATAACTACTAAATGCTAAAAGAAAAAAACCCTGTAATTTTACTACTAATTATACATATAAGTCGAATAAATAGCCCACTGTTGCTGTGTTGAATAGAAAATTCACACATTACTGCTTACAGCAATGCCCTGGTGTTCCTTTCTCTGTCACTAACATAAATAAGGGATTTCTTAGCATGTAGTTTGTCTTTTCTTGGAAGCCAAGGTAGATGTGTGAAACAAAATATACACATGGTCCCATTGACCAGGCGAACTATTAATTTAAGTGTCCACTTCAGTCAGTTCTTCAAGAATTTGGCTATTTCTTGTTAGGTATAAAGGAGCTTTAGTGTAATTGAATTTACTTATAATGTATAATTTACTAGTTCTAGAAGGATTGTGTTGGCAACACTGATGTTAATAAATTATTTGAAGGCCAAAAGGCTGAAAATTTAACCATCAGGAGCTCACAAAGACATATATTAAAATGTAAATTAATTTAAAGTAAATTTAATTAAAGTAACTTTAATTAAAATAAATTTAAAGTAAATTTAGCAGTAAGGTACCTCTTTTAGTCACAAAACTATGAAGCAGCTGCTGCTTAGAATTATAGGACCATAAACTTCCCCAACAGTTAAATTTCCACCAATACAGAATTTCCAGTGGCTACATCTTTTGCAGAACCCTGTTGGTTCTGTCAGTGCTGGATTACATTCTGGATGCATAGGTCAGGGGGACTGGTTACCTCACAGTGACCCTTCCCAGTACAAAAGGGCTTCCCCTGTGCCAACTGGAAGCACCCGTTTCTTCCACGGCTCAATGCAGGGATTCAGCTTGGGCATATGGATTCGGCCAAGTAATAAGACAAATGCTGGTGAGTGGCTTGAGTCCCTTATTTCATTTGTGGTGAGCTTTTGGCAGTGCAGTGCAATGAAAATTGAAGAACTCAAGAAGTAAGGCTGAGACTTTATGAAGCCATCCATCCCTCTCCATGAAAAATGCAGAACATGAATGGAGTCTGATATTCTTGGGGATGTGTGAGGACAACAGAACCTCTGTACAACAGTAACCACGGAATCACTTTTTCCTAATACTAGCCAATTATTTATTTATTTACATATTTTTTAACCAAGGAAAGAACCATGACCTCTGTCTTTCCTTCTCTTTCAATTTGGATTTGCTAGCCAAAAAAATTCCTCAACTATGTCCTGGTTTCCTGATTCGTATTTACAGAGAAATACATGTGCTCCCATTTATCATTTCTTTTCTGAGTATGTGATATTATCCAACAGTATTTCACAGCAAATTAGAAATCCAGATGAGTCACTGATTTCAACAGGGACTCATATCTGCCTATTTTATGTGTAAGAACATTTTGTACAAATATTGTATTTAGTTTCATTAATTCTTGAGCTGTGGGTTCCTCCTGTTCATCATGTTGAGGACTGAGCAGGTGGATTGCCTGCTGCCTTTGGCTGGGGCTGTGAGGAGTGTGTCAGTGATGCTGTGGTCGCAGGCAAATCAAGTCGCTCTGAACCAGTTAATGCTGCTTGTGCCCGACCTCCCGAGTATTTTGAGTGCTCTATAGTAGTATATATGATCTGAATATATTCCACAGGAAGTGTTTGAATAAGTGGTTTTGTTATGACATTATATGAGTATTAAGTCTTGTGATTCTGTTTTGGAAAAAGTATTGCCTTCCAATCACTGAAGATAAATCACTGAATCACAGAGTATGCTGAGTTGGAAGGCACCCAAAAGGACCATTGAGTCCAACTCACAGGATAGCCCAAGAGTCACACCATGTGCCTAAGAATTGTCCAAACACTTCTTGAACTCTGTCAGACTGGTGCTGTGACCTCTTCCCTGGGGAGCCTGTTCTAGTGCCCAACAACCCTCTGGCTGAGGAACCTAAACCACACCATCAAAAATTCAGGCCATTCCCTTGGGTCCTGTCGATGGTTACCACAGTGAAGGGATCAGTGCCTGCCCCTCCTCTTCCCCTCAGAAGGAAGCTGTAAGTTGTGATGAGGCCTCCCCTCAATCTCCTCTTCTCCAGACTGAACAGGCCAAGTGACCTCAGCCACTTGTCACACAACTTCTCCTCAAGACTCTTGACCATCTTTGTGTCCCTTCTTTGGATGCTCTGTTTAATATCTCTCTTATATTGTTGTGACCAAAACTGCAGACCATATTCAAGGTGAGGCTGCATGCTTCAGGTATTTGAGGCTGGCATCTCTCAGTTCTGCATCTTTAATTAAGATAGTCTGAGACAATGAAGTTTGCCCTGAGATTGTTGGTGGGTTTATTTTTCCTTCTAGTCATCTCATTCGTGTACAGGTGATTTGCATGACTACTAAAGTTTAGGTCAGCAGAACAGAAATTATGCTTTTATTCTAGAATCCTCCAGAAATTTACACTAATTTCTCTTCTGCATGCAAAAATGTTCATTTTCCAAAAGGATACCCTGACCACCAGAGAAACTTTACAAAGTATGTTTCATGACAAAATAGAGAAATGCATTCATTTGTTTAATTAGATGATAATTTCTGTAAATAAATCATGTACCCTTGTTCTGAGACAAGTAACCAAATTGTTGCTGTCACCATGACGCTCTACTGATAGAAAATTAATCTAGATCTGTAGGGAGAAGTCACTGACTTTGTTAAAGTAGCTAATATAGGAAAAATATTTACTTTGGATATTTTACCAGCCATGATAGTTTCTTTTTAACAACATACATAATTTCATCTTGCAAATTCTAGTAAGAAAATTACGATTTTGTTAAGAGATTTCTTTCAAATAGTGAGGGATTTTACCTGTGCACTGTCCTGAAGCTCCCCACCTGAAGGGTATGCTGTGTCTGTAATTTCTCTCTAGCAGAGAATGTCTGTGGATTTTAGTGGTTAAAAGAGAGGCCATAACAATGCTCCTACATACTGCGAAACACCAGTTAACATGGTATCCAATTTACATGCCTGGAACTGCAGTCTTGTTGAAAGATGTGCCTGTTTCCAGCTAATAAGTGATCCTGCCATTTGCATCTTTGGTAGATCTCTGCTTACTCTTGGGTGATTTTATGTATCGTACATTAATGGTAACATATATTTTGGACTTTTGAACCAGACAACTGAGGCTAATGGGCTGCATAGACATAGTTTAAGATGCTGAGGTAACTGCTTTTTTATATAAACCTTGTTTTATAAAACTTTATATATGCACATCTGTTTTGCATCAGTAATTCTGCTACAGCTGATAAAAGTAATTGATAAAAGCTTTTGGAAGATTAAAAGTGTTAGAACTTATAATGATTATATAAAGTTATAAATTATATTAATTGCACAAATCACTAATTAGAGAATCCTATGAAATCTTCTTGCTCTCACGAGATAATCTAACTGAAATCAGGGGAACATGCAGCATAGAAATGCCATCTGTGAGCAGTCCTTCATCAGCCTTGCAATAAATTTGCAACCCTTGGATTTTACAGGATCTCCATGTCCTGGGTTTGTGATTTATGTAGTAGATTTCCTAGTTTTTTAAGGTTGCTCTATGAATTCTGAGGTTTTTAGACTACAAAGGGTCATTGCTTGATGTTTCTTAGGGGAATGTAGAGCCTCTACCTTCAATAGCACAGTCAAAAGTTAACATAGCATGGAGATAATAAAAGTTTTTAATAATACATGAGCTAAGTCAAGTTCTCCTGTCACTTCAGATGACAATAATGTGGGAAGGATAATATCTTGCTGAACTGATTTGCATCCTTGTTTCTTGTTTCGGGGGAGATCAAAGATTAGTGGTCAAAGGCAGGCCAAATCTGAAGGTCTTGTGCAGTCTAAAGGTCCTGTTTGACTTCAGTATTTGGGGAGATGGGATCTGCAGACAGAAAAGATCTATATTAAACTTGCCCATTGTTGATGTTGCTCAGATAGAGGGACAGGAAAACAATTAAAGGTTTCAGTGATCCACCTTTTAGTTTCTGCACAATTCCTTTGCTAAATGTCCTCCAGCATTTGTCTCTGCTTCAATGATACTGGCTTAGCTTCAAGGAACCCTGATAAAAAGGACTTTTATAATACACAGAAGACATTAGATTATATTTTAAATATATTGACTTTGAAAATTTGTTACTTTAAATCTATAAAACAACCTTATTCTGCCATCACTGAAACTATCCTTCCTAGAGGATAGGAGCTTCCATTCCAGTGGCCAAATTCCCACTGATTTTCGAGCTTTGGAATGAGAGGTCTAATTCTTATCCTTTTTGTTTTGATACCAAACTCATCCTTTATATACCATTTATTTAATTTCTGTATTTATTTTAACAACTTCAAGGCAATACTGGAAAAAAAGAAGAGAATTGGAGCATCCATATGAGTCCAGAGTCCATTCCCATATTACGAACGTGCTTAAGTTATTACATAATGGAGGTGTAGCATGTTTTCTTATCATCCTTATTCTACATATTCATGTTACAGGTAATGGATTATTTTGCAGAGTAAAATGCACTTGATGCTCACGCGAAGCAAAATTATTGTTTATTATAAATGAGAAACATTGACTGTGAGCAGTGACAATTTTAGTCTTCCATTTTACTTTGTTTTTGCTGATAAAAAAGCACGAAATGATTGTGAGATATTTATATTAAAATTATAATAGAAAAAAGAATATGTTGCTCAACATTGTTCATGCAGCTCAAAAAGTAAGATACTAAGTTGCTTCTTGCCTTGAAAAAAGTTGGGTGAAAAAACCATCTGACTACCTGTGTATTAATATAAAAGTATTGAGTGTGTGCTCAAAAATGACCATAAATTCTTAAATTATTGCAGGAACTGCAAAGAAGTTTGGACAAATGATAAACAGCTGAGGAAGTGATTTGTTCTGGAGACTTTGGTTAAAAGGGAATTTCAGTAAAGTGGGAGGATGGGAGTTTACTGAACACACAGACTGTATACACAAATACATCCCCAAATGTATGACATTGCAGGGGAAGTGATGAGGTACTGAAACCTGATGGGTTTTAATCTTCTCCCTTTCCATTCCAGCAATTTTGCTTTCTAAGAGGCATGTTTGCACATCTGGTTAGAGGGAGAAGTTTAGGCTGAAAGGACACCACTCTAACCATGACTGAGGAACTAAAACAAGAATACTTTTCAAAACATACCAAATAGATTAGCCATATGTTTTTAGTGCATTTTATTTGTTTTTACAGCCAGAGAACAAAAAACTTCTTTTACAGGTGAATATTCAGCTCCAGGATTTAAAGACTGTAAGTGTAGAAATATCAAGAAATGGCAAAATAGATTATGTTGGTGAGCTAATTTGTCTTTCTTATCACAATGATTGTTTTTCAAGATATCAGACACTGTCTCTGTTATATTTGACACTGTATGCAAGCATAAAGATTACTATAATGGGACTGTAACTCCTCAACTTAATCAGTTATTGTCTTTGATATACTGCCCCTAAATGGTATTTTGGAATGTCTTTGTGATGAAGCAAAAAAGAATAATTTGATTCCTTTTTATTTACTCTTCCTGTCAAGCAATAACATTTAGTTAATCTATGGTCAAAATATGAATAGAACCATTAAATTTGTTTTGCACAAAATCATAGAAAAAAGGGGGTGGGAAACAGAGAGTAGCAAAAATGGGAAGAATGCTACAGAAATGTGATTATTAGGATCTTAAGAAAAGCCAAAGACCATTGTGAGCAGTGAAGGGATGTTTTATACTCTGAGTATATTCTTATGCTCCACCTCACTTCTTTCCTTTATGACTCCTTGCATGTGGACTCATTACAGCTTACATACAGGTTTACTGTAAACTGTTTGGGATATGGAATGTATCCTCCTGTGTGCTCCCTCAGTTAAAATACTTAGCAAAAAGAAGTAAGTTATGCATACAGAAAAAGGCATATACCTGTATAGAAAGGATCAAACAGTGAAGCTATCCCTATTCAAATTCTGGGCAGGTTCTATTTCAGATCTGGATTTAAACTCCATAGTTCGTGGCTTGAGAGAAAGTCAGCTGGTGGTGGCCAGCAGGAGAAAATACAGTGTAATTGTAGTGAGAGAATGCTCCTAGGAAAACCAGTAAAGCAGTCCTGCTGCTGTACCTTCCCACCCTGTTATTGGAAAGAGTAAGTAATGTAGATGCAGTCTTCCTCATTGCCGTGGGAGTTGAAGGCACTTTATCCATCATTCCCAGGTCTGTCATGATATTTCATGTTTACTATTTTGGCTTAAGAATACCAAGTGATGGTATTTGGTTTTGGAAAAGTCAGCATAGTTTTCAATGAATGTCAGAAATTCTTGCTTACCTCTTGGAAGTTAAATCTTACACAGGACAATGTGGCCTCCTGTGAGTTAAAGGTTTTGAAAGAACCACATAGTGGTCAGGGTGGTGCTAAAACTGCAGCCTGAATTTAGTCTTTGGTTTTCCTTTGTGTTCCTGAACCATGAGGACACTGTTTTCTGTAAATGTCAAGAATGAAAAAAATTCAAGTTCATTGCTGTAGTTTTACTGTTAGTTTTAGATGTTTCATCCAACGTGTTGTGAGGCGCTGCACCATTGAATGCATTGGAATTATTCTAAGAACTGTAAATTGACTTTAGATAGGTATTTGTTTGGGGACAAAATATTTAGCGTTGTGGTATTTCAACAGTTTAGCAGCCCATTAAACTGCAAGGTAATTATCACCTATTTCCTAATGGACACAGATACTCTTATTAGTATTATTGGAAGTATTTATTATGTTTAATAGTATCTGGCAGTCTCAGTAGAGGCCTCAGATGAAATGATGAATATGTAACTGTAAGACCACCCTTATATCACACCTCTTTGAAATCTGGAGTAATAGTGGGTTTTTTTCCAAACCGTTTACTGTCATGATTTAAATAACTTGTAGATGCACTTTAATTTTAACCATTTTTATATTGTCAGTGAATGGTTTTCAATTCTCATGAAGCAAGTAATCAAATATGATTTTGGAATAATAATCAGCTTTAGCTTGGTTTCTAGTAGTCCATTATTTATGTCTGATATTTAAAACTCAGACTGTTTGGATTGCATATTCATGAAGTTAGGCCTATTTTAGTTCCTACTCACCGATGCTAACAAAATTGTCCTGATATGATCTTTTAACCTCCTGACTCCTGACAAATAATGGAGTAAGGAGTCCCTTAGAGACATTTCACGTCCAGAAAAGGAAGACTTATAGAATCCTCTTAAATTTTTCTTTTTCCACAGAAATTGTATATTTCATGTGTCTTGACTGGTAATTTCTAACCTGTACTAGAATTAATTCAGATACCTTTCATTTATCTTTAGAAAGTGTATAAGCTTACTGAAAGCTGCATGAGTTACTGAAAAGGTTTGGGCAGTTTGTAAATTTCTTCTGTGACATAAATCTGTGAAATGATCAGTCAACCACTGTATATTGCCAGAAGTCTTACAGTCCAGCACTCAGCACTTCATACATACAGAATTCTGTGCTCCATAGCTGACAGTGCCTGAGGAAATACATTAAGGGAAACAGAAGGCTCCCTTCCTCATCACTAATGTCTTTAGCTGCAGACACCACAAGGTAAGGTGCCTTAAAATGGTGTGAGTGTGGCAGTTGTGTATTTTTATGTAAGACTGTTTGTTTTTAAAGCCTGAAGGAAAGGAGATATAGGTTTCCTGTATTCCAGAAATACAGCTAGGTCCCTGGATAGTATAACCTTGTGGTTGTCCGAGAGGAAATTCCATGTAACTTTATGTGATTATTAGACTCTGTCTCTCAGCTTGTTTTCATCATCTCCTGAAAGACTGTTAGGAAAAAAGTGAAAGGTTGAAGAGAAATAAGGGATTGGTCTCAGTGTGTAGTGAATGCTTCTCATATCCCCCGCTTCCTCCAGAGAAGTTAATGGAAAGTAAAGTTCAGCTTTTCACAGCAGCTGCTTTGCACCTATGAAGGTCAGTTGTGTCTGTATCAGCAACATTTCTCTCTACTCACTGGGTCTTCATGAAATGGTGAAAAGAAGTTAAGAGAGCTCTACATGGGGATATAGGTGAAAGACTTCCATTGAACAGTATGTTGCTAAGGGAGATTTTGGGTGATTCAGCATCCAGCACTCTTACCTCTAAAATATAAACCAATATTCAAGCAGACCACGTCAGGAAAAGAATCTATGAGCAGGTTTGCACTTATACAGAGGTAACAGTGAATATCTTTATTGGTGGGAACAAATAAAGGTCTGGTTTTTGAAAATTTTTGAAAGTTTTTGAAAATAAATGGGTCTTAGCCTCAATACATTGTCTAAAAGCTAATCTAGAAAAACCAATTCTGTGTTCATAAACTTCCCCTCCAGGTTTATTTGAAAAACACACAATATTCTTCACCCCTCATTCTGCCCATGGTTCGGAGCTGCATGCAGCTTTTAGATTGCTAGTTTTATTTTGGAGCAGTTGTAAAGTCACTACCTGTAGATTATATATAGAGATAAGAAGAAATTTTCATCCCACTGAAGTCAAGGGAAGTCCTGCCATAAAGTTGGTCCAGATGGTTTTAACCATCTTAACATTGATGCACAGTGAATGACAATAATCAGCTCTATGTGGTGCATTTACTCTATTGCCATGGAACAACTTGGATGAATATGCAACAAAATTTTATAAGTACTCTGCATTCAAGTAATTGACACTCAGTTTGTTATATTTGTCAGATATTTCAATGTGTATCTATAACAAAATTGTGGTAGCATTTTTAGCATGCTGGTTTTTTCAAAATAGTTAGTAATTTTAAATTTTTCTTTCAATGTAACATGCAGATTATAGTTTAGATATAGGTTATATCATGCAGCAATTGCTTAAACTTTTCAAAGACCTGAACTCATTAGGATGAGAGTAACTCTCCATTTTACAAGTGAATATCTTGGTATATTCAAAATAATATAGCCCAGAGCCCCCAAATCCCTAAACAATTAACTATAATAGTGAGATGTTATGACACACATTTGAAAAAACAAGAGCATTTATTCAGGGAAGATCTGGATTTCTCTGAGGAATTTGACTCCCATATGCTGTTTAAACATAGAAAATGTCTCTTACTTGTCTGTTAGATTTTGCAGCATTAGCCAAATAATTTTAAAAATCAAACAAAAATAAGATTTTAACACAGGAAGGAAAACATTGACTCTGTTTGCAAGGCAAAAATAGTATTTGCTGGAAATACATTTAAATTATACACTGAAAGAGCATGTAGCTGGAATTTCACTTTAAAACTTACCTACACAACATCTGCACATTATACTTAAGCAAGTGACTTGGAATGAATATACTATGGTTATCATTAAACATTCCCATTTGCCAACAGTTACCACATGAAACATCTGAGATCACAACTGTTTCCCCTGCAATTAGAACAGGACATATACTTTTGATAATTTTGTGGTAACCAATGAGACTGTTTTTTGTTTATGATTTCCACAGTACTTGGACACACATCTTCAAAGAAACAAAACAAAAACAGGAACATTGCTTGAAATTTGATTGGAATAAGAAATCATCCCAAAATTCTAACCTGTACCTTTAGCAGATGGCTAGCAAAAATATTGAGGTGAAGACATTTTTCATTTTTAGTTATTCACTTCAGCTTCTCTTTTGCAAAATAAAAAATGGATATATCCATGCAACTCAAAACTGGAAGGCAAATTTTGAAAAACATTGGTGGAAAAATCACACACTCTTTAATCCCAAGAGATATTTCCAGGAGTCATATACAGTGTGATAAATTCTCTCCTCGATAAAACTGTGTCAAGTCGATCCAGCAAAGGAATCAATACCCGCCGAGTGTGCTACCCCTACTTCACCACCAGGGAGTGACTGTCTCATTGCACTTAAACACAGTTTTCAGGTGGTTTTAGCAAAGATTTGTGTCCTTAGTGGCTGCATTTATCATGAGAAACAGCTTTTTTTCTCTGAATTAATTTCTTTGACTCAAAATATTGCTTTAGGCAATGAGCTGCTCTTTCCAGGTTACGCTTTCATAAGGAAATGAAAAACAGCTCATGTTGTAATGAAAAGAGGTTTCTGATGTTTTCATCTTCTGGTGTCCCAGAAATAGGTACAGATGAAAAAAAAAAAATAGGAAAAGAATGTTTAGTCCAAGGGGCGAGTAAAGCTTCATTAAATCTCAACCAATTCAACAGTTCCTCATTCTTCTTATCTCGCAGGATTTCCAGTGGTTTCAGATTATTCTAAGTTTTGTTTCCCATCAGTCCTAGCTTAAAAGATACAAATTTTTAAGTACAAGTCATACCAATTACAAGAAATTGTTTTAATTCACAATATTGCTCTGAAGTGTACTTAAATATCAAGTAAAAATGTGTAAAAACCCAAATTAAATCATTACATAATAAACAATTACCACATCACGTGGTAATGTTTATATGGGCGAAATTAACCTTCAGAAAAAGAAAAAATGTGTAGATATAGATTCCACTTTTGGTCTAAAGGACTTGGTCACCACTGAATTCAGTATTACAGTACTGAATCTATGACAAAGATCCTGTATTCTCAGTTGGATGCTGTGCTTCTGTCGAGGGAGTGACACAATTAAATTTATGAAGTGATGCTTGTCACACTAGATTCTCCTGTTATGACCAAGAGATGTGCTCTGAAGAGCCTGAGGCATAACAAGGTGGGGAGCTGGAGCTGCACCAAGTATGTACATACACCCTCCCAGCACTGTGCTCTGCTTGGGAATGCTGTCTCGTACTGAACTGTTCCGTCAGACGTATTTAGATCTCACCCAAAGGATTTTAAAAATATGTGCCACTCCAGTAAATCTTTATGGCTGAAATAACTTTGAAAGAAATCTGACAATTTTACTAGCTAATGTTGTGAACTGTTCACTCTTGCTAATGTTCAGTCACTTGGTAAGCATATAAGAACAGATAAACAAAGTATATGGAGCCAGGATTAATACCCAGCTATGACTGTCTGTGATTGTCATCTCCTGAAGGTGTGCACTGGAGTCTCTGTCTTGAGGTGGTTGCAGTTTATTATAGAAACATAAATGAAAATAACCTGGAAGCCATAGGGGTTAAGTTTCGTGATTGGTGTTATTTGCAGAACTCAACTGGATGTAGGACCTCCAGATAGCTTTTGTTCAAACCAATAATGAACTATAACTGCTTTAAAACATCAGATTTATTTTCACCAATAGATTTATTATTCTTGCATGCTGCAGTTTTCTATTTATCTCCCAGCAAGATAAAATACATAGGAATGAAATAACCACTTCTTTGACTCTAGTGCCAAGGAATGTAATTTGTACAATTCAATAAAGGGGCACGCTGTGTGTCTACAGGTTTGCTAAATTATTTTACAGTTTTATGAAATTTATTTTTCATAGCTTTAACTGAAGATTAGTCACATGGGTGTGATTAGTTTCATACAGCTTTCAATTAAGCATGGATGTCCCACCCATGTATACTCTTATTCAGAATTTGTATTCCTTTAAGAAAACTCAACACCAAGGGAAGTCTTTTGTTTTAAAGTCTTGTTTAAACATTAAGAATTAGCTTTGTAAAAGCAACATGGCATGATCTGAATCCATGTTTCAATATCTTGGATACAATGTTTACTCAGCATATATGTAAGTATCATCATCCCTGAGGCAAATTGGGTATGGCTAGACTTTCCTTTGGTAATTGTTTGCAGGCCATACTCCAAAGAAGATTCCTTGCACACAGTATACTTTCATCAGATCAAATATATTTAACTGGGCCTTTGGATACATTGGAAATAGGATGGAATGAGTCTCTTTGGTACTGTTGCTGAAAGACATCATGACAATGTGATGTATGAAGAGAAATAGCAGACTTTGCATGAATCTCTCTCCATCTGTAAAATCCACAGCAAAACACCTCTGTTCCACTTGACATGTCTTCTTTTCTTCTGAAAATTTTAAACCAGGTACAATAAATATTTAAAAGAAGATGGCCTAGCTATAATGAACATAAATAAACAAAAATGGGTCTCCTCTCTGAATAACCTGTGGAACAGATGAGATTTACTTTTCTAGTGTAGCAGCTGTGAGCCCTGTCAAGCCAACATAACAAAAATATGAAAGAATTCAGCTGTCCCATTCATTTCTCATCCTAATATTGCATTGGATTTATTCCTTTCTACGGGCTTGACTTATAAATTTAACCAAAACATAATTAACCTCCAAAAAACCTACTCTGTGTGATTTTGGGTCCACAGATGGATTTCTTTCAATAACTATGACTGGAAAATACATGTTTCCTGGTAAAACAGTGTAGAGACATAGGTAGAATATAAAAGCATATTGAATTTTAAAGAATTTTGGACAGGCTTGCTAAGTACAAATCTAGTTATGACATCACTGCAACACTGGAGAACAAGCTAATAATTAAAGAAATACTAAAGGATCTTTAAAAGTATCATTATTTTCTCTCTTATTGAAAAAATTTCAAAGTATTTCTTGAATGTGAAGGAACAAAACTTGGTACTTAGCCCAGAAAAGTGGGCTGCAGAGCAAAAAGTACTTCAAGGCCTCAGTACTGATTGTCTGCAATAAGAGGAGATTCCCTCTCTCTGAGCAGCCCTGTGCATCCGAGATCCATCCTGTGGAGAGAAACTCACATCTATGCCAGCTGTTTCTGTACAGTCTTTGCTGTAAACAGAACTAAAGTTAAAAGTTTCCACTGCAGCAGCTCTAAAACAGAATAATGCACTTTTTGGCTGGACATTTCAGATATCTGCTCTCCAGCAAAGTTCTGACAAGAATTGTGTTGGACCATGATAGTCATCTGACAGGTTGTGTTCCACAGTCTTTGCATTTTGTTGATGCCTAACACAGTTGCTTTGCCAGCTAATCACCTTCTCTAAAAAGTTTCAATTAATTTTTATAAAGCCTTTATAAAAAGTGATAGTTTGCAGAGAATTCAAATGTACCTTTCAAAAGTAAAAGTGTTGCAATCAAAACTTTGAGCAAATTGTTTTATTATATTTTTTTCCTTTAAAACTTATTTAAAACTTTACTACCAATGTTTGGTCAGAAAAAATAGCTAACTGTAAAACTATCTTTTCATTTTCAAGGAAGTCTGGTTTTAAATTAAAATTATAAACATGCATCTGGGCGTTCACTTAGGAGCAATTTCATGTAACCAGAATGACTGTTGCCTTGAAAGGTAGTCTGAGAAAGACATTTTGTCAAAACTTGTGGTTTGTCTCATGAAGAATACGTTACCTTCTTGTTTAAATTGAAACACACATTTTGAGTCTTTTTCTATTCACATGTTCTGCCTGACTTCCTGAATGTTTCTTTACACACTTTAAATCAGTATTGTTCGCTTGGTGTGAAACTCAACTGCAGTCCACTGCCTGTGGACTCTGCAACAGAACTGGGCATAACCTGACAAATGTAGTTGCAGTTATGTCTGATTTTTTGCTGTTCAAAGAAAACTTCTCGATTCAGTCATCCTCTCTTTGCCTTCCTGCACCTAATCATGAGTCACTGGAAGAGACCTTTTCTGAGTCCTAGGTGGTAAATCCATTTCACACAGGTGGGACACGGTGCTTTCTTTTGGGTTCTCGGGGACCTTTCCTGTAGAGTCGGTGGCCATGGTGTGATCTCTTGTCTGCATTCCTGGTCAAAGAGTGCTGGTTGATCCAGGTTTGCAGATAAAAGTAAAATTTTTTACTAGATTGAATATTTTAACTAGGTAAAGCCAACAGGCTTTCAAGCATGTTAAATCTTCTTCAGGATAGAGAGAAACAAGTTTGCCCATATTTTCCAGCTTTCTGTCAAAATATATTATCTCTATCTGCAAATTTTATGTGGTCTGGATGTGGAAAAATTATAAAGATTTCACAGTCACCACTCCTGAAATACCACAGTGTGATTTTAAGGATCATCCTAATCAAAACTTTTGCTAAAATATATGGCTAATCAAGACTTACCAGCTTGAAGCCAATTGCAAGTTGAAACTGTTCCTGCAGTTTTTACTTTGCTCAAGTATAACGTAAAGAACAATTGTAGTTTTTTAATTGACTTTTAGCTTAGGATTTCCATTTCTCACTTCCCATCTGCATCCCTTACGGTACAGTGAGGCACAAAGATTTACAGTGGGTTGTACAGGCCACCATGGCACTCCTGGCTATCCACAGATGTTCTTTGCTCCATATCTTAGTTAAAAAGAGGAAGCATGTGATTTCATTGTATCTGAACAGGAACTGTCTATGCTAGAGCTCCTTCATTTAATCCAGCCACAAAAGGACTTGGAGGAAATATGTTCTTTAGAACTCAAGTGCTTTAACAGTGTGGACTGTAAATGGATAAAACCACTCCTAAGTATATGTTTTCCTTTCTTGTTCTTACTAATTGCATCCTTAAAATTATAGTGGTGGGATTCAGCAATGTACTTCTTCATACTTGTGAATCTATGGCATTTTTAGTGGCTGAGATTTTTATAAATAATTGCCATTCAAAAATCGCTTGAAATGTTAGGTTACTGCAAAAGACTTCATCTGAAAAAGTTTTAAAGCAAGAAAAATAATATCACCTCATAGCAATAATTCGTCTTTTAAAATGCAAGACATTTCAAGTCATTGAGCACACAAAATTATAATCTTTAACTATTTTAACTAGTCATTTCTTCCTGCCTTCTTTCCTTCCTTTCTCATATTTTGGAAACCAACTAACATTCTTCCTAAAAAAATTACCTAAAAACTGTTCTTGGCTAGCCATTATGTGTGCAGAGGTTTTGATACTGAGAGCATGTTAATGGCCAAATTACAAGCCCTTGAGAATTAGAATTCAGAAGACAAACATTAACAGACCCTTAACTGCAGTAGCACAAACCGAGATGCTATAAATTACAGGGTGGTAGTGTTAAAAGCACTGGCTTCCTGGTGTCTGGCACCCAAAACCTTTTCATTTGTGTGTGTATCAGGCTGTGGAGAGGTTGCCACTTGCCATTTGGCCAGTATTCAGCTGGCAGAGATGTTTGTTTAAAGTTCAGGCCAATCAATGGCTCAGGCCTGTCACTAAATATTTTGTTGTTATGCCATCAGAAATATTTACCCTTCTCTGGTTTTTTCTCTTTCCTTCACTTGTTCACTCTTCTCCCTTTCTATGTGATATAGTACTTGCCAGTTTTTGCAGCTATACATATTAACAATTCTGGCCCAGTGTCTTAATGAGCTAATTTCCATCCTTACAAGTGAACTTGGATAAGCCAGGATAAGCCAGGATAGCTTAATGGATTTCTCATGGATCATGGGCAGTACTTGTGGTATGCCTTCCTTTGCATGGGCACATGCTGTGTTTGATGCCAGAATCAAAGAGAAATTTGAACACAGGTATCTCAGGAACTTTGTAATTATTGCCCTCATTAAGGTGAAACAGCCAGAAATTTATATGTCATCTATTGACCAGTAGCTACAGTGACACAATTCTCAGACCATGCCTTCTACACCTGTGGCATAGTACAGGAAGTTCAGCATCTCTGTTTCCACATGCTGCTGCTGACTGTGGGAGCAGCAAAGCTTTTGGATAGCCAATCCAAGTACAAGGCTTTTAGCATGTTCTTTCCCAAGGGCCTTCCCTCTGTGCTTAGCTCTGCCTGAGGTGAACTTTCATATATGTGAAATGATTGTCTGCATACTGAACTGAAATTTATAACACTTAGTATGGTTGTTTCCTGGTCTGATATAATTTTGTTGCTTATCGCTAAGGGACACACTCTTCAAATTCATTGAACTAACCAGACAAAAAGTAGTAAAGGAAATGCTAGAATGAGTCATAAACTTCTTCAGCGTTGCTCTTGTACTTATTTATTCCTTCAATTGTATCTGAAGTGTAAGAAAGCAGTTGTGATGCATATTAACTCTTTCTAGTGAAAAACAACTGCCCAACTCTCATCATTTCTAGGGTGCTGAAGCCTTTTCCCTCAAGAAACATCTCATGTCCATTGAGCAGACATTGGCAGGTGCCATTCAGCCTCCTGAGAGCTGGATGAAAACATTCCAGCAGACAAAACTTGTCTAAGCTATGATTCTTCTTCACAAAGGGTTTAGCAGTGATGCCTTGATAGTTTCTTTAAATCCCTGGGACCAAAAGTTAAACAAATGATGTTGCAATGTGTCATCAGCAGCTCCTTCCTTGCCCCTATTTTATTATTTTGTTTTTATCCTCCAGTGCATTTTTCCCTTCTCTGCATTTTTTCCCTATTTTCTAATTCCCATATCATTTTTCTCAGAGACTCTGAAAACATTCATTAGTAACAACTGAGTATGGCCACTGCAAAAGGAAGCGTTCCTTGGAAACTTCCAAAGAGAGAAAGGGACAACCACCTTTTCACTCTGCATATAATCATAGACCTGCAATCACTCTTTTTTGTTTGCAACTATGCTGGGCAAAATAAACGGGACTAGGGGAGAAAAATACTTTTTTTTTTTTTTTTACAGATTTTTATTTATTGTTTCACTGCAATAATAAGATATCTATTAAATGTACTTATTAAGGTACTTATTCATTGCTTGGGGCCAGACTAGCTGTCAGTGAAGACTATTTCTCTAGGTTAGACTTCATTATGCTTTCTAGGCTTTAAATGTGTTCATACAGCTACACCTTTGCCCTTCACCTACACTTTCCATTGTGGAAGGACAAAAATGTTTCCACAGAAGTAACACAGAACTAGGTTAAAGCAAATGAATACACTGAAAGATTTCTCTGTTAATTTGAGAGGGATTTGTAAATACTAATATATTTAACAAACCTGAACAGTCAAGAATTCTAGCCCCTGAGCCCTTCTATATTTAATTCTAGGATGTATCTCTGACAAGAGATATTACTTGCTCCCAAATGTTGAGAGAATATTTGTTTGCAGTCTGATGTTTGCATGCATAAAATTATCTTTTAGCCAAAGTCTTACCTGTTTATAAACCATTTGTTGACCTGAATGTAATCAGCTATGACATCAGATAGCAGTCCTTTAAATAAGGATGCACTGAAATTTGTTAAAAAGTCAGTGGTTTGGTCTCTTTTGTTTTCAAAATTACTGAGGTGCAAAACTAAATCCCTTGTCTTTCATTAGAAAAAGCTTAAAGCTGAGGCTTTGTATGAGAATCATGTGGGAACATACATCACAGCTTTATATGTAGGGATTATCAGCTGTTGTTCTATTCATGATTTGTGCTATGTGGCATTCTTGGCATGTGGACATACAACGCGGTAAACAGGCAGGAGGAATGGTAACATTTCATAATGACCTTTGTACCTGTTATATTCATATGTATATTCACAGGGCAAGTAATCACTTACTTGACAAAGTAAAGCAAACAAATTCAGACTGCTTGTAAGGGAAACATCACTTAATTACAGCAATATATTAGACTGTGGGACAGCTTCCCAAGGGGAAAACAGGAAGCAGTCTGAGTAATTTAAAAAGAACTTCCATCAAGCTCTGGGAAATATAATGTAGAAATAAGAATATTTTGGCAGAAGATGGAGCATATGCTTAACACATCCTTTTCTTCTTGACTATGTTTTTGTAATTTTGAGCCAGATTATAAACCTGAAAGTTAATATCTTTAGTCACTAAGACATGCAAATTTGATCTCAGGGTGATTCCAGTTTGGAACTGGACTCTGACATTAAAAAGCTGTAAGGCAGAATTTTGTAACAGAAAGCCCAAAGTCAAGGTTATTTCTTAATTTGAAAAAATTGAACAGGTTCGTCTCTGGTATAGATATATTTTGCAAACCTCTAAGAACCTGAACTCAGTCAAAAGTGGTTTGGGGATAAAGTTGGAATGTTATGAATTTAGGTGAAAATTTGCCATACTCAAATAAACCCTAATTTGACAGTACACTTCAATTTTGCTAAAAGTCAAGCCAAGGGGGTAAAAATATATATGGTCCAAAACTAGACCATACACAAAAAGTGTTGAAAAGCCAACATATTGAATTTGTTCAGATGTATCCAATACTTGTATATAAACAGTACTATGATTCCTTTGTACCAGTAAGTAGACATACTGTGGTAAGAAAAAATTTAGAGAGCTGAAACAATGCAAAACTCAAGCAGAGTTCATAAAAGCCCTGACATCTTGAATCCTACAACATTTTCATTCATCTATTGCATGTCTGGCAATACAAACACGGCTTGGTTTGGTTTGGTTTGGTTGGTTTATTTGTTTGTTTTGGGGTTTTGTTGGTTTTTTGGGGCTTTTGTTGTTTGTTTGTTTGTTTATTTTTTGTTTTATTATAACAGTGACCAAAAAAATAAAATAGATAATAACTGTCACTGGTTAAAACTTAGAACTTCAGAAATGTCAGAAAGGATTCTGTCCATCAAATTTCCATATAACATTTTAGAGAACAAAAATTACCCCCATGCTTTACTATTGTTGCAGGATTACATATCATTTTGGAAACTTCAGAAGTGAGCTAAAATTATGACTTCTTCTAAAGTCATAGTTTACAGTCTAATGAAGCTATTAACTGAAGAAAAGTCAACATGAAAATAAAGCTAGAGACAGGCAGAGAGGAAACATGGGAAAAACCTGTTTGTCTTGTTTCTTGTGACAGATTTGATATATGTTTTCTTTTTAAATCTACAGGCATTACATTGCCATAATTATGGAGGTGGACTTTTTAATTCATTATTGCCGAGTTAAAACTATAAAAAAGGCCAGGTAAAATCTGTAGAATTTTTTAACTTTTATTTTAAAAATGCAGAAGGTATTTTCCCTCTAAATTTGCAAATAATCCCTATGTTATAGTTTAAATTGATTATTTTCAGATTTTTATCAAGGGCTACCTTTTTCTAGGAAGAAAATATTTTGAAAATTATTAACTGGTCTCCAAAATTCTTATGAACTTTTCTGCTTTAATACTGAACCTCTGATCTATCTATCATTAAGTGCTGGTGATAACATCTGCAACAGAGCATAGGTTCATTTTAAGTTACAAAAGACTTTGTGTTTCCATTTCTTCTTCCTTTTCATCAAGGTATATAAAATTACAGTAAGCCAATTTGATGAATACACTTTGCTATAAAGATGGAGCATTTTGCTATGAACAAGAAAACCATTTTAGTATAATGACATGGACATATGAAAGGAGTGACAGTATCTAGGGAAAAAAGAAAAAAATTGTAATAAGAATTCTGTTGTGGTCCTCATTTTAAATTTACTTGGAAATATTGAGCACCATCTCAAAATAGAAGTGTTAACACGCATTTCGTGTTGTTTACAATTCCTGACTAACAGAGAGACTTGAAGGTCAGGAAATCTCAAGTTATGACACTGATTCCTTTCTGATCCATTCTATTTCTGCCACTCACAATTTAATCACATAAGAGTAACATCTATTAAAATAAAGATGAGCGAAAAAATTGTAAAAATAACTTTAGCTCTGAGAGAAGGCATACACCACTATGACGAGAACACTCAAAAAGCTAAACAGAACCCTATTGGTATAAGATTGAAAACAAATGCTTTCAGCAACTTGTCCTGGGCAGGGCCAAATATTCTGCACAGATTTCTTTAATTTCCCCTTTGCTATTAAGCTTCTTTTTGCGGTCCAACATCTTACCTAATAATGAGAAAACAAATAGCAGCCCTTAAGAAAATGTGATCACATGAACCCTCATGGCTCTATATGAATTTACAAACCCTAACTTAGTCTTTCTTGTGCATGCAAATAAATAATTGAATTCCTGACATCAATTAGTCTAGGAAACTGTGATCAGCCCTGCTTCTTTTACTGCAGGCAGGATAGAGTCCTACTTATGCCAGCTGGTCTCTCTGTAACAGTAACAGTTACTGAAGTAGAAATTAGCTGGGCTTTCAGTCTGTGATCCTAGAATTAAAATACTAATAATATGAATATTACTATTACTAGTAGTAGTAATAGTAGTAGTAATTTTAAATTGTACTGGTCCTGATATGGAAGAGAATAATAAAAGACTGAGACCAGTGTGTAACTTTTCTACTTAAATATTACAAATTGTCTGTTGATGTATGTGGCTAGCACCAGTGGTGCACAAGTCTCCTTTGGTTTTGGGTTGCAAAGTTTCTGTTACGGGATTATAGGAGAGCAAGAAAATGTGCATTAAACAGCATGGCAGTAAAACTGTACTTCAAACAGCAGAGGAAAAAAATTTGTTGCATGTGGTTTGTCATCTGCCTTTAAGATCTCAGCAGGAATATTTCAAGTAAAGCATTGTAAATGTTAATAGTATTCTTTCAATTTCAGTCAGGATCAGATCTAATGGGAGCCTAAGATGTCACATAAACCAAAAGTGTCTGAACCGTGAAGAAAAATAATCAGTGTTCAGAATATATGAGGGTAAGTGCTGTTGGGGAAGTTTTCAGAGACTATTTATCAAAGCTTTAAGCACATACATGCCCAGTTCTGATGTCTGCTGAACATGATCCGATAGAATATTTATCAAAATTGGCACTATGATTGTTCATAAATAGGAAAATCTCTCTTTTTAGAGAACTAATAAAGTTTTAATTGCTTCATAGATTTATATAGAAAAAAGATCCTCTGTCACAAACAATTTACAATTCCAACAGGAACCAATGCAATTCAGTTTATTTTATACCAGCTGGATTGTCCATTCTGAGACGTTGCTCAGAAAGGAAAGCATTTTTCTTTAATAATGGGATGTAAGCACCTGGCTAACTCTAAACCTCACAGTTAGCCATGTCTTTAAGTATTCTGCTGAATACTAGCACTTGAATGCTTTACTGAAGTAGACCTTCCGATTCAAGTGAATCTGAATTATTTGTGTTGGTATTTCATACATAAAAAAGAGTTAAAGAATCTGATTTTGGAAAAAAATTATGGCTTGGACGCTGGATTTTGAAACAAAAATTAATGTACTTTGACAGCTTTGTGGAGTTCTCTGAAATTTAGACTTTAAAGCAAGATGTTTGCATTTAAAAATAGGTTTTATTTCGATATTTACAATAAATCCCCCAAGAGCTGAGTCTGGATATAGAAATTCTGTTTGAAAAACAAACATATTTCTATGTATGATTGCTATTTGAAAGAAGAGCAGGCATTAGCAATAACATTCTCTTACTGCCAAAAGCTACGTCTGTTAGAGCCATCATTTGGTCCACCAGAAATGCCCTGCTGCAAACAGGGCTACTTTGTGTCTGTGAAATAGGAAATGGCTGTACTGAAAAAATCAGCAACTACTCAACAGCCTTTTCTCTGTATACTATTGCCTAAACAAGGAAAATACTCACCAATATTTACAACAAAGAGGCTTTGGAGGAATGTAACAAAGGCTAGACCAAAGTCAGTGAAAAATGGGACACATGAAAGGCAATTTCTGATATGTTATTTATAAATGATCAGGTAGACTGACATGAAATAATTACTTTACAATTTCAAGTGCCTTACTTGAACTTTGGTCAGTTAAATATTAATGAAAATAGCAAGCAGATTAAGCATTTGTTCAATGAGTGGACAATATATGGAGAATGACAACCATTCATGTATTGTAGCCAGACATTCCCTCAGACAGGTCCAGTTCCTGTTCTGCCTTAATACAAAATGAAAAGAAGATTTTATGTGCCAGAAGAAAGACTAAGAAAAATAAGTAGTCATTAGGTATGGTAGTCAGTATTGTGGAACCATCTCTGAAGTTTCCTTTTGGATATACAATGTCATTATAATTATTCTGTGAAACATAGGATAGAAACATATTGCTATTCCAAGGTTGTCTCTAGAGGACTGCATGTATGAAGACATAGCCTTGCTACCTGATCAAATCCTGGTCAAGACATTCTTGAACGTGTGTTTGGCTGAATGCAGCTAAAACAGTTTCTGACCTATAACTGTTTAGAGGTATATCAATTTGCTGAATAAAAGGAGTAAAAATGGAGGGAATTAAGTGTTTTGAGCCCTTCTGAGGTAGTCTGTGCATCCTTTAAAACAGTAAATTGGCACCAGGAGAGGACTTTTCAAGCCTTGCCTTTTCAGACATATTTTTCATGCCAATGTTAAACACAGTGTGGAAAGATGTGGGAAAAAAAAGCCCTATGATATAGTTGCTGTATTATAACACTGAGTTTCTAAAACACAGCAGTATGTTTTTTTTCTGTGGCGCAGCTAGCCAAGCTTCTCACTGCCAGGTTTCCATGATTTCCTAGGGTAAAATGGCAATCATTTAAGAGTGAGTCCTCGATTCTGTAACTAATAAGGACCCACAGAACACAGAGGGAGGGTAGATCTACAAAATTCACCTGTGGAGGAAAATGGGGAAACTTCTGTACACTCCAGCTTATAGAGCAAACCTACTAAACTGGCTCTTTGTTTAGTTTTGACACAGTGCCTACTAGCATAGCAGTACAGCCTGAAGGAATGTTTTTGCTATCATATGCATAAAACATCCAACCAAAAATATAATGAATGCATGCAATTTATACATAATACACACATTTGTATGTATATGAGGGTATATCCTATTTTTGTGACCAGTTCACAGTCATGAATGCATACATGTGGGCAAGCATATGTGCAATTTTGATTTTATGTTTCTGAAAAAGCCACTGTAGGAGAATTTTATTAGCAGATGCTAACATGTGGGCCTCTCCGATGTTTCATACAAGTGTTTAATTTCATTTGTAATCAATGGGACATTCAAAATACAGGACTCTGACATAGCTCTTCATCACATCTACATGTAGATGTATTGAGCTTTCCAGGAAAATATTCCTTTTTTTTATTAGAAAATTTCATCCTATCTACTTCTTTTGTTCAGTATAGTGTCACAAAATTGTGTGATAATGATCAAGAACTCTGAGTGTTAGGGTCCTATTTTTTCTAACATCCATGAAATACTTACTTTGTTCCTTCCATTTTCCCTAACTGAAAATTTTAGTTGTTCAGTTGTGAAAGTGGAAGGAGAAATGGTAGGGCTCAAATGAAAAATGAGTTCTGAACAATTTGCTCCATGATTCAGATGAATGGTACGAGGATTAATCAAGAACCAGTATCAGCAGAAGAAATAGGAACCTCTATTGGACATTGAGATGCACAATGTGTCTGGGAAAGGACTGATATTGTTGCACTCTTTCTGTTAATTACACTTGAATTCCCATGTTTTTCCTTGATACTTTTCCTGCTCATTGGTTTTACAGAAGGAGTAAAACCTTTAAGTGGCATAAAAAACTAATTGAGAACTACATGAACAGTTTGGGTATAACCAAGCTACACAGAAAATAAATATTCGTTAATCTACGAATCACTGCAACTGGTGAGCTACTTTGAACACTACAGATCAAAAATCGTAAGAAAAGAGAATGAAAGCTGCTATTAAAATCATTATTTAACAATCAAGAAATGCAAGAAAGAAGAGCGTATCATACTTTGCAGTATAGCTTAATATAAGAATGCATTTGACCATACCAATTGATGGACAACTCATCCTTCTTACCAGTTTTCCATTTCTACACAGTCCATATAACTGGATCATTGTCTTATGATGCAAATGTTTACATGTTTATATTTTCAGTTACAAAATATGGAATTATATCTATTATTATATTCCTGTGATAGTTTTCTTAGAAATTTTAGTATTCCAACCTAAAAATATTTGACTTTTCTTAAACTTAAAAACTTAGTGAAATATAAAAGAGAGGTTTTAGTCCACATGCATTGCCCAAAAATATTTTTCCAATTTGAATGAGTGAAGTCAAATGTAATCTTTCTGCTCTAGTAAATCAGTCTAACTCTGTTTATGAGATCTGAAGGGCTGATTCAAGATGGGAAATCCATGTATTTCAAACAGTGTGAATAAATGTCAGGAAACTGATGATAAGTATGAAAGTGTGAGGTATAATCCCAGAGTGGATCATTGACAATGATGGAAAAGAGACATCCAGAAAAGCATAGGTGCCAAAGGAAGAAATGCTGGCAAGTAACTGAGAACCAATCTACTGTCATTTATAGCTGAAAAAAAGTGGTTAGGCTTTTGGGTCCTTCCTGTCATGGAAGCAACAAGCCCCCTTGTAGACCTGACCTAGTAAAACAAAGGAGATGGAAAACTGACGATCTGTCCCTTGTGGCTTCAAAAGAATCCAAGGAATGTTTGGTGGCAGCACAGTGTTTAATCATTGTTTGCCTTCAAAATTCCAGTTCTGGTCATTGCATTTAGCCCAACTAAATTACTTACATGTTTTCAATTGGCAAAAGTTATTCTTCGCTTCCTTTTCATTTAATTACAGAATTTCTCTGTTGTGGAAAACCTATTTGGGAGGGTCTTTTTGTGCCAAAAGTGGCAGTATTTCAGGTGAAACTGAATTTCATCACTTCAAAATACTTCTGAATCTTTGTGAATTACAGCCCCACACAGACATAGCAATAAAAGAAAAAAAAAAAATTAAATTAATGTTTACTGCATTTTGAGTGCTTAAAAAAGGCACAGTTACAGCTGTCTTTTTATTATCTAGCACTTTCTGAGGAACCTATTATGTATTTAATTCCAATATTCAGTTGTTTTTTTTTCATTTAGTTCATTGCTGCTAATGACTTTGGATCATATATCTCAGAATTTTGTTGTGGTTTTATTTCCTTCCATTAGGCATTCATTTTCAGAATCACATATCCAGCTATTACTATGGTGGCCACACCTCAGGTATTAATACTAAACTTCTCAATATGACTTTGACAGAATGGCATTTTTAAATTGATGTTAGTAATCTGGAAAATGCATGCATTGCTGAAGTCTATTAGCAGCACACACAAAAGCCTTGTTTGAATCCTAAGGTGGGCTTATTGTACTCAGGATGAGCAGATGGTTTTGAGGGAATCCAGACCACACGAACTGATTGTCTCCTACCCTGCCACACTAATACCAGGCATTTGAAAGAGGACACTGAAACAGCAAGAAATTTTTCGTGTGGTATAATCTTGAGACCTCCTGATTGTTGTCAAGATGGTGGATTTAGATTCACTATGTAGAACTCCACAACTCAAATAAGGAGTGCTTGATGGAAGTACTAGGATATCATCACATTTGTTCAGTAGCAGTAGCAGTTCAGAAGCATGAACTCTACAGGTCTCTATTGCAAGGCAAAATATCTTGAGGTTCAGCAATTTTTTATTTCTTTCAATTTTTTGCAAAGAAACATGAACTCGCTGAGCCAAACCTCTTATGTCCTGCCTGTCCAGCAGGTTGTGTCACAGACCCATTTCTGTCTCCAGCTTACTGTCCCACTTGCCCATTTTTGTTACTCTGACTCAGCTATTTTCCTCATGCTTATCCTTTTCACCTTCATCCTTCACAGTTTCCATGTGTCTTTTCCACATAGTCTCCCCTGTCTGGTCAGCTCACACCTGTTCCAGCTGTAGCCTGGGTGTACAGGTGAGGCTGCCCTTAATTGTCACTGTTTGCCACTCCTGAGGGCACCAGCAGGCTCTGCTGTCTGTGCCCACAGCCCAGGGCCCCGTGTCCTGGGCTCAGACCCTGCCCCAACAATGCCACAGCAGGGTCTGTCTCCAGCCCCCCACGGTGCTCTCCTGCCTGGCCATGGGCTCTGAAAAGCCTCACATCCTGGCATGGCCCCAGATAGGTGCCTGGTGCTAGGGCTGAAACCACCCTGGACCCAGGCCTGCCTTGGACAATGCCTTGGGGAGGCCCTTCAGCCCCAGCTACAGCCCCCATGGAGCTGCTGGACCCCACTCCATCCCAGCAGCACTGATTTCCCCATAGGAATTTTGTGGGAACCCCATTTAAAAGGCTAACATTTTTTCAGCCCACGGCCACTGCATATTCAGTGTAGGCAGAGCTTTTAGGAAACATTTTCCAGCTAGCAAGTATCTACCTCAGTTTAATGGACTAATTGCGCCTTCTGAAATTTTTGTCATTTGGGAAAGGTATGTATTTTGAACAGAGTTAGGAATGGGACATCCTGCATCAAAGCAAGGCAACACTTCAGCATCTTAAATAGCAAAGGAATTTATCACTTTGGACATGAAAAGCTTTTTCGATTTTCTCTCCTCACTTGCCCTCAGAAATTGCTGAGCTGTTTTGACTGAAAATTCCCCAAATAGCTCAAATAGCAGATAACTGCATGGAATGCTTGTGCCTATAATTAGAAAAAAAAAAAACAAACCCTGAAGGGGAAGTTAGAATTTGGCAAAATTATAACAAATTACAACCAACTGGAAAGGGTCAAAGCAACTGGAAGAATATAGGTGGTGCTCCTTGACACACCTTTAATACATGCAGCTTATTTTTCTTAAGCTAAATTCATCCATTGACAAATTTATGAGCTGCTGAGTGTTGTGTCTGGGCTTCAGAACACTTTGAATTAATACAGGAAAGCCTCTTTTACACTGAGCATGAGACTTGTTTGAAATGCTGGCTATACCACATTTTCCAAAAATTGTTTAAAACAATATAAGCCTATAAACACTGGCTAACTATACTTGGACTTGCCTTTCTCCTTTTTATGAAAAGTGTCTCAAATAGTTTGCTAGTATAACCTTACAGTACGTATGATGTTCAGAGGTAAAAGAAATTAGATTATATTTTTTGAAAATTAGATCATATTTTTTTCTCCATTGGGAAAAAAACTCTGGGAGTTGAAGCCCGAAACTTCAGATTTTCTGAGAGTTACTTTCGCTCTGATGATTCACTGCAGTTACAGAACCAGAAGCATGGAAATTAATGCTTCCAGTCGCTCTCATTTTCCTCTTATCCCTGGATACCATGACTCTGTACTTCCCTTTCTTCTCTAACCCATGGATCCTTCTCTCCTGAACTGCCTCTTGTACAGCTCCCTTTTTTTGTGAATTAGGATAACTTGAATGTTGGTAGACTGATAATTCATATCTTCCATAGAGAAAGGAGAAAATTCTTGGTGTTCAACCAATTAGTACATATGAATAGTTCCCACTCTTGCTGAAAGGAAGTATGTGTGTACAGGTTGGTCACAGCTATGTTTCATAACTCTTTAGTCAGAAGGGCACATATCTGTTTAAAATTGACACAGACTCATCTTTTTCTACCTCTACCTGCCTCACACTCCTTCAAAACCTGAACATGGCCCAAACAGCTTGTCTGTTGCAGTCTGGTACAGGGCCACAAATGCAAAGAGATACTCTGTTCTAGCATTAACTAATTTAGCCAGAAAAATGTCCATATACTGATGGTTTTAGGCATAGGTGGTAAACCAGCACTTTTCTAGGTCTGATTTCTTAGGGAAATCTTTTCTGCAAACAATGCACCCAAGTTGTGCGTTTTTCCAGCTGACTATGTTCACTCTGTTTTCAAAAGCACTCTTACTCCATTAATGGTGTCCAGAATCTGACTG
The DNA here is from genome assembly GCA_013399915.1 of Illadopsis cleaveri. Taxonomy (NCBI): domain Eukaryota; kingdom Metazoa; phylum Chordata; class Aves; order Passeriformes; family Timaliidae; genus Illadopsis; species Illadopsis cleaveri. Next base: position 213,698 of record VXBB01010670.1, read on the forward strand.
AGAGCTGTACAGAGAAAGTGAAAGGTAGGAGGCTGCTAAAGGCTAATGAAAGCAATGTGAGAGGGTGTTATGGCCTTCCACAAACACTGAGCAACTGAAGAGGCAATGGAAGGGATTAGTTGTGCAGCACAGCAGTTTCGCCTGAGGTATGCCAGATGTCTGAACTGCAGTGGAGGACAAAGAACAACATTCAGAACTCACTGGGTTACTGACAGTATCCTTCAGAGTTTGCTGCCTCCCACACTACTTTGTGGAGAGGGGAGTAAATAGGATGGGTTATTCACTTAATGTCATCCTCAGTATAAACCCAAAGCAAAGTGTATTATTATTGTTATTATTATCAAAGACTAAAATCCTTCCTCTAGGAAATATTGAAATGCTTCTTTTTTCTTACAAAGAATGCTGTTATTTACTGTGGTAGAAGCATACTGCTTTGGTACATTGATTTAGTTACAAAAACACTGATATCCCTCAAAGTCTTGACTTTGGTGGTCTCAGTCTTTCTTCTGTCCACATCAAATGTGGCAAATTACATTTTGATAGCATTTTTTATGAGTATGTTACACAGGAATAATATTGTACCAGAGATTCAAGCAAGATCTTCTGAAAACTTGCTTGAATGGCATGGCTGATGTAAGTGAGCAAAAAACTGGATCTACTGACTAGTGGAAACAGTACTTTCACAGATGAAATGGATTTAGCTGACAATCACAGCTTTAGACTCTTTCCCTTTTTTTGGTTAACAGACATAAACTTGCTACTGTATTTTGTTAGTAGTAGGTTGCTTTACAAAACAAATGCCAAAAAAGCAAATACAGAAACAGAAGACAGGCTTGGCCTTTTATTTGTCATTCAAGTATTTAAAAATAGGCTGTTCCTGTTGCACTACAGGAAAAAGTTTTAATGTGCTTTTATGACATAAAGCAAAAAAATGCAGGTGCAGCTTTTATCTGCCCATAAAAGGCCAAAACTATCTCTGCGTTCAATGGAAAGCATTCATAATGAATTGAGTGATGTGCAGAAGAATTTTTATTTGTATCTTAGGAATTCATAACTAGAAATATTATGAGCAATTCCTTGACAGTTCCTATTCTGCTTAGAAAATATGCTAACAATTTGTACAGTCTCTTTGTAATATCTTCCTGGATGCTTCGAACAGAAATATATGCATGACCAAATATTTGTTCTGTTGTATTGCTCATGCAGACCATTTTACTATCACAATATTTTTAATGAGTGTTATGTTACTGAATTCTATTTTAAGCACAAAATTTTTGAAACATTTACTCAGAGGTTTAAAAAAGATTAAGTTTGCAAGTGAATATCAGTGTATATTCCCAGTATGGAAACGGCTTCATTTTAGAAATTTATTCTCCACTATCTCTAACTGTTACAGATCCATTAAAAACAAAATTAAAATCAACAAATTTGCCTGCTCTGCATCTTCATTAACGAGGAACATGCAGGTATTCATGTGTGTAAACTTTGTAGGATTCCAAATTTCTCTTAAAAATCTCTTCCCCTTACTTACAGAAGAACTCATATCAATTCCCCATCCGAGCAACAGAGATAGAGTGAGCCTTGATTTAATTGGGAACAAGTCCATTAACATCCATAAAAATTAGCAGCCTGACATTCCTTCTTATCACGAAGAGCATCTCTCAGTAGTGCTATAGCTGGTCTGATTTTTGTTCAGTTTCAGTAATCAATAGAGAAAGATATGTTATTCTATTTGTTCAAATAAATCATACTCAGAAAAGGGGTTCTACAGTAGTTAACACTGTTCATGGTCCTGTCTTTAAAAGTACAAATTGTGCTGCACCATGGTGTGACCTTCCTTGATTCTTTAATGATTGGTTAGAAAAGAGCTATGGTCTCTTTCCTTTGTGGGAAGGTAATTTCTACCCTTTCACCCTATTGTCTTTTCTTGGGACCTCTGCTACTGTCATTTCTACTGTATTGAAACTAATTTTCTGAATGATTACTGAAGATATTTCTAGATTTCTTGCCTAACAGCATGTTAGTTAAAGAAATGTTTTTTTGTTTGGTTGGCTTTTTAAAATTTCTCCTTCTTAAATAATAGACTCTAGAATATAATAGAAATAATGGTATGTTAATTTTCCCTCTGAAATCCATTTCTGATTGCTTCATGCTAGTTTATTGTATACCCTGTCTCTTCATGTCAGTAAAAAAGAAAACAGAGAATGTGACAGATTGACCCTGGCTAGATGCCATGTTCCCACCAAAGCTTATCACTTCCCTCATCAGCTGCACAGGGGAGGAAAAAAACCAGCACAAGCCTTGTGGGGTGAGATGAGGATATTAAGAGATCACTCACGAGTTATTGTCACAGGCAAAACTGGTTCAACTAGGGGAAGATTAATTTATTGCCAATCAAACAACAATAGAGCAAAGAGATAATAAAAGCCAACTTTTGAACACTGTCCTTCCACACCTTACCTCCACCCCTCCCTTCTTCCTGGGCTCAAATTCAATCATAATTTCTATAACTCCTCCTCTGCAGTGGCCCAGATGGATGGAGAATGGGGATTGAGGTCAGTTCATCACTCACAGTCTTCCTCCTCCCTCTGCCCCCCTCCTCCCTCTGCCCCCCTTTAGTGTGGGGTCCCTCCCACAGAAGACAATATTTCATGACCTTCTTAATATGACTCCTCTCATGAAGCTTAACATGAGGCTGTAGCTCCTGATGAACTGCTCCAGTGTGGGTCCCTCCATGTGGTGCAGACCTTCAGGAACAGACTGCTCCAGCATGAATCTCCCACAGGCATCATGAGTCCTGCCAGAAATTCTGCTGCACCATGAGCTCCCCCCTCTTAACAGATTCACACTTTCTTCCAGACACTTGTTCCAGCAGGCTCCCCTTCTTAAATATGTTTTCCCTGAGGCACTAGAACCATTTCTGATGGGCTCAGCCGCAGGTCCATCTTGGAGCTGGTTGGTATGGGCTCTATGTGTCATAGGGGAAGTTTCTAGCAGCTTCTCACAGAAGCCACCCCTGCAGTTCTCCACTCCCAAAACCTTGCCATACAAACCTAATATAGGCAATTAAAGTAACCATGAAATGCACCCATCTCTCTCCTCCTCACTGAAAGGAAGTGTGATCACCCCACAGAAAACCACCTAGAAAGAAGGAGGTGGTATGACTGTAACAGTAGTTCCACCAATCATTCTTTTTTGACATAGTCTAGTTCAAGGATATGACAATTAAGGGTCAGTCATTTAATAACTTTGGCTGCTGCATACCTCCACTGGATGAAGAAAAGATCATGAGAAAAATCTTAATAGACAATTGCTTTGGCAGAATAACTTTGGGACAATGTAGTAACTGAAGATGTGAGGAACAGAACCTTAATTTCTTTTCAGACAGAAAAGTCTGAAACAGCATACAAGCAATATGTTGATCCATGTCTGTAAAATTCTAGGAGAATACGTATGTGCATATGTCTTGGAATATAAGGTAGTTTGGACATGGGAAGATTAATTAAAATGGCAGAAGGAAGGAAAGTTTAGCCATAAAATCAAGGAAGGTAAATGAAAGCATGTAAACTCTGAATAGAAGAGTCATAACTGAAAATACAAGGGGCAGAGTAATCATAGGCATCTTTGCTCTGATTAGAGCCTAAATATCCCTGGATTAGTGGGAAAACTAATGCAGAGGAAAGAGCGTGTATGTACATCTATTCTAGTTAGTCTTCTCTCTCTATTTCTTTTCAGATCCCTGTGAAGAGTCTTCCTCTTCCTATTTGTCTCTATGTTTTTACATCCTTGAAGAGTTAAGATACCAAGGTAAAGTGCTGTGTGTGTGGAGCTCTAAGAGAAAGTGCATTTCCTCTTTTTTACACAATCTATGAACAGGATGGAACCTTGGCCCTCACAAATAGGGAATCCATGTTTCAGTCTGGCACTACTCAGAAACTCTCTAGTTGAATAGATGGTTTTTTAGGATTGTGAGACAGTCTGAAGTCATGGATGCCATTTCCCATTGAAAACTCAGGATGTTTCTGGGAAACTGAATGCGTTCAGTAAACTTTCTCCAAAAGGCTTGAAAACTGGAGCTGCTCTCCAAGTGTATGTTCAGAGGCCCCTGCCAAAATCCTGTATCTGGATGTTGTTCAAACTTTGCAGGCTCTAATGATCCTCTGAGTCAGTAAAATAGATTCCAACACAGGAGACTGAGTAATGTCTCTTTCTACCATGAACTTTCTGCCATGGATATCTGTGTAGATCTGTAACTGGCCCAGTTATGAAGTGACATATTTGCACTTGAACAGAATAATCACTTGCTGTTTGTTACTGATATTGCCTCGTGTCTGCTCTATGTTATCTTTTTTCTAGAGGCAAGTAACTTCCTCTGATGCAGATTACCTCACATCCATGTAAAAGGCGTGTTGGTTGGACTCTGGATATCCATGGCATGGAATTGTTCAACTCATTGCTGCATCTGACTGTAACTATTTGTCTGGCCTTACAGAGGAATGTGAAACCCTCTCATACAAACAACTAAGAATTACATTTTACAGCTTTTGTCTCTAGAGTAGAAGGCTCTCTTGAGAACAGATTTAAAGGATGAAGAATTAGACTAGAAGAATGGAAAAATAGAGAGTTTTTTTAAAATTATGAGTTTTTGGAACTTCTGAGGTTTTCCATTACAAGGGCATCTACACGAGGATAACAAGTAGAATTTTTTAAATGGAGTTGTGGGGCTTGATTCATTTGAGTTAAATAATAATGAATAAGCAACATCATAATCTGTTATTAGTCATATCTGTCTCATCCAAAGCACAGGGTAGATTAGAAATTTGATCAGTCTCTGCTTTTGAACAGAGGCCCTATCAGTCTATATGTTAGCCAGCACATTCCAATAATACTGATTGTAGTATTTTGGGGGTATTCTAGTACAACTGACAAAGACAGAAGGCCTATCAGTGCTCATAATGAAGTGATGCTTTTCCTAAATTCAGTGCTTTACTTGTAATCAGCTGAAGTACTGTTCAAGTATCTGATCAAGTAAATTTGCTTTTTATCCAGAGTTATGCTACACTTTTTTCACCCAAAGCGTTTTTTTTAATCTTCCTCTTCCGTTGATATATAATTATTGTTCTACCTTAGGATCAACTGAATGAAACATGATCTCGGCTGGGAGGTTCTGGGAAATCCTAGACATTTCTCAGATGTCATTGGAAGTGATCAAAAATGGTTTGGTTTTGCCAGGAAATGTATTTTTTGTGTGTTCAATATATAATAATCTAAAGAAGGATTAACTAATTTCTTTCTAAATGTATTATAGAAAGATCTACCAGTGTTTCTTTTGTCTTAGGCATTTATAAAACAGTTACTATTAAGCAGAAATATTTTTTTCTGAAGTTATTTTGAAAAGTTGTGCCATACTAGCTATCGCTACTTCAGAAATATCTGAAATCTAAGTATTGCAGGATATTTTTGTCACTAGAATATGCTGAACATGTAGGTAAATAAGGTTCCCAGATTAATTTTTGCATTTTTTATTTTAAAAAATCACATTTTTGCAATCAAATTTTGAAATGTCATGCAAAATGCAAACCATAGGTCACTCTTCAGTCTACATCCTGCTCTGGAAAGTCTTCTGCTACTGACAACTTATATAAACGTAGGAACTTCTTAGGGGCAGACATAAAGTTTCTGTTTCTTTGTCTGCAGATTTGCTGTAGTTTCTTACAAGAGACTGCACTTTTTCTTCCTGTTGAAGACTGCCTTTTTGTTGTTGCTTTCCAAAGCTGAATGTTATACAGTCACTTAAGTCTCATAGGTTATGGTTGAGCCTTCATTTTAGTAGACACATATTTGTAGAACAAGCAGGGTAACACACCACATCAGGAGAACAAACTATATGCCTCTCTTACTGCTGTCACAAATGCCACAATATGGTGTAACACCTAGTTTTGAAAAAAAATCTCTTAATGACGGAAGAACAACTTGATGTAGCACATGGAAGCTGCATGATCTTTGGACTTTTGTCACAATTATATGTCACAACTACAGAATATATTGCCAAGAAAACTCCATTGTGGCTTGAAGTTTCCAAATTATTCGTCGTGTTTCTGCCCTTAAAGCATAATTCTGCTCATGCTTCAAAAAAAGACAGTCTTTTTTATGACATTAAAAATACATGGAGTTCAGCTAGAACTTTGCATCTGCATTGTTTCATGTAAATTTATCGAGCTTTAATCCATATCATATATAGATGAAATGAGAAAATAGGTTGCATTGCAATCTGATCAAAATAATCCGTGCAGCTGAGGAAAAAGAAAATGAGGCCTATTAAGTGATCTTAATGTTAATACTGTTGGATACAGCTCTATCTGACACAGCTGGGAAATGTTCACAAAGTCTTATTATTGCCAAGGACTGAGTATTCCTTTGGTGATAAATTGAACATGAGTTCTTGTTTTTTCAGTTCTTAGTGAAGTCTATTAGGCGGTTCTGCTTCTAAATGTTTGATCATACAAGGAAAATATTGTGAAGGCATTCAAGTAATAATAGAAATAAGATACTTGCTTTCTCAGGAGGGACAAGAGATGATGCAATGTTCAGACAGCCACATTGGCACTTAAGTGTCACCATGGTAGGTGTCATACCAAACCCATCTAATTGGGATACATCAATATAATAAACAAGTCACTCGTAAATCTAATCATAAATCAGTAGCAATTCTAGAAGTCTCTTCAGTGGTAATAGGCATACACTGAGGCGAACTGTAGCTTATATTCCATTTCTTGCTTTCACACATAAGCCTGCTGAAAAACTGGAGAGAACCCGGGGGTCTAATGGCATTTTTATAATGTTTCTCAAGTAATGGAGGTAAAGAAGCATAAAGCCAAAGTGCCCTTATTCTGTTAGCTAATTCATTGTCTTGGCATATCCATACTTGGGAGAAAGGCAATTGAGCTTCTTCAAGCAAAAAGTTAGAATTTGACATTCCTTGCTGTTCAAAAATAAAAAGTAAAAATAAAAGAGAAAATAAGATTTATTATGTTTTGAATCTGCTACTGGGTGTATTATTGCCATGTTGTTTTTCCTTTGCAATCAAAGTCAAAAAGATTTTTATTTTTGTGTGGCTTACCACAAAAAGTAATACTTTTTTATTTTCTTTACTGAAAGAGAACACAAAAATGAATAATTTTTAGAAACTTTTTGGTTAAAAATAGATATGTCCCAACCCTTTTTCTCTTCACAGTATGTGAAATCCGGTCAAAGTGTAATATTTTTGCCTACTGTTACCTAGATTAAATTTCCTAGGGCAGACAGAATGTTGGAAGCCAGAAAAGGAGTATCCTCCCACTGCTTCATAAACAATGTCACACCTAGCTGGGAAAGACAGAGCTTTATAGGATTCCTGCTTTTAATGGTGTGTCCTTATTTCCCCTGTTTTTTGCTTTCAGTACTGTTACTGGAAAGTTGCATGGGCTATTACAGTGACCGTGGCATAACATACATATGTTTGAAGAGGGTACAAATAAAATTATGGTTAAACAAAAAAAATTAGGAGGGAGGAACAATTAAGATGAGGAAAAAAGAAAAGAGGGGAGGCTATCTTTGGAAAAAAATCAATCAGCTATCCCTAAAAATAATATTGCCTCGATTCAGGGAAAAACCAATGTAGGTTTATGTCTCTAACCCCTCTCTTTCAAAATACTAACTGAAGCTGCAGTTTCTGATTTTTAGATCAGTTGCAAGACTGTTTTGACTAGGTCAGAAGGTAGCTTGAAATGAGGTGTTGGGATCGATTCCATCATTTGAGTTGGTGCCCTAAGAATTTGTCTAACCCCAAAAATATCTTGCAGGGAAACAGCTTGTCACCCAAAACGGACGTTTATTTTGTGCACAGTGACACTAGAGATGTGGTAGGAAACTATCTTCACATCTGTCCCATGTTGACTTGTTCCTGAATGAAAACATCTAGCGTACATTGCTAACACCATGGTATTAACAGCTGGCATTTCCTAGTGTCTAAGAAGAATTTTCTTGGTATTCTCTGAATAACAGCTACCATATTCAGTGCTTAATGTAGTCAAACTAGCAACTACACAAAGATGTGATAAAATTAAGGAGTGTGATTGTTTTTTGAAACAAATGTTTGTGAATTTTCTGAACATGAGTTATTAATTCCCTAGCCATATCTAACTAATGAACAGATTAAAAAAATACAAGAAGGACTCTTGTAAATAAAATTTTCCAGTGAAAAAAATAATTGAGTATTATCATAATTAATCCTCATTTGAGTAGCAGCCTTTAGTTTAGAAACAAGATAACAAACAGATATTTACAGTAAAAGTAAATCTGCTATAACCTTAGGTAGTCCACTAGGTATTTATCCTCATTGCTTAAGAAGAATCTTAGTTCTAATATAATTTTTTTAGCTCTGTTTCAAGTAACTGATAGATTTTGCATCTTTATGCACATTTATACCCAAAGAACATCCAGTCGCAATTTTATTGAAATACAGATAATCACACTCTGTGTCCAAGAACGCATTTGATAGGGTATCACAGTATTGCTCTCAGTCTCTCTCCATATTTCCCTGGTCCTTCTTTATATTTTCCCTACCTTTTAATTCTCTTATAACTTTTCTTTTTTGGGATGGGGTGAGACAGAGGAGGGAGAAGAAAAAGCAGAACAAGTAAAAAACTTAGTAATTTTCCAGAAATCCATAGAGCCTGATTTTAGGTATTGCTTGAATTTTTAAATACACAAACATAAACCTGAAGACTCTGCAGATCCCTCTCAAACAGCCAGCATAACAAACTGTATAAAATCCAGAAACAGGGAACTTTTAGGATCATGTCACATTTTTAGAGGCTTCCTATCCCTTTAAGGCTTAAGAAAGAATCCAGGACTTGCAAGGCAGTAAGCCAGTATGCAATCATTCTCAGCTCTTCTTTCTCTGCTTCAGACAAGTTCATCATACAGTAAAATGGCTGTAACCAAAGAGCTCACCTGTTTATCCTGGTTAAAGCATGCAAATGGACCAAGGAGAAATAGGCTCAAGGGGTTAATTCACTTCATGCAGAGAAAGTATCAACTGTGCATTTCTAAATTCCAGGTGAAAGTGTAAACTCTGACCTATTTGCCTGGGTGAGGGGGATGAGGGTAGTGCTGCATTAAATGAAAGCTGATCATGTTTTAATATCTTGGACTGGGGTTTTAGCCATTATGCTTATCTGTTAATTTCTTGCATGCAGGCTATAAATTAAAACATAAAACGTCTTATGTCTGGTCTGTAAAACCTTGATACCTGTGATGAACATCATAGGGAGAAATTTCAGTATTTGATGTAAACTTTGTTTATTTTGTTTGCATGCTCATAGGACCTGGCAGAGAAGCAGAATAAATGATGTTGATCATGGCGCCTTTTTCCACCTTTGCTAGAAACAAAATGCTCAAATCAAAACAGTTTTTAAATTATTCAGACCTTGACTTCACAAGACCTGCTCTAGTGAAAAATTAATGCTAGTATGACCACTTTACAGCATAGACGTTGATTTGTGAAATTCAAGCAATGGCAGTCTCCTTGGGCTTTAGCTGAATTCTTGTTTCCCTAGTAAAGACAGAAATTCTGTCATTTTCTGGGAAGGAGTACATCAGGTAGCTCAATGTCTTATCATTCAAGAAAAGTGAGGGCAACACTAGGATATGTTCTACTAAGCATAAAGTTGCATATGGCTGGGATCCAGTCCAAAGCTTCTGCTAGTGTTTAACCGTGCCTGTTCTATTCCTCTGTGCTTTGCACCATGCAAGCAGGAGCACATATTCATGGCTTAAGAAGACTCACACTGGCTTATTTCTCAGTTACTACGTCTGAGCAGCCTCATCCTGACTGCAATAGGGTCTTTTGAATCCATGGGGGGAATGAGATACATGTTCCTTCTTGACTCACTAACAAGATGTCAAAATGGCATCATTTTAAGATACATTCTGTGGGTTCCTGCTATCGCCAGAACTGCGTTCAACTGAATAAACTTTTTTTGCTAGTACTCTGTAACAGATGTTTAATGCAACTGCAGGAGAGTACAGCTGTTCTACATTTCACTAAAAACTTTTTCCAGAAAGTCACAGAAAGTTTTGTCTGAGCTAAATTCCAGTCTTAATAAACAAGTTAAATAAAACCTCCAAGAAGCTCCTTCATATCTTGATGCATTCTCACTTGTCTCCAAATATTTCCCTTGTCACATTCCTTTCAATGCAAAACAATAACAAAATTATGTTCTTGTTTATTAGGGCTTCCAGCACTTGGAATTGTTCAACAGTCACTGAATGCACATTAACTATGAACTTTGAGGTAGGAGCACCTGAAAAAAAAAGATTTCTTTTTTTGTGTAGTTATTGCTCGTTGAGAAATTTGACATATGAAAAACTCACTGCTGGGAAACATTACTTTGGCTCAGCTGTTCTGCTTGTTTGCACAGTCTTATTTTGCAGTGAGCATGAAAGATTTTAGTAGAAGAGAAGTAACTAACCGCATGTTTATGATTCAGTGTCATGTGGAGAAATGGTGTGGGGATTGCTGCCATGCTTTATCTGCTCCAGGGTGGTTTATTTGTGTTTCTAAACACTGAGATAACAAGTCTTCCAATACTCTGGCCAATAATCTTTTACTTTTGCACAGAAGAATAATTGCACAACAAATTTTTTGGCATTCCCACTTCATTGATTTATGTAAACTGACTAAGAATATTTCCTTCTTTCACAAACCAAGTTGCCACTAAGTATTTCTGTATCAGAGATGATAGCCTCAATAACCTTTGCTTAGCTGAATGAGATATTTTCTTGAAAAAGAAACACTTGTCTTCTAGACTTCTAGAGACAAATTTGAATGTCCACTCAGTAGGAAATGTCAACATTTCATTGCTTGATTTCATTTCTCATCAAATCAAGTAGATGAAATACAATTTTTTTTGTTTGCAATGAAACATTTCAAAACAGATATGCAAAAATAACCACAATTTGTCTTTTTTTATTTTTAAATTGAAATGACATTTCCCAATATTGACAAAGGAAAATATTTTGATTTGGATTGTTGAACTAACTAAAAATATTTCTTTTCATTTTTACCCTGAAATGTGATTTTTCAGAGTTGTAAATTATCTCCCAGGTGTACAAATTACTTCTCAAGAATGGAAGCATTACCATTCTACACTCTGAGGTGGCTTCCTAGACCTGGAAATTTTCCATGAAGCATTAAAGCACTTAGTTGAATAACTGCATTGTATTATGTAGGACTTGGTCAGAGCCATGTTTCATGTGTGTGAATTAGATGTGTAAGCCTGGATTCTCAGGAAATATTGTGTGCTGCAGTTAGCCTTATATTTTTAAGTTTCTCTTCTTATTTTGAACCTTTTTCTCTGCTTGTTTAGTATTTTCTTTTCTGTAAATTCAAAACTATTTTCAAAGTGTCTCCCTCCCTCCCTCTTCCTCTCACCCTCACCTTTCCTTTCTTTCTTCCCTCCTTCCCTCCTTCATTCCTTCCCTCCTGGTGTTTCCTCTTTCTCTCTTTCTTCTGTCCTTCTTTTACCATGTGTAATTTCAGTATTGATGGATGATATAACTATTTGGCTACCTTTCTTGCTTAATGCACAGGTTGTTAAAGATCTCACTGACTCTGGTGTTATGTAATAATATAATAATGAAAATTGTTTCAACATTCACTGGTACCATGGTTTTGTCTTTTGGGTTTAACCCCAGCCAGCAAAACCAAATGCCACACAGCCACTTGGCCACCAGTGGGATCAGGGAGACAATCAGAAAGGTAAAAGGTGGAAAACCCATGGGTTGAGTTAAAAACAGTTTAATAAGGAAAGCAAAAGCCATGCACACAGGCAAAGCAAAACGAGGAATTCATTCAGCACTTCCCATGGGCAGGCAGGTGTTCAGCCATCTCCAGGAGAGCAGGGCCCCATCATCTGTAATGGTGACTTGGGAAGAAAAACACCATCACTCCAAATATCCCCCCATTCCTCCTTTTTCCCCCCACTTTTTATACTGAGCATGATGTCATATGGTCTGGCATGTCCCTTTGATCAGCTGGAGTCACCTGCCCTGGCTGTGTCCCCTCCCATCCTCCCATTCACCCCCAGCTTCCTCACCAGCATGGCCTTAGGAGAAGCAGAAAAGGCCTTGGCTCTGTGTAAGCCCTGCTCAGCAATTATAACTCTATTATCAACTCTGTATCAGAAATCCAAAACCTAGCCCTGCACCAGCCACTGTCTACCCCAGCCAAAAGCGGCACACCTGTCCAGATGTTCTCTTCGCTCACTAGCCCAGCAACTTCCTTACAACTGCTCTCAGTGCTGCCATCGGTTACCATGGAGGGGGAAGATGGAAGAAATAGCACAGAGTCTTTCCCCAGGTCCTGAGACACTCTTCTACCAGTCTGTAGCTCTCTGACTTAGTTGCCCATAGCCTTGGGCCCAGATTTCACAGAACCCTCTAGTTAATTTACTGATCTGTTACACTACATTTCTTCCTGCAATCATGATGTTTGTGTATAATATGATACTCAGAATTAATAAAATATTGCCAGTTGGCCAGACTTACAGTCACAATATTAACGGGCAAAACTGCAATAACCATTAGATTTATTAGATTCTGCCATGCATGTTTGTAATATGGAAATAAAAATTTGGAATATAGAAACCATATAGATGCAGAAAATTTTACAACATCTATTTGAGGCAGTTTAGAATTACTGCGAAAATATTCCAACATGTGGAAAAAGACAGATTGTCTAATTTCAAATAACACTTATGAATAAAGTCATAAAAACTTGGTTATATAGACTGAAGGAAATCTTAGCTGTGGTCTCCCAAGAGTTAGTCACAACAGAGATGTGATTAAATCTGAGCAAGAGCTTCTGTGCGACTGTATTAGAGAACTAAGCTATGAAAGCGCATTGTATTAACAATTAGTTCTGCAACAAAATTTATTTTTAAAGACTGTCAGCTGTGTGTCATGTCAAAGAAGCATTATTATTTTACAGTAAAGCAATCCAGTGGATAGACTTCTATGCTGAAGCATTCAGCCATAGACCTGATGGTCCAAGGATTAAACCTTTTTTTACCATTAAGTCTTTGGAAAGTAATGCACTCTTTCCTCTATTTCTTTGGTTAAAAGGAGGCAGTGGGCATTTTTCTTGGTGATGACAAATATTGTAATTAGTTAGTAAATCTGCCATCTCGTGTATGCCATTGAAAGAAAGAGTATAGTGATGAGTGTTTGTAGAAGCTGCCTAGTAAACAAGCTTTAAAACACAAAGCACTATCCAGTTATTGAAGCCAAAGGAGAACTTAAGCAAAAGTCAGAGCTCAATTCAGCTCTCACTGAAGAAGAAAATGCTCTTTCAGAGTGCTGGTTTAAAAATCAAAAGGAGAATTTATCTGAGCTTTGTTTTTCTTATTATTAAGTCAAGATACTAAAAATATCAAGGCACTGTCACAAATAGACCAGTCTATTTTTAAGGAAAATTTATTTAAAAAACCTTTGTACGTTGCGACTGGCCCTTTAATTTCAGTGACCACTCTGCTGCCTTTGTCAGGATCTCAGGAAGGGAGCGAGGGCTTAGCAGATGATAGAAAATATCTGGAGCTCCTAGAAGCGCTCTTTCAGATCTAGTGATTGGTAAAAGAGAAAGAAATTAGCAGGGCTATTTTAAGAGTCTACTTGAGGCAATCTGAAAGCAAAAACTGAAAAACTGATGGAAAAAGTAGTGGAAAGAAAACTCTGAGAAGGAGGAACGTGTTACACAAGGAAGACACAGGAGAAAACTTGCTAAAAGTTTGACAAGTATGTGAAATCTGAGGAATAGAAACTATAATAGCCAATGTTTTCAATGGGTGACATGTAAAATGGGAAACTGGAATTAAAGCACAAACAGATGGTAGGCTGCAAGAGCCTAAAAAGCATTTTCCTAGGAAGGGCTCCTCAAATTCTCAGTGTGGCTTTGTGTGCTTGTAACTGTGCACTGACAACAAGGGTTGTGTTCACACAGGACTGTCATGTCGTGCTTTTCCAGGTGATCTGTGCCTCAAAGCCAGCCTTCTGTCAGGAGGTGCCCTTAGCGTGTAGCAGCTAAGCAGGATAAGGATCCTGTTTGCAGGCTGCCTTTGGGATCGTGGCTGCTGCCTGACCAGACAGCTGGACACACACTCTGCCTGGTCCAAGGCAGAGCACCATGTGCACTCTTAGCAGCCATCCTCACACAGCCTTTGCAGCACTGCTGCTGGGGCAGGGGGTCCCAGCTGTGCTGGAGCTGCACTGGAGGAGCAGGGCAGCTCCGGATGGGGGCCCCAGCAGCCCCTGTTGTCATCTGTGGTCTTTGTACCATGTCTCTGCAGGCTGAATGCAGGCTGGGCTTTTGTGTCTGCTGTATAATGTTAAAAATATATTTAAATGGCCCAGGAGGGGCTTGCTGATGGTCCGCCCTCACCTCAGAGAATGCTATTTGTTACTGTGCATGTTGGAACTGGACTGGCACAGGCCCCTTGGCTTGGGAAGGACAGGTTGGCCACGCTTAGATGTTCAGCAGTTCTTGTGAATATATATTTGAAAAACACCTCCTTTCTGTGAACTGCCTTCTGGACAAACCCTAGCTCATCTGCTCTTATAGATAATATATGCCATGGCATTTCACATAGATATTTTCAGAGAAGAAAAACAAAAGGCTTATGTGCTTCATAAAGATAAAAAGGGAAGTATTTTTTTAATGACTGTGAGTAGGTGATTTTCTTGAAACACGTACTGGCAGTTTATGTCTCATTTTGCACTACGCTTTCATATCAGATTTAAAAAAAAAAAAAAGTCCCAGCTCTCTGTGAGAATTTGGGGCATGAAGCTTGATTAATGAGTCCTTTAAATTCCAAGACTTTCCTTACTTTAAGGAAAAAAACACAAACAAAAAACCTCAAACAAGCCAAAAAAGGGCACCAAAAAGAACACAAACAAAGAAAAACAACTCTAGAAGACTGTCGGTGGGAAGTATGTGTATTTAATTTCTGTAGTACTTGTTTTCATGTACACAGAAAACAATTTCTTTTACTCAAAAGAGAGATGGAGGAGAAAAACAAGGTTATTGTGAAACTTAAAAGGAAAGGCTGCTCCAGAAAAAATATTAGTTCTGAAGAATATTAGCGTTGTCATAATGCTGACACATTCTTAATAAATTTTAATGTGATGATATTTCAGACTATAGAGAGATTGGTCTGCAAGTTGTTGGGACTTGCATTTGAATGTCACCTGGAATGAAGGGCAGAAGAGGTAAAACAGCAGTGTAGGCCTCTGCCTACTGTCTATGTTCTATGAGCTATCTACCTTCATAGAGAAGCAGATAAGGAATTCTTGCAGTCCTGTTCTGCTGAGGGTTTATAACCTCTGTCAGGAGAACTTAATAGGCAGCTGGGGAAACAGCTACATTTGTCAGGCATAGTTTGATATCCAGCTGTGTCTGATCAAGACTTTAGAATGCTGTGCACTGTTTTCACATCTGAAAATCTTTTCACATACTTAAATTTTCTGACTTTGTTCCTTTTTCTAGAGGAGACCAACTATGGTTTGTGAGAGGTTCCTGCAAATCCCTCAAAATGTGAAATCCTGGTAGATTTCAAATCCTATTTCATTTGGGAACTTCCGTTCATAAAATGAACAATGTAATCTGTAATTTGTATTGTTAGGATAGCCTATTGTTCAAATAATAATAAAAGCCCCTCACTCCAGAAAGTTCCATAGAATAGGAAAGAAAATATTTGTAATTTAAAATTTGGAGTTTTCTATCACATCAAAAGATTTGCTGTCCTGTTCCCATTCCTTCAGCATTTTCACCTTGGAAATGCCTGTAGCATATTTGTCAGTTACTCAGCCAGGGCCCCATGGCCAAATGTCATGAACCTGATGCTGAACTCTTCCTCTCCTCTCAGTGAGGGGCTGACCTTTTATCACAGCCTTTCTACTGGGTAACCTTATATTACTCTTTAGCATCATGGCCCTCTGACCCCATGAGCCTGGGAGTAATGTTCTAGTCATGGTTTTAGAAATCTCAGTGCTTTTTTATTATCACCTTTGCCATCTTCCAGTGTCTTCACTTTCAATCTGAAAGTAACTGCCCTTGTAATCCAGTGCCAGCCTCTAGGACCTCCAAACTCCTTGTCTTTTACAGTGTATATATGCAAAACATACAGAACATGTACTTTCTGTGTAAGAACATTATTTCAGATGACTGTCTGGCAAAGCAAATGTTTCTGGATTGGAAAAAACAGACTAGCTTGCAAATGTTGCCAAAGGTACTGAATCTTTCTTGAGGGCAGACACTTTGGATACTTCAGCTGGCAGAAAATCATTAAGGGATATTTTTCAAAATATAAAGTTCTGTCCTTTTGAAAAATGCTCAATTCTTTAGAAGAATGTAAAGTGTATTCACACAATACTGGAACCCAGCCACCTGACACTGCTAAAGTAGGAGCAGTTCTTTCAAATCAAAATTGGACTTTGTCTATTAATGCTACTAATAAAATGGACTGAAGGAAACCCTTGCAGTTGAGTAAGAGTTTATTTTTAGGTAACCTATTAGCTGAAAATAGAATCTCCTATGCATAGGAACCACATTTTGCCTCTAATGTGTGTGTTTATGTCTGGGCAGGCTTGGATGTGACTACTGGTGACAGATGAATTATCACTTCTGCACTCATGGCAAGCCACACTCATACTGCGCTAGAAGCGTAATGATGAGCTGCTGAAATGCTGAACCCAGAGTCTTAGACATAAACCCAGAAAAAATAGATATCTGTCTGTGTTGTGGGCACCAATTCTGTAGGCATTCTCTGAATTGCTTTTGGATTGTGGCATCCTTGCTGGCTGCACTCTTTGGGCTTTTAGAAATGTTTTTCGATGAATTATATAAAAGTCTGCCCTTTCTCCCCTTTGTTCCATATTTTTGTTCACGTATTTCGTTTCATTACACACCTCTGTGAGGAAAGTTCAAATAGTCTGGGGGAGAGTAGAAGTACTATAGGCTGTTGTATTTGTGGACAGGAACAGTAAGGATCACGTTAAGTACTGTCTGCCTGGTTCTGTTGAGCTGACCTATAAATTATCATTACACAACTTCGTAACATGAGCTATAAAAATAAGTATTGAGAAATGAATAGGTCAGAGAATGAGAGTGAGTTCATTCTGTTGTGATTTCAAAACCACAATAGTTTCCCCCTTTCCTCTTCTCCCCACAGAAGCAGAAATGAAATGATGTCATTTTACCTAGGTTCGTCTGTCAGATTTTCCATAATTCATTTGTAGATTCAAGAGTTCAAGCAGTTCATGAGTAGCTTACCCTCTTTATTCTTAACTGGTTCTGGTTTTTCTTTTTCTAATTTATTGAAAAACAGATATTTTTCTTAATTGGATTTTTCAAAATGGATTTTTTTTTTTTGGTAGATGCTTTTGAAAGTGCCTACATTGAGAACTTTCCAGACAGTAGTCTAACTACACAGAAGATACAGTATATACATATTAATAACAGAGCTGCTGTATTGGTATGAACTCAGTTTTGCAGAGTCTGGATGGACTCACTATTCAGAAAGTGGTTTTCTTTTTGGAACTCACCCGTAATTTTCTAGCAACAAAAGGTGATAATTAATGAAAAAAAGTCTCTTATACATTTATGGTGCCTAAAATATGAAAACAAGAAAAAATTACTGATTTAATAAGTGGAAATCCAAAGATTCTTGAATGCATAAATCCATAGGACTGTGAAATAGTGTCTTCTAGAAAGAATTAAGACCCTCAGACACACTCAGAGCACTGAAAATGTATCATATGCAAGTCACTTTAGCTTTTGAAGATGAATAATTCGGCAACATAAAACATTCTTCTATGATATGAAGATGCAGAGAAAGCAGGACAGTGCAGTAATAGAGGCTGTTAAGCTGCCATCCACATGGAATGGCTCAGCTCAGGAAGCACAGCCCTTGGAACAGCACAACTGGGTAATACTTGACCTCATGTGGATGCAGCTGTAGCGATTCTGCTTTTCAAGCCCCCTCAGAAGGCAGGAGTTGAGAAATTGAAGAGCATAATGAAGATGGGAGATTGAAGGTGAGGAGATGGGAGGTTGAAGCCCTTATTTTGGAGTATTTAGAACTCCAGCGGGCAAGCTAGGAGGAGAGGAAGAAGTATCACTGCCCAGAAAAGTGCTTCTGAATCAAAAGGAATCTAGACTATTAAAATCACAGTTTAAAAGCAGTCTGATAACTCTGATATTTAAGTATTCTTTTACATTAGATCTTGCTGTTTATTCAATGATTTATTTTCAAAAACTGGAGACTACCTGGAAATACAAATGTCAGTACCAAAGAGAGGCCCATCCCAGTGCATCTCCAGATAGCTCCTAGGACAGTTTAGTTATACCAAGTCACCATCTAGCCTTGAAATGCTTGTTTCTGTTCTTGTGAACTCTTTTATAAAACCATATTCATGTCAGAAACTTACTCCAGCAGAAATTCAGCATTTTCCTTTTATTACTGCATGCCATAAAACCTGAGATAGAGAATTTTCTCTGGTTTAGTCTCTATGTCTCCATGATTCCAGCCTGCACAGTGTGGGCACCAGGGTTGAATAGGACAGTCTGAATGTTCCAGGTCAGGCACACATGTAACTGAGGTCCAGGCTGCTATTACAAGGTGATTCTGTGGGCAGACACAGTGGGCTCTTCCCAGGTCACGTCAGGCTCAGACAGAAGAGAGGCCATCTGACTGATCAGCCAGCAGGGGCTCAAATGGGGATCCTGCTGATGTGACAATGTCCTCAGCTGGCTGAGCTTTCACATGAAACATGGGGGGATTGGTTACCCTGGGACTGAGCTGATGCCAAGAAACCCAGTGATAGTTCTTGGGCACTTTTTCTGTAGTGGACAGTCAGAGATGGGCTCCTTTAGAGTGCAATTACAGGAACAACTCTCTGATGCTTTTGGTCTGACTCATTCTTAAAAGCAGTCTATCAGTGTCCATTCACTGCTTTGGGAGCCTGGCAAAACACATACCCCCAAAAAATCTCTTTGCTGAATGACTAAGGAGAATTGTTCCTAACTGGCACTGTGAATCGTCTTACTGTGGCCAAGCATCTTTTAGGTGTTGAAACACCTAAGCCAGTCTCTGATAAAATCAGGAATAAACCCAAGGAATCCTAATTCACAGATTTTTTTTTCCCCCTTGTAACCATTGGAAAACACATTGTACTTTTCTCCCTCTAGGTATTTTCCATTATTTCAACTTCCTTCTGAAACTCAGATACAAAGCTGTATCTGACAGTATATGACTGTCAGATATACAAGGATGTTCTGATATACATATGGAACCAAAGATTCCATGTATATATTATTTATTTATTTATTTAACTGTAAGGAGCTCGTTTGCAATAATTGAAGATTTGGGTTCAGTGAAAAACTGTTTTCCATAAATGAGACTCAGACACCTTAAATCATACCAGAGGGAGCACATGTGCTATTCTGGGAGCTCTGCCAAGGATTCTGTCTTCAGCTTGTCCTTCGAAGAGTCCTTTCAAAGGGGAGAGACTCTTGAATGTTTAGAAATGGAGGACCCTTGAATGTTTAGAATGATTTTACATGATACAGCATCCTCTGATTTCCTTTGTCACTTTTAAAGATTTCTGTCTTTGTGTTCAGACTTTCTAGGGTGACTAGTGTATGCAATCCCTTCCTGGTCTTCACTAAATTGAGGAATGGCAGTTTGATCAGGAAATATTAGCTTTCCAGAGAAGAAATAGAGGAACAATTCTTCAGAATGCTTATATTTTTAATCTACTTCCTTTTCCCAGGCCTTATCTTCTTTTGACAAAGCTTGTGATTCCAGCTCAGAGAGCTTCTGGATTGTTTCCTATCATTTTCTTATGGGAGTAGTTGTTGTGAATCTCCTGCTTTATCTCTCAGTGCCTGGATGTCCCTCAGCTTTTTCCAGTGAAACGTGCCAGTTCTTAACCTTAGTGAAAAGCCAGATGAAATGATACAAGTGCCACATGTAGTAAATTGGGGCCCATTTTTTCCTTGTGGAATACCACACTCATTGTTTCTGGCAGATAGTGTTCAAGTTTTCTGTACCAGGCAGTATTTATGCATGCCCTTTATATCTCTGGATATTTGTCAGTTCAACAACCACCGACTGTTGTAATTGGTGTTACTCAATGTGGAACTATTATTTTTTTCAATATCTATGTCTTATAAATATTACTAGCAATGTGCAATAATAAGGTCAAAAAGGGAAAGGAGGGTCCCTCTATTGCTACTCCAGTCAGAGAAAGGGATTAAAGATGCATCTGTTATGCAGATGCTTTTGTATGCTGATACATTTACTCATTATGAAGTTTGTTCCTCTTCCAACCCTTATGGTATGCATATTGCAGGCTTGTATCTAATTTAACCTCCCTACTAAACTTACAGTTTCCTCCTTAGATTTTAAAATTATTTTTTATTTTCTCCTTAATTCCAAAGGGCCACTTGTGTACTCATATGTGTCTGTCTCATAGGAGACACAGATGGTTTGGTCTGTACAAAGTCTCACTCCATACTCTTATCCCTCTGTGTCTGAGAGTCTCACTCCAAATGTACATGTTCTAGCAGAACACAAAGAGGTGCTATATGTAATTTTTTAAAAAAGTAGCATAGCATTTTGGAAAACAGGGTTGATTCCTTCACATATTTTCCAAGGATACTGCATAATTCCTGCTCCGGCAAACAGGACATTAGACAAAGCCACATTTGAATAACTAGAAAGGAAATGGTCAATCTGAAAGAATTCCCAGATTCTAGACTAGGAAGTGATTCCTAGAGGACATGAACTTAATACATAAATATCTAAGTAGCAATAAATATCTAACCAACTTTTTTAGTAAATGTAAAAGATACTTCAGATACCATTTTATGACACGTCTCACTTAACCTTTTGATTGTACATCATTTATCTAGCACGAATTTCAATGTGGTAAAAGGACATGTATTGAGAATTTTAGTCCCAGTCAGCCATGTATAACAGGACACCTTGCATGTGAAAGGATTATTGTCATAAATGTTCTTCAACTGCATTAAAAAAAAAAAGGTAGAGATGAATTTTTGCAGTCTCTGATATATATGTGGTATTACATATGTGTCTGTACTAGCAACTTTAAAAGTTACTAAGGAAAGTTCTACAACTGGAAATTAATTAAAACACCAGCAATAAAAATAGTATTTGGATCTATGGGGAACAGAACTGTAACACTGTGAGTCTTAGAGGACTTAGAGACTTGGTTTCTCAGAATCTGAGTATGCAAGGTCTGTACTTGGGTACATGCTCAGCAATGTGACTGTATTTCCTTTTAATTATTTTAACCATTTCTGTGGTCTAGATTTAACTTCTGGTGAAACTGATGTTACTTAAATAAGATCCATAGCCTCAAGTAGTGAACAAAACCTGTGATAGTTCACTGATGGTAACTGAAGAGGTGAAGTATTGAAGGGTATAAAAGGGAAACCTTACCTGAGATCTGATCTGGATATGAAGATGTAAAGTCATTTCTGTAAAGTAAGTTGGTCATTTCTGAGATTGTCTTGAAACATGTTAACCTCTGGAACAGAGTAGTGTTCCACCTGAGTTGGGCAGATGTTCTCCACCACTCCTGAGTTCCCCTACTTCTACCCTGATCTGGCTAATTTGCTTGTCTTACTAATAAAGTTGCATATCAATTCTAAAATCTTGTTTTGACTTCAAATTCATGCATTCCAATAAGCTAGGTGAAGACTCTTTCAATATTTTTTTTTCTTTTTCATAAGTTGGATGTGGAATACATATTTGATTTGGAAAACTACTATTCTTTTGACGTGTTAAGGCACTTTGGGAGTGCTGGTAGATGCTGTCTGTCTGTACATGGTGCATTCCAGAGGGTTGGAGCAGTGTATAAGAACAGCAGCTCACAAGGGCTGTGAAGTGCACAGGACCTACAGCTAAAGGGGGAGAAAACTTGAATTTCTCTGGTACTTTGAATGGGTAAAGCAACTTTTCAGCTCTGTTTCAGCAAAATTTTAAAACTAGTTCTTGACTTAAAGCATGTGAATACCTTGCTGAAATTGGGAAGATTATGGCTGAGGGAGAAATTCAGAACAGATTTAAGTGCTTTGTCAGACTGGTGCTTTGAGGTAGGCTATTCTAATGGAGCTCCAGAATGTGCAAATTGAATGCTTTTCCACGTTCATCTTGCTAAGATTTCTACCATAAATGCAGAACTTTAGATGCTGAAAACCACCTATATAGCATAAACACTTTTGAAAATATACTCCAAATTTCCAAGGGGAAAAAAATCGCAACTGTGAGAAATCAGCTCAGGAATCTTGAGCTTACAACCAAATAAAAAAAGGTTGACTGCTTCAGTGGTTGTAAATATTCTATCTAAAACTGACTTCAAATACATGTTTGCTCTTGATGGGATTTGTAAAAATGCTTTTATTTTGTATTTGCAATATGTCTTCTGTTCTTGATTTCTGTCACTAAAGTTTTTAAAAAAATATTGTTTGAAAAGGCATATAAGCTTGAAGAATCAGTTGATACTAATTTACATTTAATAACATCCTGTTGTTCCTGGAAGCACATTTCCTGTAACAAAAGAGCATGTCTCTTTGGATGTATATGCACCAATTTGATACAGCCTTCCTCTGATGTGAATAGATATTACAGAAAATGCACACTCTCAGGTCTGTTTGTGTGCACTTCAGTTTGGAACAGTCATCCCTGTTAATTTTGGTTTGGGTTTTTTTAGTCATTACAGTAGGCAGAATCATTTCTAAATCAAGATCCCATATATCAATTTGCACCATAAAAGTCATCTTTTGAAGCTTATTCTCATAACTTCTCCTATTAACTTGGGTTAGTTTGGACTCAAATTGCAAATGCATCTGATCTTTTCTTTGTGTATTGATCACCTCTTGATACATCACTCCCACCCCTTTTATTAATAAGACAAAGTAAGAGCTTTAAAGTCAGCTTCCATCTCTCTCATCATTGGATTCATCAGCTAAAATTTAAGAGATGCCTGGGGAAAAGAATGTCTTTCCTCAGTTAATTAAGGATGAACTGTCCAAAATTAATACAAATTATCATTTAAACAGCTTTTAGAAAAGGAAACAAGCAAAATTTCTTGGCCATGAATATCAGAGTTCTGCCAATGCACTTAAGGAGGTCAAATGACCTGACAACATGCCTGAACCCTCATATGGTAAAATAATAAAAAGGAGCAAGAATTCCTGTGCAGTGTTCCAATTTAACTGTGCTGAGAGATTTCTCAAAGAGAAATATGGTATGAGGGAGCAACTAAAAATATAAGAAAGCAACAATTAAATTAAATTATTTTATTTGTGTCTTCCAAAGTGAACAGCTGTAGTATGTTACTGCTTATTTTCCTCTGTTATAGTCTTTCTTGACTTAGATAAGTTTCTGACTAATTGAAGGCTAATTAAAAAGATTTTCCATCGTGTGCTTTTTCTTGCTACAATTTCTTATGGACACAGATATTCTGTGAAGCGATGGCATATTATAAAACCTATTGATTAAAAAAAAAGGCATCACCATTTTATTTTGAAAATATCCTGCATAAACATATCATTAGCATTTTTCAGACCTTCACAACAGGCCTCATCTGGTGAAGTCAGTGCAAGTCTTTCCACTGACATCAATAGGCAGTGAATCAGGGCTCATTTATGTCCTGCTTCTAGCTGTGTTTTCCCCATTCTTTTATTCTACAGTGTTTTCATGCTTGTTGAAGTTGATACAGGTAATTACTGCATTTCTTTTTAATTCTACACAAGTGGCAAATACTGTGTTTATGAGCATCATTTAATCCAGTGAGTTTTTCTAGTTGTTTAACAATCCCATAGAAAAAACAAACAGAAGGAACTGTATTTGTAATGAGAGGATATAGATCAACAGGATAATTGTGTAGGAACAGTTTTGGCTAAAGACCATCAAACCACAGAAACTTCTAATATAAAAGCTGCCATGGGACTTCAACGTTTCACTTTCAACTTTTGTGTGCAGAAAGCTGTTGCTATGCTTCCAGGGCACACCTCATCCACCACATTGGACTTAATATTAACCCTAATAGGCACTGTTTTATTTTACTTTTTCCAAACTTTAAAAAAATGTGGCTTTCCTAGAGATTTTTGATACATAGTAAAGCACGCTTAGCTGGCCAAAGCTACTCATCCTAATTATCTATTCTGGAGTAATTTTGGACTTAAGGAAGGAAGAGTCTGCTGACTACCCGCCACTGCAGTGGAGGAAACTCATGTTTTTCCTTTGCGGGGTAAATCTGGAGGAGAGGGAAAGGAAGCATGGAGAGCTAGAGCAAGATACAAGAGAGCTGCGGCATCTGGGGTGGATTAGCCTAATGCCTCTCTCAGTTTCGCAAAAATCTTGATAATTCTGTTATCAGAAAAGCCTCAGGAACAGCAGAAGGAGGAACTGAGGTAGACTTACTGCTTCTGTCACAACAGTGATGGGAGGGTGGTAAACAAAGGTCCATATGGGTCTTCCAGTCTTCCTGTAAAAAACAGTATCTTTTTTCACGCTTAAGTGTTCCTGTGCATCACATTTTGATTGCCTCTTAAAAAAGAGCAAAATACCTCCCCCCATCAATTCCCCATCAGAATACAGTAATGAAATGCCCAGCTGCAGATACAGCAAAATTCATTCCAGTTCTGCTCAGTTATTGTCTGTCTCATCTTTAGCAGATGGCTGGACGATGATGTCTGCAGTAATAAAAATATTAAAAACAAAAACTGCCAGTTGAATTGGAAAACTGACTAATTTCTATTTTTATAATGTGCTACATGAAGCCATTACTTCTCAAGCCAGTAATGGCCATATTCAACAACATCCATGTGAGAACATTTAGTGGAGAGAAGAAGCAGTACTGGATTTCTCCATCCCTTGACTTCTGGGAAGAAATGGCACCTCACATCACATACAGAGTATATATATATATGTCTCTCTGTGTGTATATATGTATACTGCTTCTATATGTTATTAAGAAGAAGTGTCACCTGTAACATACTGGTAGCAGTGAGACAGATTGTCCCCTGGTGAGACAGAGTATCTCTGAGATTTGCTTCAGAACTGCTTACACAAAGCCACACATATTGTGTGGCCAGCACTGCATGTCACCTCCATGCTTACAGTGAGTGAGATGTCTTTGGAGCAGTCAGCAACATGGAGATGCTTTTGAAAAAGTAGGGCCTTCATTTGCATTCCAGGTTCTCCCCTTGCTCCTTAGTTCCTTGCTACTGGCTTTTTTAGCTGTGGCAATAATAATATAATAAATATAATATAATATAATATAATATAATATAATGTAAAATTGCTAAGGTAGACATTTTTTCTCATACAAGTTCTATGTTTTAATTATACAAAAATAGAGGCTAAACTGGTGACGTACTGAGAAGTGGCAGAAAGTGATGAGAAAATGATGCTGTCAAAATATTTGCTGCATAATGGTCTTAATTCTCTTTGTACTGGATAGATCTCTAAATGACGGAAGATCCTATAGCACTAATTCGTTCACTCATGTGGGCAATATTTCACTCTTGGAGAGTGAGGTTTTATCACTCTGTCATTTAGATGCATTGTTGTATTGGGAACTTCTGTGAATTTTTAACCTAGTCAAAACATAGGCTTTTGAAAGGAGAGGTGATTTTTCAGAGCTCTGATTTTCAGGAACTACTTGAACTCAAACTGCACAGTGACATCTTGATTATCTGAGATAATCCTGTGGTCAATATCATGACATTTAGAACATCCAAACCATTTAGCAGCTGTTACATATGTTCTAGCAGTAATATTCTCAGTTAAATATGTGTCCTAAGACTATATTGAGATTTGGGTGTTTGCCTTTTTACCTAGAGAAATTCACTGGCATACAAAACCAACAGTTTTGTTTTCTTTGTGGAAAGCACATAAAGAATCCTACATCTGGCATCTCAGATTTTATTTTTAATTAGCATAACATGCATTGTTAAAGGGAACAGCCTCTTCGTTTGCTCCATCTTTCAATTTCAAATTGTGTTCAACAAGGGGGTATGAAGAAATGTGAAATATTGTCCTGTTGTATTTTGT
This sequence comes from Illadopsis cleaveri, assembly GCA_013399915.1. NCBI lineage: Eukaryota > Metazoa > Chordata > Aves > Passeriformes > Timaliidae > Illadopsis > Illadopsis cleaveri. The sequence continues at coordinate 239,884 of VXBB01010670.1, forward strand.
TTGGCTCTTAAAATTTGTAGTGCATTAACTAGTGCTAGGTTATTTCAGCTTCTATGCCCAGGAAATTAATTAGTATATTGTTCAGATGACAGAAGATGCACAAATCAATTTTTACACATCTTATTATTAACATTTGGGAAAAAACCCTTTCCTGAGTGTTTGGAATAAAACAGAATTTTTATTTGTTCTTTTTTTTAGCTAGGACTGTGCACACCTTCTTTATTGGTTTATGTTCAGACCTACTTACTGAATAAGACTTGCGCTCCCCTTGCCATAACTGTCACCTGACAAGAAATCATGATTTAGGAATAATATTCTCCAATTTAGTGTTCTAACTGAAACTACACACCTCTCACTCACTTCCCTCTCTCCCTCCCCCTGCCAGTGGCTGGAGAGGAGAACTGGAGGCACAAAAGGCAAAGAACACAGGTTGAGATTAAAAACAATTTGTTGGAAATGACAATGAGATAAGAAAACAAACAGTAACAACAATACCAATGACAGCAGACCCCAACATCCTGACTGAGAATTGAGCCCTTCCTTATTCCTGGAAAATGATGTGAGGTGGTATAGGATAACCTCTGGGTCCTGGCCATACCTTTCCTGGCTACGGCAAAAAATTAACCCTGTCCTGGCCAGAACCAGGACAGAACTATAGTGATAGGTTTACGTTTCAGTGGAAGAGAGTGATGGACCAAAGCTTTGAAAACCAGAGTGTTGCCGTAATTCTTTTTCTTATTCATCCATTTTAAAAACAAATGCAGAATACTACTGGCCAAGTTTGTAACAGTGGGAAAAAAAATGTGTGTGTGCAAATGTTTTTCAGAACTACCAATGCAAAGACTGACAGATGAGAAATTACTCTTAATCTTGATTTTCTGTGTTCTGGATGCCGTTTGCCATTTCATAATCTCTAAAAGACTATAAAATTCCTTCCTGGGTTTTTTCTGTTAAGGATTATGTTTATATCTGAAATTCCTTTAGAGATCAACAATGTACTTGGACTTGTCCTTTATCTACAGAAAAATGAACTTTTAAAATAAGATACTCCTTGCCTCCTGAGCTTTTTCGATAAAGGTTTTGCTGACCTAGACATGAAATCTACACTTTTAACAGCCACTAAATTCTCCAGTCTCCTGTTTATCTCACTTAAGCTTTACACAGTAGGCAGGCTGTTCCACACTTTAGTGATGTATTTAGGTAAGACACGTCTGCCACTTCTTGCTTTAGATTTGCCATCCATTAGGTTTCATTCATGGTCTGTACTTCCTATGTTTGGAGAGGTGATGACCAATCAGTGCCCATCCACTTTTATTTTTTTTTGGTTTTTTTATAAAGCTTTGTCATATTTTTGCCCAGCTGAGTCCTTTCCAGGAATGAGAGCCCCAGGTACTTGGCTGCTCCATGTATGGCAGCTGCTGCACAGGCTATTGGTACCTCTCCCACTGCACTGTATCCATTTTGGAGACAAGGGACTCACCTGCCCATAGGATTCACGATGCAGCATGGGTCTACACTGGGGTAAAGCTCTGTTCTTTTCTTTCTCTGTCATTTTTCCTTACCTAATAATTCCTATAATTTCATTTGCCACTTCAATTGCTACTGAGCAGTAAGCTGATGTTTTCCTAGTTCTTACACAAGTTATATCTTCCAGACTTTTCTTGTAGTGATGGTGGTCATCTCAGAAAATTCTGACTTGGAGTTTTTCCCCCTCATTTGTGAAGAACCACTTACTCCTGGCTATTTTTGAATCTAGCACATGCTAGTTTCATTTGATAATCTCCATTTCTCCTATTGGAGAAATCTGAAAAATGAGTAGACCTCAAAAAATATGTTAAATATATTATCCTAATTATCCTTTTATTCTATTATCTTGTTTAATAAACAAGTCAAGCTAATACATTCCACAATGATCTGATGGTCTAACTGTAGTAATTTTTAGAAATCCTTTAGGATACTTTTAAAAAGTCAATTTAATGACATTTTTATGCAACTCATAAAAGTGGCAGGAAATAATATTGGAAGGTGTCATCTTCATGTTTCTTAACAGAATGCCTCAAAGAAGTACAGGACAGAGTTCATGGTGATGTTTTATCATAAATTAACAGCTTTGAGGCAAGAAAATTTGCTTGCAAGCTTTAAAGGACAATATGGGACACTCTGAGAGACATTACTGAGAAAGAACATTCTCAAAAACACAACTGAGCCTGGCACAGAGTCACTCTAAACATCTGTTTGGACAAACATTCACATCTCTAGCTTGCAAAATCAATAGAAATATTTTGCTTTTATTTTAGTTTTGTGAAGCTGAAATATTAGAAAATAGTCAGGTAAGCTTCTCTTTTGCATGCTGCTACTGTAACCTAAAAGCCCACTATATTTTGTAAAATGAATCTTAATCCTTGATACCACATTTTCGTTTTTAATTTCTTATGTATACTTCCATCATTAATTGTAACATATTCATTAGCTATAGTCATTTCCCACAAAAGAAAATAACTAAACTGGCAAAGTATTGCATTGTAGGACGGAGTTTGCAATACATGTTTGCAAAAACTCACATATAATGCACAACCTCTTTCCTCCTGACATTGAGTAGCAAGGATACCTTCGGGACTGGCGCATGGTTCCTATACTACCTCTGAGGGGAGCCATTATCCAACAGTTGTGATCAATGCCAGGAAACCATATATCTCTGCAATCCTTGCAGGATTCCATAGGCCTGATTTTCTCCTGTCTAACTGTCCTGAAATGAAAAATAGGCTGCAACCATGTAGCCTTCATGGCATGTTGCAATAGAACAAACATAAAATATAACCAAAAACTTTTGCAGTCCAATCTGTTGTTTTCAGTATGGTACAAAAACAAGAAAAAAATCAAATGAAATTGTGTGGAAAAAAAAAACTTTCAGTTTTTCTTCATTTCAATATCTGGTTGCGTGTGATTTGGTAAAGTTCACTCAGGATAGAAGATATTCTTAGCTACTCCAAAGTTTGAGCAAATATAACTAAACAGATACAGAACATTACTCTTAACTTCAACACTTTTTTTAAAGATACTCTACACATTTATCTGAAGTTGAAACCATTCTCTGAAGTTTGAAGTTTCATTTTCAATTTAAACCCGGAATGACAAGCATGATTTTTTAGCCAAAAATTTCATTTGGAAAGGTGGAGGAGAGACGTAGAAGAAGGCAGAGGAAGAGAGATGAAACAATTCAACTAACAAATGGGGAAATGGTATATAATCATCATTGCTATGTTATCACTGTTGGTCACAAAGAAAACATGCCGTGTCTTCATGCACTTTGCATTACTTTTTAGACTAGTGGAGTTTGGTTTGCAAATATTTTTAAGTGCTGAATTGTCATGATGTATTCTTAGAAATAGAACTTGTTTACTGAGGAGGCCAACAACAATACTACTGAGAAAATTACCTTCTTAATTACAGTCTTCTAAGAAATACTTTCTGAAAAACTCTGCCAGGAATGGGCAAATTATATAGTTAAAGACAGCATTGTATGTGAGAGATTAGTGAAATCTTTTCCTTTACTTTGAACTATTCCCTTTACTACTTCATGGGATATTTACTTTAAATGCAGATTTAATGTGTTTCATTGGTTGCAGTGAAGCCTAGAGTGATAGACATAAAAAAAACTTTCCTTAAAAGGGAAAACTTCATCTGTTTTAAATACAACAGTGTTTTTCATTATATTTGCTTCTTAACCTCTGTATTTGTGAATATATTTTATTTTATACTTTCTGGAAGGCAAATGACTGAAAAGTCAACCTTGAAGAAACTTTAGGGTACATGCTTTTCCAATTACTTTGAAAAAGTCATAGTAAGTTGTTTCATCTACACTGTGTAGATCCTGTGGACTCTTAGCCAGGCTCAACAACAGTGTGACAATGCGAAGTAGTGCTTGCTGAGATCTATAGGATAAGGACAAACACCTTAACACAGTAGTTGGTGTGGTTAGTAGTTGTTCTCTTTTTTTTCTCAGTGATTTTTTCTCCTAATGAGGGATTGTCAAGAGATCAAAGGTAATGGTGTCATTTCATGTCCCCAGTCTCCTTATTTCAGATGTGCACAGCAGACGTGGAGCAGACTAGGGGTTGTATGTTTTTCCTTCTATTTAATGACTCTTAACAAGTTGCAAATTGTGGGGTTTTGCGCAGAAGAGAGGCACTTACATTTCAGAGTTTGGACTCAGAGCACTACTACATCATTTCACACAGACTTCCAAAAAACTAGAAACCCCAAAACCCAATCATATGATAACTTCTGGCTGAACTCCTGCCCAACTTGAACTAATATCAAATATTGCTTTAGCTAAACTAAATGTCTCTTGGTCCTGGCTTTCAAATAAAAGTTGATTTTTTGTTTTGTTTTTTTCCCTGTTAAACAAACAACTCTGCTTGGGATGTCCTTAAATGTCCGTGCACTGATTCACCCCAAAGTAATAGTAGATGACTAAGACAAATGATCTGAGTTACTGATTTCATGGCTGGAGAGAGTGAGTAAGAAGTGCACTCTGTCCCTTGGCTGTCATACTCTGCTTTACCATATCTCCATTAACACCCAGTGAATGTGTTGATTACTGCTTTGGATTCTCTATTTAATAGATTTTATGGAACTCTCACTGGAAAAACAAATTATTAGTTTGGCTTATTTGTTTTCATCTTGGCGCAATAATGCATTTTTCCTAATCAGCTGATTCGAAGCTAAATGAGTGGACAAGCTTCATCTGAAGTGCACTGAAGTACCTCCTGCCTACAACTACATAGCTCTTTGCTGACAGCTCCTGCACTCAAATTTTGGGCAAGGTTTGCATGGCCAAGTACCAAAATAACATATTATGGTAGGTTTTTTTGAGTGCTTGAGAGGCATGATGATGACCTAAGATTAGCATTTCATCCAAACCTAGAGATCTGTTCCAGTATATTCCAGTCAATCCTTACCTTGGGATTTAGGACTAAAGGCATGGATTCAAAGTGTGCTTTAATTTATGAACATTGTGTGGGAGGCCGGCAGAGTTTAGAGTAGAATAAGTCTATAGTGATAAACGTGCCATGTGCTTCTGGAAGAATCTTGATGGTTTTCTCAGATAACTGTTCCTATACTCACAAATCTCTAAGTTTCTTCAAAGCCACCTTGCCATGAGACATAACAGGGGGAGAAGCTAAATATTAAAAGACCTAAAAATATAACTTGTAGTGAAATAGATATAGGTCAGCATTAAATTCAAGCTATAACATAGCAGAATTTACCAGATTTGGAGAGGAAGACACTGTGGTTCAGATTGCAAAGAATTTTTGGAGAAATGATGAAGATTTTACTGTAATTCCAAGTCACATGCCTGTAAGTTGCCTAACAAAGGTCTTATTATTCCCCTTCTGGTTTGTTTTCTTCATGGCATGAAAATTGAGGTTGAGATGCTTTATTACTTCTTAAATGTTGAGATGGAATAACAGAATGATTTGGCTTCCAATTCAGACAGACAGGTGGTATGGATTTATTTGGTTCCTATTGAAGAGCGCTTCCAGCAGCTGCTGAAATGGAAAGCAAACACATGAATCTTGAGATGGAGGAATAGCTTAAGCCCAGATTTGTAAACAAAAAAATTTTATTTCTTTTCCTTTCTAACTCAAAGATTATTCTTGCCAATTTTTCAGAAGTGTTATACATATGCATAAAACATAAATATTTACTGATTCAGGTCATAAATTGCAAACACCCAACACATGAAACAAAAGGAGGCAATAATTTTTTACAGTGTTGTCTAACAAGGCACTATTCCATTTTTAAGAGAGAAAATGGATAGGGTCAAAATCTATAACCAGGTAAACAATCTGAGCAAGCCAAATATTTTCTATCAAATTGAGCTTTACCTACTGGAACATTTATTATCTTAAGACAAGTAAACAAAGACATCTCTATTAAACTAACTTACTAAAAGTGTCACAGTTTCATAGATATTGTTTCCTCCTCTCTCTCATTCATCCTGTTCCTTTATCATCATTCTCTTCTACCTGGTCATGAAAAACAAAGGGCAGGAAATGAAAAGAGTAGGGGGAAAAAAAAAAAAAGGTCAAAGGAAGAAAGGTAAGAACAAGAAAAGGCAATAATTGTAAAATCAAAACCTGAAAAGTATTTGATTAGAAAATGTAGAGTAAACATTGAGGGTTTTGATTTTTTTTTTTCTTGAAACATACTTGCCATTTTTCAACCAGTCCTGCTGCCAACTTTCTGACTGTGCAGTACAAACAGCTTTTCAGCTACTCCTACAATGGTGCATTCAGAAAAAGATGCATGTGCTAATGGCACCTGCACAGCCACTCATTTGTGGCAGTCAAGGAGCAAGTGAACATGCCAATCAGATAATATATGCAGGTTGGATAACTATATATCTATCTGCCTGTGTGTGGTACCATAGCTAAAGTCAAGGCAGGAGGGTGACATGGAGGCTGATATGCTCTCCATAGATTTTACAGGGTACATCCATTTTCTCCAAGCAGGAAATTGGTTCTGCAATGGTCATGTGTAATTGACACTGCCAGCATAGTATAAATAAATTGCTAACCTTCCTAGTTTTAGTTTCAGATTCAAAAGAAGAAAAATTAATCTGAAGCAGTAGGCTTCTCAGCATCATATCCATTTAATTCTTTTTCTTGTAATATAAACATATGCAAATATAATATATAAAATTATGTGCTTGCATTAAAGGGATAATATATGTGTGTGCATATATATATATATGCATCTATATGTGTGTATGGTGAGTAGATTTCTTCAATGTAAGCAGATGACTACAAGAAGAATGTTAATCTCTGCACCTGAAAATATTAAGGCCTAGGAGGTATTGACTAGACATTCTACCAGAGCTGTGAAATAACTCTTACCACCAGTATTGCTAATGAAGACCATCTGGAAATATTTTTTTTTTTGATGTTCCAAAAAAGCATTCAAATTGTTTTTAATCCAGCTGAACTTTTCAGGGATTAGCTATTATGCTCTCATTACTCCTTTCACTGACAAATAACTTTCAGGAGCAATTCCATCATCAAACCAGTTCACCAAGCAGAATATTTTGTTTCATAAATGGGAAAAACAAAACCAAAGAAAAAACCCAAGCACCAAAACCTCCAAAGAAATCACAAAAGGAAAAAAAAATCAAAGGCAATCTTCGACTTCTCTATAAATTGAACTTAAAACGGTCTTATTTTATGTAGTGTGCAGTTCTAACTAATAATAATAATTTTCACAGGGTAGAATATCCAGAATATTCTGGATATAATGTTTTACCACTTTTTTTTTAATATTGGGCTGAAAAAAATGGGAGAGACAAAAATATATTTGTGGTGTTTCTGATTGATTCATTATTGTCTTTTAGGAATTTACTTGTTTTAATTTTCTGCAGAGAAAATGTAAGCAAAATTAGCAAATGATTGTATGATACATATGAAAAAAAGAACAGAAAATCTGTAGGCATTTCCATTCTGACCTTAAGGAAATCTAGCTTACCCTTTGACTAAAGGGTTTTCTGGATTCTCCATAACTGTATTCATTACAAAAGATTATATCCTTTTATTGATTCACAGGAAGCAGAGGAAAGGTGGCATTGCAGTAGAATGCATATGAAAGGCAAGATGATCAACTGAAGGCACATTTCTTTTTTTTGCCATGCAACTAACCTCCCATGTTCTCAGTCACTCTTAGAGGAAATATAGGAATATTTATCCAGAGGTACAATGTTCCTTCATTCCGTCTGTGCCCATTTTCAGGCAGGAGGTTTGAGCAAATGGTTTTTGTAGTCCCTTTTGGAATAAGTTCCAGAAATTTTATCTGCTAGACCTAAAATATTATTTATAGTCTTCCAGTGGGTTTCTAATTAATTCAGCATTTAAAAAAACCCCACAAAACAACAACAAAACAAAACAGAAAACTAAATAAAAACAACTCCCTGCCCCCAGCCTTAGTATTTCTATATGTAGGGAAAAGCTGTCATCTAATGAAAAATGCAATACTTCACTGAAGTCAAAATGAATTTACGATGATGTTCTTGAGATGATGCACTTCTACCAGATTGAACATCAAAATCACTATTTCTGTTATGCAGTACTGCAGTCTTCTGGCAGAGTATTTCTGATAATTATCCCAGTAAGATCCATAGAGAATTGAGAACCACTCTGTTTTAATTTACCTTGCAGATCCATAAGCCATCTCTGAAGTTATCCAGGGTTGTCTAATGCTGCATTCCACCTGGTGTGCCTTTGGACAGTATCTGCTCTGCACTTCTCTCCTGTGCTTCCCTCTCCCATTCGCGCAGCAAGAGATCTCTAGTAACAGCCCTGCCTGACTTGACTGTGTCTTTCATGCCTTGCCACTCAGCATGCTCTCTCCCTGGATGCTGCTAGGAATTTGGTCCGAAATCCTGGAGATCAGCAATGACATGTGGCACAGTTCAGCCTGCTGGAAATCTGGAAGGAGAGAGCCCTGTACTGTGCAGGCTTGTGTGAGGATGTGGGAGCTGAGATCCTCTGCAGTGCACTGTGCTGGGAGGCAAAACACAAGTCAAAACCAGACACCTACTTGTAAAAATCACACAAAAAATGCTGTGACAGGTGAAGTAAGTGCTTTGCTCTCCTCATTTGTGTGCAAAAAGCAAAACACTTAGTGCCAGTCCCTGCAGGCTAACATTTGCAGGTCCATGGCTGCCTAGAAGCCTCCCACCACATCATATCAAGGAAATGCTCAACAGTCCTGGGATATTTGTCAACAGAAACCAAGCCATGCTTTTCCACCATAGCTGAGCTGTGTGTGTCTGAACTGCTTCCTCTGGTTTTGTTAGCCATTTCCTGGCCTGGGAAAGAGACATATCTGTGGGATCTGGGGAGAGGGGGAGGGGGAGCAGGGGGGCAGAGGGGCAGGGTAGCAGTGGTATTTTTAATGGGACTCCCCTACTATATCATAGTGTTGTGGATGGGTGGCACAGGGAGAGAGAGAACCCACGGGCCCATGGAGCACTGGGAACCTAGCAAGGACTGGCTCTACCACAGCAGTAACAGGTAGTGGCTGGTTCAGGCCCACCACTGTATTTCACTGTGCTGTGCACAGGCTGGCTCATGGTGGCTGTGTAGAATAACTACTGACAAAACAGCATTGGGTGAAGGTGTGTGGTGCCAGCCATCAATGCAATAGGGTGGTTGGTGCCTGCTGTTCTGGGTTTTGTATGTGACTGCTAGGCAGGTCATCTGACAACCTAGAACTTGGTATTTGATTGGCAGTGGTGGAGCAGAGTCTTCTCTAAGGGAGAGAATTCAGTGAAAAGCAGGAAGTGAGGAGGAATGTACCACTTTTTTAACACAAAGAGAAGGCCTGCTTCTGCTCTGGAGCTTTCCACTCTTTCTATAGGCTACAGGAACTCCAGTTCCTTCAGGGCTCTACCCACATGCAGGACTAGTGTGGGAGCTTATGCTGTAGCAGGAAGGATACAGGTTGTGCCCACCGTAGATGACGTGTGCATGTGCCAAGGCATTTTTGAGCATTTTTGAGAGCGTGGAAAATTATTGCACACAGTGGTGCAGGATCTGTCTCCTGTCTTATTGGATATACACTGGCAGACCACGAAAATTCCTGGGGATCATCCACACTAGTGAGCATACAGAAAAAGAGGTTTCCTCCCTGGGATTTCAGCTAGGGCACGATACTGTGTGCAGAAAGAACCGGACACTATGTGCATTGTCAGAGAATTTGGCCTCAGGGGAGCTAACAGGGATGCTGTGACAGGATACTGCAGACACAATGACTTATATTTCCAATCAGGATTAATAATTGTTCAGGCCATCAAACATAAATAGATGCTGTTTAGACAAATGAATTTTATATTAAGCTTTCGGTCATATGTATTCACGCACTGCCACATCAATTGAAAGCAGGATGAGAGCCATCAAAGCAGCAATAGGTTATGGGCAATCTGACCTGATGAGTCCTGGGAAAAGTGTAGGTTTCAGTGCTGAGTACACAAATCAGCCATGCTAAGCCTGCATGGGAAAAGGACAGCCAGAATATATTGCTCATCAGTATGGCATGAGACAAGTCAGTCTGAAGTTTATGCACGCACACAGTGGGCACATGCATACTCCTCTGGGTTTGGGGGTTGATTTGTTTACTGATGTTCTTATGGCTGTGTTAGCAACACCATGCCTCAAAGTGTCTGAATCTGTTGCTGTCACCGAAACAATGATAACCAAGAACTCTGTTTCTCTGGAGGACATGGATGCCATAGGGACAGAAATGACAGTTCTACAATCCATCGAAAAAGGCAGAGGAGAATACACTGCTTCTGACAGCTCTCCTCCCTGGTAAGCTCACTATTTAGTCCAGAGGTCTGCTGGTTGTTGTCCTTTTCCTGCTTCTGAGTCATACAGATTCTTTCCCACTGTGATTAGGTGGGAAGCACATTGCCTGGACTGATGTGACATTTGCATACATTGCATCTCTTCATGTTGTTCATACTCATATTGGCTTTGGAAGAACTTTTGGCAAAAGCCATCCATTATATGCTTTAATAGAGAGAATTTGGTGTGAAATGCAGTTATGAGATAAGCTAAAATGTATACAATAAATTAAAGAAGTCTCCAATACAGCAACATAACTCACAGGTACAAAGCTACCTATGCGTGTGAACTCATTGGAGTAGCAGTACAATACAAATTGAACATGAAAATTTGGCTCACACATATGTATCTCATCTGCAACTTTTAGAATTCTATGGAATTAAGCTCTAAAACATTTCAGTACTTCTGCTAACAAACAAAACTTAGCATTTTAGTTCATCACAGTTCTAAACGGATTACAGATTATGCTGATGAGATTTTTCAAACTCCTGATTTTTAGAGTAAAAAAATATGAGCAGCACAAAACGTGGATTTTCCCCTCTATTTGCTATCTCATTCAGTAAAAAAGCCTGCCAGAGTTCAGGCAGGCTGCCAAGATTGCAAGGGCAAAGCAATTCACAACTGTGGGCACACCACCTGTGCCTCTGCAGTCCAGGCAGGGCATTGGCATCCCTTTTGGAGGAAAAACAAGAGGAAACCGTTTCTGACTCACTGAGACAGGTGGAGGAACAAAGCAATGGCTTTGGCTTAATTATGCAATTGACTAGAGGAAAATTTTTATTGCCAAAGGATACACTCTATTTGTGATCAGCTCCACTGTTCTTGGCTAAAAAATGAATATTTCTCCTTGATGTTCCATTGACTTATTAGTACATGAGTGAAGCCTTCTTCTGGTGCTGGCTTAGTTAAGAGAGCCATCTTTCTAGGCCAGATCCAAATGCTGCTGCAGTCAACCAGATAGGAAAAAGAGTTAGTTACCAAAGAGTCACCACACCAAAATACAGAGCGTTTGTTATAGACTTGAGTTATGACTCAGACTGATGGCTAAGAAAAGGATCCCTACATTTCCCTTTGCTCTTTAATTGTAAATTTTTATGGGAAGCATCAAAAATATGCCTGTTTCAGCCTCTTGAATTAGAGAGCTTTTGTTTCCTTCATGACGGAATTTTTTACAAAAGTAAAATATTTGAAATATTAGCAAATTAATTAAGATACAAAAATTAATAAAGAAAGATCAGCATGGTAATAAGATGTAACAAAATTATTGAAATTAAATATTCCATCTGCACGCAACTCACACATTTTTTTGGATTTTCAATTTCTGGAAATTATTGAGATTTTTGGCTTTCATCCTTCCCTGAGAGGAAAATATGCAAGAAGCTCAGAGCTATCTGTAGTAGGAGAAGGGAGTTTCCTATCCTGTTTCAGTCCCATTTAGCTGCTCTCCGTTGTGAAGTTATTTGTGACGAGTGACTTATTCCCGTAATTTACAAAGGCCTTCTAATAGAAGGGATGAGATGAGGCAATGGAAGTTGGTTAGGACTTCCTGAGCATGAACACCAAAGCAGCTCATAACTTGTGCTCCCCCCCTTCCCTTCTGCTCTATTCATTCCCTAAACTGGCATTATTCCTTGTACTTTTACTGGGCAGAAACAAACTAAGCACCTCCTAATACATAAGTCTCAGCCACACTCAGAGACCTTAATGAAGGTTAAACTTCCTGCAAACTAGGTTTCAAAACATATTTTTGAATGCAATTAAAAATCTTAATAGGTTTCCCAAAGTCAATCCAGAATAAAGAACATTCCTCTTTGGCATCTTGCAAATAATGGAGAAAATTCTAACCACAATGTCTCTGAAGCTATCCCTAGAGTCAAACTGGAATTTTTATTGCTGTACTGCCTTTATAGTCATGCCACTTTTTAGCACTGTTAGTTTTAGAAGTGAAGGATAAATCTATGAGCAAAAGTTTCTGATGCCTTTAGAAGCAGGTTATTCAGCCTGTGTTGTTTATGATCTCCAGGTCATGCCATTTCTTTCAAGCCTCTGCATTGCTAAGGTTTCCAGGTAGCTGTCAGTACTATGGCACATATTAACAAGTAATGTTATACACAACACTAAGGATGGCTATCATTCTATGCTGTGGAAATTATCCATGTTCATGCGTGGTGGGTTGGCCTACCAAGTCACTCTATCACTCCCCTACTCAACAGGACATACAGGGAGAGAAAATAAGATGGAAAAAACTTCATGGATCAAGAAAAAGGCAGTTCAATAAAGCAAAAACAAAAGTTGCCTGTGCACAAGCAAAGATAAAAACCGACATATTTTATTCTCTACTTTCCATCAGCAAGCAATATCCAGTCGCTTCCCAGGAAGTCGTGGTTACAACGGAAGACAAATGTGGTACGTAATGAATGTCCATGCTTCCTCCTTTCTTTTATATCTGAGCAGATGTCATCTAGTATGGAATATCCCTTTGGTCAGTTTGGGTCAGCTGTCCTGGCTATCCATTCCAAGCCTACTGGGAGTGGATCCTGCCCAAACCCAGCCTACTGATGTGAGCAGAGAATGTTGCAGAGAGAGTGATGATGCTGTGCCGCTTGCGGATGAGCTTGCAACCAGCTCACCACCTTATTATTTCTATGCCATGTAACTGTTGAGACCAGTTATAACCCCTTATATGTATATAGTAGCATTTCAACTGCTACACCTTAAATTTGGACTTTTCTGCATTATTGAATACACAAAACTGTGATTAGCATTTGTAAGACTTTCCAGACTCAGAAAGTTGTATTGTGATAAGTCTCCTTAAAGTCTATGTGCTTATGAGCTGAAAATTATTTAAAATGTAGCTATCGTTTTTTGAGCACAGATATAGAAATATTAGTGAAAAAGGGGTTTTTTTTTGGTTGGTTAGCACCATTAAATCTGCAAGCACCCTCATTTTTGGCGGGGAACAGAAGTAACAACTACCACCCTGTCTTTCCTGGTCCTCATAAATCTGAATCCTATGTCCTGTAAGTGGACAGGTTATAAATAAAAGGAACATAAATTTATGAGTTCTCTACACAGAATGTTTTGTTCCCATATGAGAATCAGTAATAGCCATCAAAGCACAAATAACAAGATTTCGCCCTTATGCAAAGCAAAGCCCTTTCAGGTTATCAGATGCTAAACACAGTTATTAAGATCTATCAGAGTAAAGGAAGTCAAAGGGAAAGAAGTTCTGCTTTAGGACCTGCTGATCTGTAAAAACATTTTGAATTATACCTGGAAGAGATTTGTTCCATATGCAAACTCACAGGCATGTAATTCCTAAAAGTTTACATGGACAAGCACTCCCCAATAGATACCAAGAGTACTTGTAAGAAAGTCTTAGATGACTAAACTCCAAAATTACATATGCTCACTATTTTCCCCTGAGCTCAGATGGTAAAATATTGAAAGGCAAAACCAATATACTCCCTCTCTGAGCAAGACTATCACTTTGGTGTGCTTTTGGAGGATTTTTGCCTGTGTGTATGCACATTTTAAATGCCATGTCTTCATGTGTACATGTATATTTTCATGTGACATATATGCACATACTGTTGTGTGTGTATAAAAGGTGTATCTGCTACATCCATTTGAAGTATCAATTTTGCATACAGTTTGTGGTTGGGTTTTTTTGTTTGTTTCAACCCCTTATCAAGTTTTGACATGCTAGATTTTTGTTTTCAGGGGTCCAAGGATGAGTACTGAAAGATGCATTCAGCATACAAAATGCATTTCTGGGAAGAAACAAAAGAAGAAAAACAACATCACAAAAACAAACTGCTTCCATGACCTGTCCCTCTGTCTCCCACCAAGACTTCCTGGCAAACACAGTGCACATGTTCGTTGCAGGGCTATGTCAGGCATATCACAGTCTTCAGATCAGGACCTGTGCAAACACATGTCCATGCACACAGTCAGTGTCAGTAGATACCGTGATTACAATTATGACAAGAGCTGACTTGGATGCATGCCGTGTCAGAAGATTGATGGGCCAGGCTGTGGCTTGGAGAGCTGTGTTTTGGTATGCAGAGTGTGTTATTGCAGGGCTTTCAAATGTGAAGAGGTGACTTTGCTTTGTAACTGGCTCAGGGGAACAGTTAGGGAAGAGCTCCTCCCCCCCTTTCCCTCTTTTTGCAGATACTGAAGGAAGTTATTCCATGTACCCTGCCATGTAAAAGACTGCAGATGAGGACAGTCTGAAAAAGCAAGGTAGAAACCCCAGGGCATTGCCTTTGGGTTTTTTTAAGTATGGGTATATACATTGCGTTATAATTTGTTTCCTCAATGAGATTTCTATTAGATATTTCTGTCTCATTTATTTTTGTTCTGAAAGTATTAATCTAAACCTTTTACATTTTCATTAATTTCTTTTGACCTTACAACTATCCATTTTATTGATTCTGTTGTATTCTTTCTTTGAGGCTTACTAACTAACTGAAAACCCAGGCTGATTTCATACGGAACACCCCCCGCCTTTCTCACCAAGCATTATTACGTGCAAGGGGTTTTTTTGTATTCCTGACCTCTATGAAGCAAACCCATGGCCAGCTTGCAGAAGCAATCACCATGTTGCCACTGGATTGTTGCTTGAGGGGATAAATTTGGTGTCCTGGCAGTAGGGTAAAGTATGGTTTGGCAAATATATTTAGGCTTTGATGCTATGAGTTATCCTTTCCAAAGAAGAGTTTCTGGGTGGTATTTTGAAGCCACACAGCCTGCTGCTGTTTTCCTGGATATGATAATACTGCAACATGCCTGTTGTGTTAGTGGCCATGCTGCATGATTACCGCACATTCAGCATGACTTTTTTTTCCCAGAAGTGGAAATGACAACAAATGAGCTCACACTTCAAGGACTTGTGTACCTCAAGGTAACCTTGGAGCATAGCCAGGGCCTAGAGAGGAGCAAACCAGGCTCACAATGGGAGCTGCCAGAGGAGAATATCTCACCCTCGGCCTCTCTCACAAATGACCCTTAGCCTTCCAGCTGGTTGGCTGGTAAGAATCTGAAAATGCCACTTCCACCCTTTTGGCTCAGGGCTTAGGTGTGAAACTACATAAATCCCTGCTTGCTATGAGAACTTTCCTGCATTTCTGACAGGGGCCATGGAGGGGACACTGGCTCCCTCAGCCCAGTGCCCCCAGCATATACCACCCATAGCCCTGTGGCTGATCACTGCCACCCAAGGGTTTTGGTCCAGCTCAGCACCCACCTGCTGGAAGAGAGTGAAGGGTGAATGCAGGGACACCCAGGGCTGTCGCTTCCCCAGGGGCATCTCCACAGCAGCTAAGCAGGGCCTTCCCCAGAGCTCCTGCTGCCTCTGGGCATCCTAGACATTTGGCATCCCTGCCAACACCCCTCGCAAGCATGACATGGCCCCTCATGGTGAAGTGAGGAGCAGGATATGAGAGTCTAAAATGCAAATGTTCCCATTGACAGATTCCATGTTGACATGTGCTGAAATGGAGAGACGGTGAAAATGGCACCTTCTTGATGGTGCCTCACACAGACTCACTGTGCTTGCCCTTGCAGCTTTGGGAAACCCTTCTCCTCACCTTTCCACTTACACTTCCACTTGCAGTACAAAAATCTTGGTCACGTAGTCCTCAGGTACTGAAACAACTTGGCCTTTTTTCTTTAAATCCTGCCTAATTTAATTTTATATTCTGTCTTCCAGACAGAGGTGAGACAACGTCACTCCCCAGAGTAGGTCCTCACATATTTTGGTCTATCTAATGTCTTCTAACAAAGGATCAAAACACATGGTCCTTTATTGAGGTGAGGCAGTGGTGCCTCATGTTGAGGAGGCTGAGGTTGCAATATGGTATGCTGGCTTGATACAAGGACTCAAACTTCAGCAGTTAAGAATAGCAGAATTTTTTATTCAGAAATAGACATTCAAGGGAAACTTTGCTTTGTACAGCAGCTGCAGCCATGAGTCTCAAAGGCAGAGAGAGGGGAGATAAGATATTATATAAAAAATCTCAGGACTCAAGATAATGTAATTTCTAAATGTTAAAAAAAAAAAAGAAAAAAAGAAAGAAAAACAATCTGTCTTTTTCAACCCAAGTCTTCAGGTTCAGCTATAAAAGCACTCCATCAGAGAAATTCATCATTTTACTGTAAGACAAGATTTTGCACAGAAATCTATGATGAAAAAAACCCCAGTTTAGAAATGTGGACACTAAGCAACCTTCATCCTCAAGCCAATTCAAATATTCAAAATAGTCAGTTCAGGGATGAAATCACGCAGGACATTTTTATGCTTTTAGCCTATGAATTGTGAACTGCATCTTCACATAGTAGCATACTGATGATCTGTATTTTCAAAGCCTAGATGCTATCTTTCTGGACAAAGTTTGAGCTCACATCTTGGGCAATGCTGTCTTGAGAATTTAATTTTCATATTATATTCTTAAATGTACATATATTTCTGGCTTGAGAAGTAGGAAATACAATAAATTTCAATGCAAAATTTAATACAGTTCCAGCACAAAATACCTAATCATGCCAAGATCCAGAAACTTATATATTCAGGTAATAACCCTGGGGAAGTTATTTTCCCCATTTCTGCTGCTGGTTCTCATGAGCAGATCTAAAAAGTTCATACCTCACTATGCCAAAAGACTGCTGGCAAACATTTTTTTATATGAAACAGACAGTCTGTAATTAAACACTTGTAGATGGCTGAGCTCAGTGAGCTATGAATGCTCTGGGACATATAAAGAATCCCTACAGCAAGAATTGATTCCATGATTTGAGTCAACAAAGTAAATGAGTTCTAAGCACAATTTAATGAAGTCCAAAAGACAACATAGTAATACTTCTGTTTCATTTAAACACTTTTATGAGAACACTGCACTTACACAATGTCTTTTAAAAGGTGGGGATGTGAGCAAGAAAGGAACATTCTTCATGTTTTAGTCAAAACATAACAGTTAATGTTCCTAAAAGAATAGCTCAGACAAAAGGACAAGTGTGAAGCCTGTAGAAAAATACCATAAATTCTTCTGGAGACAAGATCTGAATATTTCTGCTTTCCCTCCCTCTGAATAATACCATCCCTCATTTCCACAGATCCTGAGAGACCATTTAATTCCTACTCTTCAGCTCTGTGAGGGCTGGTGCAACTTGCATTAGTAGGTCAATGGTAAGGTTGACCAGCTGCTGACTTTTTTTTTGTCTTGTGAGCCACAGATGGTTTGCAGCAACAGATCAAAGTAACAGGGAAATTTTATGCTGATTGGTTGAGAAGAAGAGTCAAGAATTTGTGGGTTGTGTGCCACAATAATACTGGTAGGTTGCTTTGGGATCTTCACATCGTGAGGATCTATCAGTGCTGGTTCAGGATATAGATCCTGGCCAATTCTTTGCATATTTAGTACAGGTGCAAGTCTCTAATCCTGATTCTAGTTTCTGAGCAGCTTTCCATTAGGTCAAAATTTGATGAGGTATTTACTGTATAGGTATAAATATACATATAATGCCCTTGCCACTCCCTAGGAAGGCAATATGACTCCAGTTCATGTGTGAGCAAACTTAAAACAGTTTGGGAAACGTTGAATATTTGGGTTTGATTTAAAAAAAAATATTTTGACATTTCTGAACTGATTTTTTTCCTAAACATATTGGTCTCTGAAAATGCCAATTTGGGATGAAAATAGTTTGGAAAATATCAGCCTTTTTCCCTAGGAAGGAAATTTCATCTGTCAACTCACTGTATTATCCAAAACAAGTCAAGGGCAGAAATAAGCAGAAAACACATGGTCTAAATAGGTACCTTTCTGTTATTGCTGAGCCCAAGGAGTTTAGCTCAAATGGGAACCATTTGGAATGGGCTGCTTGCCTTTTTTTTAATGGCCTAATTTTGCAGCAGTAGCCATGACTATCATAACAATGAAAACAAAGAAAAACATGGAATTGGACTCAGACTTAGCACATTCTGTCTGCCCATTAGGGGAAAGTCCAACCAAAACCTTCACTCCCAAACACACGCTAAATTTTCAGGAGGTTTGCCTAGGGATTCATAACTTCTAGCTCAATTTCATCTCTGCTACCAGTAATTGTATCAGATCTGTTTATGAAAAACAAACGGCAGGCTTCCATATTTTTCTAGCAGATTTATATTCTACATCACCTTGGAGTTATTCAGTTACAAAGGAAGAGAAAGAAAGTGTCTTTAAGCCAAATTCTTTGTCCTTAGAATTTTGGCAGCAGCAGGGGCTTCTAAATTAGCTTTTGTAGTTAATCCCAACAGGTCATGCTGCTCTGGTTTCTGACTTCCTTTCACTTTGTGTGATCGCTGATGGTTGTTCAGTCAGGAGGAAACCTGTTTTATCCTTTCAACCTACTGGAAGCAGGCTCTGCTGATTACTTCCCTCCTATTCCTAATGCCAGGGCCTGCCCAGTGCCCTGCATCTGTTTCACTGTCAGCAGCTCTCATCAGTACTTGCAGCAGAGGACTTCTTCCTCAGACATGTATAGATACTTACAGTTCTTGTTTGTTAATGCACTAAATAGCAGTCAGAGGAATAAAAAGATATGACTCACCACCCTGCCTGATCTTTCCTTAAGGAAACATTTTTTCTGCCTATCAATTAAAAACAAAGATTATTAAAGAATACACAAAACAGGGTAGGCATGATACAACCATTTATGGATCTCTGAGAGTATGTTAATATTAGATTGCCTGCTTAATAAAGACTCAGGCTTTGATCTTGTACATATAGCTTTGTAATTTCCCACTATTGCAGCTGATGATGAAAGGCAACAGACTCTTTCCTTGGAAAGGTTTCTACTCTCTCCTTCCTTCCTTCTGCTTCTCCAAGGTCTTTTGCCTGCTAGTTTTGTAGTTACCTCTATAGCTGTTGGCTGAATCTTTTCAATTCCACATATTGGGCCTCTTAGCCTTCTTCTCCCACTTGAAATAATAAGTATTTTTGAATAAATCATGTTTTACAGTGGGGTTAGCATTTGAATGGAGAAATACTTTAGGCNTCTTGGCAGTAACATTTGTGAGAAATGGGATCCTCACAAACATTTAGGAAAAATCTCTACTGCCAGCTCCACACATCACATTAATTTTCCCTCTGTAGTGTGTTGCCTTTAAAACTAATAACTAAATATGAAGATGTAGAAACCAAAAGACTGAAGTGCAAACCTTACTCATGTGTTCACCATGCTGGAAGTGAGTGCCACAGCACTGCCAAAGTACCGCAAAGCTGGAGGCACGTGTGCCTCACTGAGGTCCCCAGCACTGCACCCTACTGCTGGCCAGGCAGCACAGGTGTATGGAATAGCCTGGCACTGCTAGGTTATTCCTATCTGCAGAAAGCTGAGGGAAGTGGGTTTATTACACATGGGAAGAGTGATGCTGTAGATGATACATCTCGGTCAGATTTGAGACTGTCCATAATTCAGAGTAAAATAAAGGATAATATACAACACAGAGCTGAATGTACTGAGCTCTTTAAAGAATTTTTCTGGACACACTGCTTGATATTCATTTCTTGCACTCTGTGCATGAAGTATTTATTTTTTGAAGCTTGAAACTAGTGGACTGTGCGTGAGGGAGAGAGATAGATGATGGACACAACCACAACATATCCTTTTCCCTCTCAGCTCTCTTCCTTCCAGAATAAAAAGCATACAAAAACCCCTAAAAGGAGCTGCAAGTGTTTGCGGTGCCAGGAATGAAAAGATTTTTCTTTTAGTTAATTTTCTATGCAGAATTTGCAGAAAAAAATGGAAATAATTTTTTTGGAGGAAAGGTGAGCTCTTTTCATCTCCTTTGAGAACTAAAGAAAAATTGAGCTTTAACTCCTAGCTTGGAAATATCTCTTCTGTGAGAAATCTGATAAAATTTTAAGGGACAAATTTGAGCCGTGATGGATGACTTGTGGTTGTGACTTTTCAGCAGAGAGGAAGAAAGGACATTTTTCATTTCAGACTCATGGAAAAACCTCATAAAATAAGGACTAGAGTGGTAAACATGAACATGAAATGACTCAGGTTATTTAAAATGCGATGCAAAGCCTAAAAATGTGACCAGTGACAACCAGGCAGAAAAACTATAAATATAAGTAGTCATGAGAAACTGGTCTGTTACAAATGGCTTTAGGAATCTGTGGGGGAAAAGTACATTAGAGTTTTGAACCCAAGTCCCAAATAGATGCTTGATACACTCACTGGGTTACATATTTCTGTTACTATTTTTATAAATTTCCTTCTCAGAAGAGTCTGTTCTGAACAGGATGTCTGACCTCCTGTATAACTCAGGCTAAGTTTCACCCAGCTATTTCTACATTAAGCCCTCAAACCTGTAGTTGGATCAGAACCTACCTTTCACAAGGGCAGGACCTCTTACACAGAAGACTCCACCTGATGGTTAGAACTGTGGCCAGTTGTGTTTGTTGTAAAGAACTGTCCTGTTTCCAAGTTGAACCTTGCTTCTGTTGCCCTTTATATTCCTTGGAAACTAATTTTAAGAACTCTTAAGTCTCAATTAGTTATTAGGGATGACTGGTACTCTATATGCCATTAACTGAATGTAAATTCCAGTGAGGATAGATTATGGCAGGAGAAACATCCCCTCTTCACACAGTTGTCCACTATTTGGCACTCTGCGATATCTGGTTCAACAGACAAAGTAATCTGCAGAAGATGAAGGTTTGAGGAATGGAACTGTGGTGTGTAGAAATCTTTTCTCTACTTTTATGTCACCCTCATGATAATCAGGGATGTTTCTGGAACGAGAAAGTCGTTTCTATATACTTTGTATGAAACATAGGTGATCATGCTTATTTAGAATCAATATTTGTAATTATTTAGAATCAATAGGGGGATTTTATTTTTTTCACAAACTTTACTATACACCTATCTACATACAAGTAATTAAAAAACCATCTTTTAAGGGTCAGTGAAAGAAGGAAAGACATGTCAATGTCTAAAGAGCTTGCATTCAGACTTGTTTAAAGATTTAATGGCTGCCTTGCATTTTGTATGGATTTGGAGTCAAACTTATTTTACACAACTCCTAATCTGCCAAACTGAGGAACAGACTGATTTAAGATTGCAGTCAGATATATTTGGGTTTTTCTGGTTTTTGCACAATCTTCCTTTTTTTAGCTTTCCAAAGCTGAAAATAAATAATTTCATATGATCCAAGACTTTTTAAAAATGAAATTCACATCAATCTGGGGAATAAATCTACTTTAAAAATACAATTGTAGTTTTGGCTACATGTCTCAAAGCTTTGCTACTACATATTTTTCCCTCCAATAAACACTATAGTTCTCCTTTCTGTATTGCAGCTCTTGCAAAAGAAGTGTGCCTATTTCTTTTCTCCAAAATCCTATTAGAAAGACAGCTCACGTCTAACAGGAGTATTTTCATCTTGCTCTGTAAAAATGTCTGGTATAAGTATGAAATAATATATCATGAGCTTATTAGTGTGCCTGCCTCAGGCACTGCAGACACTGCAGCCTGGAAAGATGTCTAATGACATGCAGCCATGCTTCCTGACAAATTTGAACACAGCCACAAAAGAAACCAAAAGAAAAGTATAGTAATAAATTGCTGCAGAGAGATAGAGGTTAAAATTAAAAACAGTGTCTCAAGAAGAACTCTCAAGTGCATATGAGGTTTTTTTGGTCGTTGATAGCAAGCCTTACGTGGATCCATGAATCAGGTTCTGTGAAACCATTCCCACTATTTAAAAAACTTTGAAGTTTCTTCTCATCACACAAGAGGATTTCCGCTCTATGGATTTCATTATTGAAAGGTACTTCCTGCAGGAACTTTTCACTGCTCACCCCTTAGTACCCCCTGCAAGACCTTCCCATCAGCATGTTACCTATTGTCAGCTTTCCCATAGAATGCAATGGGGGATGCGGAGAAAGCCATTTGCTGCCAAAGGTAATCTGCCCTAGTTTTGCACCAGTAACATCCTACTGAACTGTGGGCAAATTGCTTTTATGAAGGATATAAAATAACAGAATTAAATCAGATTGATATGGTGGTAAAATACTTCACGTCAGTTTTTTAGTTGTTTAAAGTCTCATTTAAAGTCATCATCTTCCTGTTTTACTGTTTTAAAAACTGTTCTAAGTTTTCAGATGGCTGGAGACTTTCTTCCTGGCTGGATTTTTCTTCCTTAATGTTTTGATAGAGTTGCTACAGAAAAAACATATAGGAAAAGCACAGTAACCATTTTTGCATGCCAAGTTTATTGATCCTTTATTGATTATGCTCACAAAGAGAGATGAAGAATTACCATGTTTATTGTGTTAGCTGCTTGCCTGAGAGTCAGTGATTCTCTCTGCTACCTGTGCCCTCTATCTGACTCTGTGAAATTCTCTGAAAAATTCTGTGGACTATTCACAGGAATGCCCATCAAGCAGGAGTGTATAGAAAATCAAAATGTGTTAAAGATTCAAGGAAACTCCTCTGGCTGTACCAGAAAATATACATAGGAAATATATGTGTTAGTTAAACAGCAATTTAGAAACATCCATGACATAGATTACAAAATGCAGAGCAGTTATACTGGATAATGCAATGAGAGACAGTACTGAAGGCATTTTTCCTCAGGCCAAATTTGTCACAAAAAATGATTGATGTTGAAAGTTGGATCTGATGGAAAAGCACATTTTGATGAAATTTTATTTAATTAAGAGTACTTCAAAATGCTTAAATAGCAAGTTTTAGTTTCTGGCTTCAGAGAATATTTTTAGTTTCAATGTCATCAGAGATATAATAATGAATAATACAATTACCAGGACATTAGCTGGTTTGGAATCATTCCTAACATTTTCCGATAAGGAAGCTTTAAGTTTTTAGAACAGTATGTAGCTCACAAACAGTTGTTGGATGTTCTGCTGGGTTTTACTTAATCTCCGGTTGGACTTGTTCATCTCCATTTAGTAGTAATACATAGAGACCAAAAAAAAGCAAGGGATGTCCTATAATTACCATGTTAATCCAAGGGTATTAGTTTAATCCTGTTTTCACTCTCCTTCTTAGATATCCCCATTATCCTACCTTAACAAGTGAGCACTTCAGTGAAAAGGCCTTTCTCTTTTCAGTAGCTTGGTATATGATTTGTTATACACATTTGTGCTGGACATTATAGAGATTCATTCATAGCTATACCTAGATAAAAGAAAATAAAATATAACAACAGAAAACATTATTTCCTTTGCCTCTCCCTATTTAAAATACTAATTGTACTGCTGGTCTTCCTAGGGGCTCCTGATCTTAGCCATTGGCCTACTATGCTAAGTACTAATAAACATATAGCAAGAAGAAAATCTGCCTCAGAATTTGCTGGGACAAGTTCAGAAAAAGATGTAAAAAAAGGTATTTATTGTGTAAAACTAAATAGCCAAATTAATCTATTGTTACATGTTGTGTATGTAGATTTTTCAGATTTTTAATTTAAATTACTGTTCTTAAATATTTTATGATGGAACAAAAAGCTCAATATTTTAAAGCTATATTTTATCAAAGACATTTGGATTATTTCTGGGTATTTTAACTGTGAAACTTGTATCTATTTCTCATAGCATCTTTCATATATGCCTTATTGTTATGTTTCTGTTTTACTTCTCATCAAAACTAATAGACTCTCTTTAGGACCCGTTCATAAGGAACACAGAGAAAGAAATAGGTCATGTTAATGATACACATTTATGGGTAATTTACAAATTTTTGTACGCTGTGTAAACCCCTTGATTCTCTTTTAACTAACATGTAAATGCAGCTGGATGATTCTGCATATAAACAGTGGCTTGAGGCAAAGAGTGCCAGGACATATTTTCGAGAAAAAATTAGTATTTATAGCATGTCTTCCAATTTGACAAGGCTTGGTCCATGCTGGAATGCTTTATTTTCCTTACTTGACATTTTGACTGGAATCACCTAGAGCAGCTAACCATCTAGTAACATTCAGTATTATTCCATACTTAGAGTCCACACTGTTGGTCCTGCCTATTCCACATATGCAACACAGTTCAGGAGGTCCCAGGGACCTCATGGCAATGTAAAAGAGGACTGGCAACTTAAATATATACTCTAGCTTGAATGCAAATACTAGTTGATACTGAAAAGAGCACTAAGAAACAGTTAAATCTCTGGAAGAAGACCAAGGAAATGGTAGTGACCTTCAGCACAAATACCGTCAGTGCAAAATAGGGAAAGAGCATGAATAACAAGGTAAGTCTTAAACAAAACATGACTGGAAACAACACTGGGTCTGAGACAGCAAAAGGTGAAAGAGGGACAGGAGGGACATATTTTATTATTTGAGTCCTTCCTTATTCAAAGTAACATGAATGCACTTTCAGAGTAGGCAGAACTTTTGGGAAGGAATGAAAGAAATGGGTAGTTAATGCTTGTTGAAGAAAAGGGTGTCAACACATTTACAACTGGCTGCCAAAAATGTTCTCTTGATAAAAAGTTTTTCATGCACATTTGATACTTCTGCCCTCCAAAGAAAATTTACCAGTGACTCTGAATAGGAATGTTCACTTTTCTGAGCTGAAAGAAGCCATAAATATACCTTTATGACTATTCAGGAACTTAGTGAAAACTGTAGAATTCCACAGATGTGAGATGAAGCTGTAAAATCAATGCTTATTTTATTTTTCTGATTCCATTTAAATCCGACTTGCAAAGATAAAGCATTTTGAAGAAGGTATAAGTTGTTAAATAACACAAGTGATAATTTTAGACAGTTTGCTGAGAAAAAAATAAACTTAATTGCAGATCCAGACTATTTCTGTCAAAATCGTAGAAAAAATAATAAAATGCTCAAAATTTTGGAATAAGTTTCATCTTATTCAAAGAAATTCCACTCTATTTAATAATTAAGAAAACAAAAGACCAAATCTAAACAAAACAAACATAAAAATAGACAAAGGAAAAAAGCATCTACCCTGCCTTGATGATGTAGGTACCAAATTAAAGCACTGAATACATGGGATTGCCTCACTGGGAATCTATGACATGAGACCTCAGCACGTTCCAGTCCTGGTTTGTGCGTGGGGGCGAGGAACACCCTGTTCACATATGAGTGTTGTCCATATATGTCTGGAAATTCCGGCGTGTGCTGACATGAGCTGACTTCTGTGTGGGTGCAGCTCAGCACTCAGTGCAGAACTGGGATGGACACAGCTGCCAAAGCTTGGCCACGAACCTCCCTCGAGGAATGTAAGGAATGCCCTCAGCATTTATTCAGCAGGAAGCTATTGGCTAAAGTCACACGTCAGCAATTGCATAAGTTTCTTTAACAAAGCGGTCTGAGTCTCTTCAGAACAGAGATGGACTTCTTAGTTACATGGGTAGATGACGATTTGTTTCAATTATATTAAATCCTCTAAATAAGAGATCAGCTTTTGCACATCTATTTCTGTTTGCTTTTTGCATATAACTAGTGTTGTTTTTTGGCCCCACTGTAGCTGATATGTGTATTGCTGAAATAATTTTGGTATGTTTGGATCTAGCAATTGTCACAATTTTTGCTTAGAGTTATCTAGGTGGAATGGCAGATCAGTATGATAAGCAGTGATAGGTTTAAAGAGCAAAATTTTACTTGCTTGCTGTTAAAAACAGTCAAGGTAATAAATGGTGCATGTAAATGCCCAGTGACAGACAGCAAGTAGTGAAGAAGGATGACAAATTTGCTTCTGAGATCCAGTTACAATCCATTCAGAATGTGAAAATATGGTTTGACAGTGAGAAAAGAAACATAAACCTTTAACTTTGGAGTTTATTTGGGGTTTTTTAAAATAAATATCTGTACCAGTAAATGGGAAGATTAAGTTTACAAGAGATGTAAAATTTCAAGGCTGCCCTTAAGCGGTTACATTAGGAAAGTGGTCAAAGAAATACAAGTAAATTTTCAGTGTCCCACAAAAGCGCTTTCCTCTGGCTTGCTCAGGGCTTGTTGCTGTAAATGCTGTGCACTTGAGCCTAAAGGCACTAGTGTATTAACTTCAATGTGTTAATTATATGTGTAAACCTAAATAATCTATTAAATTCTTCAAAGATTTGAAGATTTGAACCTTGCGAGTTCAAGTATTTGCAGCAGCTGGTGCACAGCCTGGGACACAGAGAGAACTATTTGCAAAACCAAGTTTTTGTGTCCTTTTCAGTGATGGTACGATCCACAGAGACATTTTATGAATTAAGGCCATGCTCAAAGGCAGTGGTTAGTGAGTCACACACATGTTGCTCCTTTCTCATCTCAAGGGGCATGGACTTCTAGCATATTATTCCTTACCATGGTGGGAGGTTTGTATTCAGTGTTCATGGTTTTTATTGTCTAGTAAGTAGATTCCTAAGCTTGAAAAGACAAGATTCTCCATTAAAAAAACCATAGTACTCCATCGTCATCTCTGCATGAATGCATCTTTCATTATTAATTTGGCAACTGGTCTATATGCATAGGGAGCAGAGCAGAGCCATACTCACTAAAGTGAGTTCCCACCACAGCTGCCTGTTGAAGAGTAGGATGATTTTGTTTCTTTACTCGTCAACTTCTAAGTTTGTGTCAAGTTCAGGTGTGTCCTCCATTGCTTTTGAGTCACACACACACAAACAAACCCAAAAACCAACAAACCAACAACAACAACAACAAAAAAGAGCCTGCCTTGCCTAGTGAAGGTTCGAACATAGCATATCTTGTTATCGTTGAGCAGTAATGGTTTAATTGGGATAGCAATTTTCCTCAAATCCTAAAAAAACCATATTACCTAGGGAAGAAACTGACAGTACAGATGTACTCATGGAAATCCTACACACCTTTACATATGTTTATTTTCTATGTTTATACATAGATGTGTATTTGTCTGTATACATGTGGGTTTTGCTTTTCTGAGTATAGCTGAAAGGACATATATGACATCTTAGATGCTTTTACTTTGCCACAGAAACCATTCCCTGCTTATACAAACTACAGCCTTACCTAGGGTTAAAATTTCAATGAATGTTCAGATAAGTAGATATTAGCTTTATTTTACCTGGTCTGGTACTCTATCAGCTCCTCATAACTTGACTGGAAGCCAGACATTTTCCACATTAGACAAAGGGTGTCTATGTGTCCAAACACAAATGAAAAAAATCCATTTGGCTTTTGGTCAGCAGCATTGTATTAAAATACAATATTCATAAACACATGCATGTGTATGTATTGATTGTAGAGATTACATTTCCAATTTCTGCTTGGTCCATATTTTAAGGAAAGTGATTCTTACTCCTAGGATAAAAGCATGTATTTCACACTCATCTTCACCAGGCTGGATTTTTATGCACAATTTCTAATTACACTGGGCTTCCTCTAAGAAAGTAGGACAGTAGGTCATGAACAGCCTACATTTCACTAACCAGACCACTGAAGTAATCAAATACTCCTATATTGTTAAATTCTCTTTATTAGATTGACAGACCAAAAAAAGACATTAGGGAGATGATCTTTTTTTATTTATTTAATTATGAGAATAGAAGCCAGGTTAGATCATCTCTGCTGTATCTCTTTTCATTGGTAGAAATTCATGTAGTTTATAATTTCTTAATAGACTGCTGAAGAGTTAACACACACTCCTTTACAGCAGAATAATCTCACATGTTTTTAATTTTCTGATTTAGAAACTCACAGAAATATTACCACTAGCATGTAATTTAAAAGACTGATATGTCTTTGGAGTGCAGCCTCTGCCATCATCTTTTACCAAATTACAGTACAAATCCCAATTAAACAATTTTCATTAATTTTCTTTTCATAGTCTCCACTTTTAGAGTAGGAGAAAAGAATGCAAGGTAATGATTTGAAAATATGAAATACCACATATGGTTTTGCAGGAACTGCATGATAACTCTGATGGAACATCTTAACTGTGCAGGAAACCAAAGTAACTGAATAATAAATTGTGTCATCACTACCTCTGTTATCTCTTGATAAATTTCAAAGATCTCACCAGACATTATTTTTATTGAATATAATGAAATCAGCATGAGAAATGCTGCTTCATTTTGCATTTTCTTGTGAGAGCAAGATTGTTTCATATTAATGTAATTGAGAAACAAGTGGCATTACAGGAACAATAACACTGGAAATGGTTCTAGGTTTGAAAGTAGTTCCTAAAGGTTCCAAAAGGTTTTCTTAAAGGAAGGCATACACACACCATAAGTACTCATGCATGTAACTGTAAGATGAACATAGAGACATGGAATTATATAGTCTGGAATGGATGTCTGGAATTCATCTAGCCCACTGTACTCAGAGCAGGCCCATCATACAGTAGTTTTTGGCAGCACCAGCAAGGCATCTTTAAAACTAAAGAGCCCTTACAAGTCAGACCAGTTCTGTTGAGAGTATTAAAGAGTAAATTATTTTCCCATAGTCAGCCAACCCAGAGAACTCAGGAACATTACTGAAGTGTTACTGTGAGCTCAATATTTTCTGAGCCTGAGAATTGCTGAGCTCTTCTCAAGGGAAACTTTTCAACAGTTTCCTTTTTCCCAAAACAACCTTGTGTAAGCAATATTCCTTTCCCATAACAACAGGTGTTGTTTGCTAATTCTGTTACTTAGCCAATGGGAGAGGTGTCAGTCCTATGGACCAATAACATGCCTTTTTAGTGCAACATGTTACAAAAGGGCTGAATGAATTGTAAATAAAGCCTTCTGATTTCTACTGCCTTCTGACTGGAGTCAAGCATCTTTATTTCGTGTCGTATTGCAACATGTTACAATATTAATGAGGAGGAAAAAACCTGAGAAATTGCTGTCATGTTGCTTCTGAGCTACAGTATAGTAAATAGATTTAAAAAACCCCAAAAATTTAGCTTGTGCCCAGGAGTAGCACCCAAGCCAACAGTAAAAAACATAGAAGGTCTTACTGTTTGTTAAAAAAGAAAACATCAGACCCACCCTGTAACATCAGCATCCCCATGTACCAGATGAAATATGTTTTTGACTTGTTCAACAGAACATGTATTAAAATAGCTATCCATTCTACAGTATAGAAGCTGGGAGCTTCTGAGATACTTCTAGTCATTCTCCAGCTGAGAGAACTAAAATAATCTATTCCTATTTGAGGAAGGATAATAAATTGTTTTGGAATGTTTGAGATACACTGTTAATGGGAGAAATCCAGATGATCTTTGACAATGGCATGGAATAGTAGTTTGTTATAGGACTTTTATAGATTTGGCTGCTTCTCTTCACGTCGTAAAAGACAAAACCAAAAATGCCTGGAACACAGATCAGTAAAATGGCTATTGCTTTTAACTGGTCATTGGGTACAAAACTACAAGAAGATAATAAAAAACTATAAAACATCTGCTCTTATATGAGATAGTACTCCAGAAATTGCCAGAGCTGACCAAAGTTGAAGGTTAGTCAAGAAAAAATGAATAGAATTGCAAGGATAAAGGTAACCCAAGAAACTTTTGTCCTGAATTTTTCATACATTTGTCCTTTATTTCTTGGACATGTAAGTGATCTTGCCATAAATACATGGTAGTCAGCGTCTAATAAAAAACCTATATAGATACATCTGGTTTCAATATTACAGAGACATTTATATAACCTCCAGTGCATTACTCAGTGGAGGATAACAATTATATGGAGATAAAGACTATAAAAATGGTGGGTTTGAGATATAATAAACAAATACATCTTTTTCAAAAATATTTGCTCCACTATTCTGTGTAGATTTCAAATAGCTGTGGGCCCCATTCATTACTAAGATTTGGTTCATACTGAAATACATATACTAATAGAAATGTTTGGGTCAGAGGGGACCTTAAAGGTCATCTAGTTCCCAGCTACCTTCCACCAGACCATGCTGCTCAAAGCCCTGTCCAACTTGGCACTTCCAGAGATGAGGCATCCACAGTATCTCTGGGTAACCTGTGCCTGTGTCTCACCACCCTTACAATAAGGAATTTCTGTTCAGTGTCCTATCTAAACCCACCCTCCTTCAGTTTAAAACCATTCCCTCTTGTCCTATGCACATATGCCAATGTAAAGGGTCCCACTCCAGATTTCTTGTATAATTTTTCAGGTACTGGAAGACAGCAATAAGGCTGCCCCTAAACCTTCCCTTCTCCAGGCTGGATGAATCCAACTCTCTCAGACTGTCTTCAGAGGTATTTCAGTACTTGTCATCTTCATCACCCTTCTCTGGACATGCTCCAGCAAATCCATGTAGTCCTTATGTTGAGAGCCCCAGAGTGGAACACACTACTCCAGGTGACATCTCATGAGAGCAACTGAATGGGAAAATCATCTCCCTCGACCTGCTGGCAACATTTCTCTTGATGCAGCCCAGAATGAGCACTGCCAGGTCATGCTGAGCTTCTTGTTACTTAGTGCCCCCAAGTCCTTCTCCTCAGGGCTGCTTTCAATCTATTTTCCACCCAGCCTGTATCTGTGTTTGAGATTGCCCTGACCCACGTGCAGGACCTTGCACTTGGCCTTGTTGAACTTCATGAAGTTCACACAGACCCACCCTCCACCCTGTCAAGATCCTTTTGGATGGCATCCCTTCCCTCCAGCGTGTTGACTGCACCACACAGCTCAGTGTCACCAGCAAACTTGCTGAGGCTGCTCTCAGTCCCACTGTCCATGTCACTAACAAAGATGTTAAACAGTGCCTGACCCCTCATGAACATCCACTCCTCCCTGATCTCCATTTGGATTTAGAGCCACAGACCACAACTGTTTGAGTGCGATCATCCAGATTTTTTATCCACTGATTGGTTCATCCATCAAAGGCATGTCTCTCCAGTTTGGAGACAAGGATGTCATGTTTAAAATGCTTAATACTTTGAACAAGTGCAAGCAGATGAAATCAGTTACCTTCTATATNAGTCCTTATGTTGAGAGCCCCAGAGTGGAACACACTACTCCAGGTGACATCTCATGAGAGCAACTGAATGGGAAAATCATCTCCCTCGACCTGCTGGCAACATTTCTCTTGATGCAGCCCAGAATGAGCACTGCCAGGTCATGCTGAGCTTCTTGTTACTTAGTGCCCCCAAGTCCTTCTCCTCAGGGCTGCTTTCAATCTATTTTCCACCCAGCCTGTATCTGTGTTTGAGATTGCCCTGACCCACGTGCAGGACCTTGCACTTGGCCTTGTTGAACTTCATGAAGTTCACACAGACCCACCCTCCACCCTGTCAAGATCCTTTTGGATGGCATCCCTTCCCTCCAGCGTGTTGACTGCACCACACAGCTCAGTGTCACCAGCAAACTTGCTGAGGCTGCTCTCAGTCCCACTGTCCATGTCACCAACAAAGATGTTAAACAGTGCCTGACCCCTCATGAACATCCACTCCTCCCTGATCTCCATTTGGATTTAGAGCCACAGACCACAACTGTTTGAGTGCGATCATCCAGATTTTTTATCCACTGATTGGTTCATCCATCAAAGGCATGTCTCTCCAGTTTGGAGACAAGGATGTCATGTTTAAAATGCTTAATACTTTGAACAAGTGCAAGCAGATGAAATCAGTTACCTTCTATATCCACCAACACTGTCACACCTGTAAAAAGCCACTAAATCTGTCAGGCAAGATTTTCTTTTAGTGAAACCATTTTGGCAGTCACCAATCACCTCCTTATTTTCCATGTGCCTTAGCATAGGTAGTAGGTTCTGTACTTCTTTGTTCGCCTTAGGTAAGAAGCAATGCTTCCCAAATTTGACTTTATATGAAAATCCAAG
This sequence comes from Illadopsis cleaveri, assembly GCA_013399915.1. Taxonomy (NCBI): domain Eukaryota; kingdom Metazoa; phylum Chordata; class Aves; order Passeriformes; family Timaliidae; genus Illadopsis; species Illadopsis cleaveri. Next base: position 272,056 of record VXBB01010670.1, read on the forward strand.
AAGTTTGAGGCTTTTAGTCTGACTTAATCTGTATTATTTTAATTATGAGAAAATTTTGCACAGCAAAAACATCTTTTATTCTAGTGGCTGCAGATTACACTGAGGTGGGATATTGTCTCCTTCCAAGCTTGCCTCTTTTCTTCTCCTATGTTTTGTCAGCGAATTATGTACTGTTTTAATGCTGCTCATCTATCTTATTTTTGCAGTACCTTTGTCTGACTGGAAGGTTAAAGATGCAGAAGGAAATAATCCCAAGAATTAGAAACTGAACTCTTCCCAAAGTTTGTAATGTAAAATATTATTATCTCTCTTTTACTGTGGTTTGTTGAAGCTTGTTTTCTTTCATGTTTTATAATAAACTGTGGCATTTAACTATGTCTTCAATAACCTAACTAAAATTTTTCTTCTTTAGATGCCAATGATTAATTTTTTTTTTGTATTCAAAGAATTTGTTTTTCCACTACCACAACTACAGCTTCACACAAAAACAATTCCTAATTAAACCCTCCTTTTACTCTTGCATTTATTCAATGAGCAGTTGTCTATTGTCTTGCAAGCAACAAATTGAGCATGTTCATCAATTAATATTCATCAATATTTAGATATCTTTATCAAAAAATTCATCCCTTTTATTTGGTTATTAAAGAGAAAAAAGTCTCTTAAATGCAAAAGCAGTTTCTTTGATGATATGTTGCTTGTTTTTTACAATCAGTTGGCAAAATGAGACAGAAATGTCAGGATACTGTAGTTACACCAGTCAAGGCCATTCTATGTCTTTATTTTCCCTGTAGAGAACAGTGTTCCTCTGGGTTCATTCAAGACAGGAATAGCTCTTATGGACATTTCCAGGCCACATATATCAGATGTTTGTGCCTAAATGATCAAGCATTGCCACTTGCACATGTCTGACATTCAAGCTTGGTGTAATTTTTCATGTTAAGCAGGTGGTATGTTCTGGGAAAACAAAACATCATGCTTCTTCAGTGCATCCTGACCTTTTCAGCCACCCTTTCTCTGGAGGGTCTGACAGTCTAACAGAGTCTGCCCCATCTGACATGACAACATCAGTGCCTCTTTCAGAAAGAGTTTCTTCACAGTAAATGTGTTTCTGTTTGTTCCAGTAAATCTGGTAATGCCAGAAATGAATGTTTTCCAATCTGGTTTCCTAGATGCATGACTGTGGAGGGAGGAATTTAAACAGAAACCAGAGCTGCTGGCTATTCATCAAGGAAATATTTTATATACACAGTTAGGATTCCTTTACCAAGCTTGTACATTAGTATATTCAATTTACTTTATGTAGAGCTTGCTTCCCAAATATTGTTCAGTCTGGTGTCTGGGCAGGGACATCTCTTGCCTTTGTTTTTCATCAAGCAATAGAGTAAAAACTTCTCATCTCTCATATTAACTAACGACTTCCTCTGTGGTAGAGCTGCAAAACTTACATATCACCCTTTATTTCTTACAAGTTTCAAGAAATTTTCTTTATATTAACATTAGATGATTTGAAGAAGTAGGAAAACATATAGTCTACTAGCAGTGTTTGAAAGGTATTTTCAGTCCTTAAAAAGGAATAGGGCCCTCATACATGCTTTGTGGCAACTCATAAAAAGAATGTGCAAAATGCAGTGAAAGCAAAGCCCGGATGAGGTCCTGACATGTTGGATACTATATCCTTAGCCAGAGAAAACTTTCACTGGCTTTCATGCACTAGAGGGAACATGTATGGTGCCAGTTTATAATCTCAGCTGCACCAGCTCACAGTCCTGAAATTACACTTCTTTCAGCTGCTACTAGAATTAGAACTGATTTCTAACAAGTAACAAGGACACGTATTACAGGCTTGTGATTCAAAATGTTTCAGTAACACTACTTTAAAGGAATGAGATTTTGATCCAAAAGATGTAGAAAGCAAAAGAGTTAATATATTTTACACTTATTTTCATCAAGTTCAGTGACAATTAAAATCTGAGCTCAGCTGTCAAGCAGGCAGCTCAGCTCTGTGGTGATGGAAGATGGAACCTGTTCATTTCCTTGCATTCCTCGTTATGGCCAACAGCTCATTTTCTAAAAATATGACTGTGGAAAAAGTTAGAAATGTTTCAATTGATTCAGTTCTCAGTTATAAGTCAGGAATTTACTCCACAGCTATAAACAAAGTCTCAGCATTATGCAATCGCATAAATCAGACTATAACTGGTACTCTACTTTTATGTTGTCCTGAGTAGTCTTTATATACATTACTTTTAATATCCATTACTTTAATATACATTACTTTAAATGTATAAATTCATCAGTACTCAGATTTTGCATTGCTTTGCAGGACTTTATATCTACAAACTACAGCAAGGAATTTATCAGGGGAGCAGAAGTCAATATTGAAATTCAAATCATTAAAACTGGAGGGATCTTCTGCAGCTTCATTTAGTTTTTCTGACTTATATCCTAAAAAAAAAAAAAATAGTAGCTGCAAATAATAAGTTACAGCAAAGCCTAATAACTTTGCCTCTCATATAATCTCATTTTTGTTGTTTTGCTTGGAGTCTCAGTACATGAAATTTTATCTATAAATCAAACTCTTGGAAATAAACTTGCTGAAATCACAATCAAATATTTATGTGATGATTTTTGTGAGAAGTTCAGTAAATATGTTGTCATCAGTTAGAGTCTCAAGAAAACATTTCAGATTTTTTTTTCTCTTCAGCTTGGAAAAATATGATTCAGTCATGGACAGGAAAATTATGCTTGGAAAAACAGCTTCCTAGCAGGTCCACACAGGAGCACCTTCATTTTTAAAATTTTTAAAACTTTCATTGTGTGCTCCCATTTCTTTGACACATCCCACAGCTGATACTTGGACAGTCTTTTAAAGACTCCCTCTGTCTTCCTTCCCCATGTTGATTCCATTTGTTTCTCTTCATCATTTTCTCCTCCCTGTCTCCCTGTATTTTGCAAAATTTAAGCTTGATTGTTTCTTGCTTTTTACCTTGATCATGCTGTCTTCTCCCAGATGCAAATATTCAGATCCCATTTCTGTACCCTTTATTTATTACCTTCTTCTCACATTACTTGACTTCACACTTTTCCTTTCACATCATGCCTTGTTCGCCATTCCTGTTCTCATTTCCATACTGTCTTACCACCTTTCCTAATTTTCAACTGCTTTGTCTGGCCTAGGAGTGCTTCTGCACTCATGTCCTTTGCTATGGATCACATCTTGCTTGTTTAAGTACTGGTACTTTGTGCCAACAGCCATTGTCCTGATACTGGCTGATGGATCCCCTTCAGCTCTCCAGCAGTCTCTCTTCAACAGTCTTTCTTTTCCTACCTCTTGACTTCTGAGGTGTTTGGGTCCTTGTTTTCTACTTCCATACATTGGCTAGCATTTGACCAGCATCCTCAGGGACTACTGCAGCATAGGTAAACCCATGGCTAAATAAAGAAATAAATAGAATATATCATATTTCGTTGTGAGTCAAAAAACAAGCTGCTTTTTAAAAAAGTTTTTCTTAAAAGCCTCGAATGCCTAGGAGTTAGATGTAAATCAGAAATTAGAACTCACTGGAAATCTGAGAAATTAAGAAGTTTTGTATTGAGTATTATAGATAGATAGAGAGCCTTGGTCCATGATAGAATCCTTCCAGGTTTTGTGGCTTAACTGAATACCAAGACAAGCAAGAATTGATTTTGTATAATTTACAAACAGGGAGTGAAAAGGAAAAGTAAAAAGTAAAATTACCATGAAAATCATAAGTCTGCAAGTTTGGGCAGCAACATTCAAAACTTTAACTGCATGGTCAGAGACAACCTCTGCTCATATTCAGCTGCTGACAAAAAAGAAAATAAGGTGTCAGACTTTATAAGGAATGAGTCAGGAATTAATGGGGGAAAATAGACAGCTATATGGTCTAAAGTAGTGGTACAACTTCACTTTACATATTTTGATTAAATCTTCATATTCCATCTTAGAAAAAGGGGATTGCAGGATTATAGCAAGTCTAATAAAGAATAAAAGAGTATACAAAGTGGTTTTTAAAGGTTATAGACTGCACACACTCAGAGTGGTTTTTATCTTCATGGGTACAGAAACCAGGATCTTCATGAAAACCTTTACTAAGTATGAGTGCAGTTCAGTTTGGAGAGTTAGGTTTTCACACAGGCTATTAGTTTGGTAAGGTCTAAAGTAATTTTAAAGATACTTGGAAATAAAGGGTGCTGTGTAAATATAGATTAATATATTTTTCCTGCAGGTAATATTTATGTTAATTTTGCCATTTTTCAGGTTTCCAGTGAAGGAACAGCTACTTGCTTAGTGTTTAACTCTGCATATTTACATAGAGTTTTTCCATGTTACTCGTCATTCCAAAGAAATAAAGCATGCTTGTTTAAAAAATTCTGAGGCACATTCCTTTAAATTTTCATTTTTTAACCTTTTCCTTGCTTTCTATTTGTATTGCACAAATACAAAGTTTAAAAGCTCAGCAAATCTATGTAACTGTAGTAAAAGCAACTGCATCATATTTATTCTACTTATGTTCTCATTGATTGTTTCAGAAACTCACTTCTTTGAGAGTGAGAAACTTTTTAAATTCCAGTCTACATCCATGCTTTATTCTACTTGTTGTATGTCTCTTTCCTCCTCACAGATGCTTATTCTGGCTGTGTTTCAAGAAAAGAACTGTCCATTTTCTCTACTTCTGTTTATCTAGATTTGATAAACTGTAATTTTTTTGCAGTTACCTAAGTTTCCACAAACATGGGAGAGCAGAGCTGTACGCATTTTTTCATTTTGGATATGTAATCCAGGCTTTGGAAAAGAAAATTAATACATTCCCTTTGAAGTGCTTCTCCTAGTACATCCTACATTTGCCTAGATGTTTGACTTTTTCCTGGAGTTTTAGCTGTTGTGTTTACCCAACCTGATTGACTCCTACAATGGGACAACTGGATAGATGAGAGCACTGAATGTTGTCTACCTGGACTTTAGCAAGCCTTTTGACTCTCTCCAGTGATAGCCTCACAAGCAAGATCAGGACCTGTGGGCTGGATAAGTGGACAGTGATGTGTTTTGAGAACTGGCTGAATGACAGAGCTCAGAGAGTTGTGATCAGTGGCACAGTTAGAAGGTCTAGTTAGAGGCTTGTCATGGATGGTGTCTCCCAAGGTTCAATACTGGGCCCAGTATTGTTTAACTTATTACTTGATCTCTTAGATGAAGGCGAGATGCCTCCTCAGCAAGTTCCCTGATGACACAAAGCTGGGAGGAGTGTCTGATACCCCAGAGGGCTGTGCAGCCCTGCAGAAGGACCTCAGCAGGCTGGAGAGATGGGCAGAGAAGAACTGTCTGAAATCAACAACAGCAAGTGCAGGCTCCTGCACCTGGGCAGGAATAACCCCATGGACCAGCACAGACTGAGGGCTGAGCTGCTGGGAAGCTGCTCTGTGAGAAGGACCTGGGGGTGCTGGTGGACAAGAAACTGTCCCTGAGCCAGCAGTGTGTCCTTGTGGCCAAGAAGGCCAAGGGGATCCTGGGCTGCATTAGGAAGGGCATTGGCAGCAGGTTGAGGGAGGGGATCCTGCCCCTCTACTCAGCCCTGGTGAGGCCTGACCTGGAGTGCTGTGTCCACTTCTGGGCTCAGTACAAGAAAGACAAGGAACTACTGGAGACAGTCCAGTGGAGGGCTATGGAGATGATTAGGGCACTGAAGTACCTCTCTCATATGGAAAGTGTCAGTCCTCCTTCTTTGCCCTTCTTGAAAATTGAGACAACTCTTGAAAATCATTGAGAGGCTTTGCGACAACATCAGCCAGCTCCTCAAGGATTCTCAGATCAGGCACCATAGATTTGTAGGGATCCAGCTGTAGCAGATGCTGCCCAAGTTCAGGGCCAGCTCTCAAAAACGGTCTTTAAAAAAATTGTAAGAACTAATGTTTCCATTGTGCTTTGAATTTTATGGATTTTTAACATATAAAAGAGAAACCAAATGCACCTGTCTGAAAGCCTAAAGGAATCACTCAAGATTTGGAATAGATAAAACAGCCTTAGTCTGTGGTCTTTTCCATAAAGAATGAAAAGTATTTTGCAACATTTCAGATAACTGTCCAGTCTTCTGTGATTTAGAGTGCTAGTCCATTCAAAGTCTTCATAGACTTTATCTTTATAAATTATATTATAATAATAATAATAATAATAATAATAATCACAAGAGGAATTCCAGTACACATCTGTTGTGTTTCAGACTTGAAGTCAGAACAACAAAGACATCAGCACAGCTGGAAAAGGTCACTTACGTAGCAGGCCCGTGGATTTCTTTCTGGCTGAGTCAATAAACAGGCATATTTAATCAAGGGTTAGAAGTTGTGAGTGACAAAAAGGACAAGCTGTATAAGGAAAAAAACTCATACTTTAGAGGAGGTGGTATAAAAGTACATTCTGAGAATTTTCTGATTCCCCTGTGAAAGAGCCACTAAGCTTTCTGTCAGGGAAGGTTGAGTCATGCTAAGTGAACTAAAGTTTGTTTTGGAGAAATTTGTGCCTGGTATTGTTTGTCTTTTCATTTCTCATATCATGGTTTTCAGTTTGGGTTGGTGATAGAGCTGACAATTTGGAGATAGTTAGGGAATAAACTTATAGCACTTGCAATTTGAGCAAAGGAAATAAAAATAATCACTTTCTTTATACCAGGTTTCTGATCTTGCTACTGCAACAGGAAAGTCCAAAAGCTGATTAGGTAAGATTCAAATGACACAGGCAGAGTACTACTGGAAGGTAAGCCTCATTAGGTTCAAGCCTAAAAACAAAAATTCTGTGAAATAGTATATATATTTTTTGAAGAATTAATCAGATTTATAATTTTATCACATTTCATAGTTCATGAAACTAAAATAACCATATACAAGATACTAGGGTACTAAGAACAAACAAAGACAATGGTACTGTAGCAATTGAGAAAAAGGTCCAATGCAACCTCTTAGCAGTTGTTAAGAAACTGAACTTCAGTTTCCAGCTTCAGAAGCTCACACATATTCCAGTAATTGCGTTTAAAAACATTTACTGCTCACTAACCAATATTGTCTAGGACATCCCCTAGAACAACTGCTTAAATCAGTATTGATAAAAAAATCCTTGCACAACAAAAATTGGTCTTTTCCTAAAATGTTAACTTGAGTTTGGCCTTAAAAAAATCTCCACTACTGTATGAGTAGAACACAGCACATGGATGAAACCCATGGCAGAGAAACAGACAGCTGGAAAAAAGGAACGAAGAGGCAGACATGGATTCCCTCCCAGCATTTAGGCATACCCTCATAGTTATTACATTATATCAGTATAGTGTATTGAGGGATGTTGTTCAGTTAGGGCCACATATCATCCCTTGACCTCATACTCGTAGGGGGCAAGATTTCACTGTTATTGCCTTATGCTTTTCTTGCTAGAGGCAGAAAAAAATTCTGAGGTTATTCTAGTCTCTCTTTTCACTTGGACCACATTAACTTTAAAACAAATAAAAATAAACAAATAAACTGGAAAGTTTGCTTTGTACCAAAAAAAGCGGAATCTATCATAAATTTTATAATTAAACTATGTTGAAAATTCTCTTAACATGATTGCCACTTTTTTTACAGAACATTTTTTACTTGTAGAGGAAGAATCCCTGGTGTTTTGGTTTCAAATGCTCCAGCCTCAGAGGATGTTAAAAATTACAAAGAATAAATGTTGGAAATGCCCAGGACATCCAACCCTAGCATAGCTTTTTCAAATATAATTTTCAATCTAGTTTGGTTTGTTGGTTTTGTTTCTCTTTTATGCCTTATCTGAACCTGCATCAAACTTCTTGGCTCTCACACGGAACAGGAAGTTTGTAAGTTTAAGTGTTCAAGGCCAAGTTGGATGGGGCTTCGATCAAAGTGTCCATGCCCATGACAGAGGGATGGGATTAGATGATTTTCAAATGTCCTTTTCAACCCAAACCATTCAATGAAGTCTAGAGAAGGACAAAAAGAAATATGCAGCTTTCTGCTTGCACTGATTGGAATCTAATACTTTGGGACCAGACCCATGGAATTACAACAGTGGAATTCAATATGGAAGAAAAAGAAGCCTTATTCAGGTTAGGTTTATTATTCTGTTTCTTTGCATCATTGATAGCTGAAGCAAGCATTTCAAAGATTTAGAAAGGGAAGACTCTCCAAAATAGTTAACTCCCTGTGGAAAAAGAAAGCATGCAGCTAAACAAATGTAATGAATCTTGCTTCTCACCAAGTCAGACTTTAAAGCTTATGCTACCTAGCAGCCTACATCTGGAATATAAGATACCAATGTCAGCTAACACGGTAGGCTGGAGAAGCAGGTCCCATGATGTCAAAGATGCAGCACCTTTTATAACTGAAGTAAATAAAATTAATTTTAAGGCCAAAAAATATTTAGCAGTTGTGCAAAAGTCATAGTACTAATTATTGTTTCAGCAGAGTGGTTGGGGGGTCCAAGCAATGCTTTGGCAAAGCCTTTGCATGGAGGGCTGACTGCCAAGAGCAGCTGTGCAGTGACAAGTCTGGAATGTCCTCTGAGTAAGGCTGGCTGCAAATCTCTAAGGACTCTGAGAGGGGGAGGTTCTTGAATATCTTGAGAAATATGAAAGCCCCATTCAATAATTTAAAAAAATCATTAGTCATATAGGAAGGAAACATGAAAATAACCTTGTAACAATGTTGCTGTTTATTCACCCTAGAAAAACATTTTTCATATGTGTTCAGTACACTTCCTCTAAGGTTTGCTTTTTATGATGTGTAGCTTCATGAGGTTAAGGTTCACACAGCAGATTAAAGCTTAGTAAATTTAACTGCATTCAAGATTCTAAGATTTCTATAATGAAACATAGCTCCATATTCCTACACACTATAATACTTTATTTCAACCTCCTTATTGGTCAGAATTAGAGTTTTCCATATATTTCAGAAGTGTTACTGTGCTTATGTGAACACCTAATTCTGCTCTCTAGACTTAATACAGGAGGTCACTGATTGAGTAATGAGGTTAATTACTGTAACATCTGTATCAGTCTACTTCTCCTATATATAAAAACAACTTTTGTACTAATGTTCTGCTTTGTTGTTTTGAAATCTAGTAATAGAACATTCCTAAGGTTGTCTTCATACAAAAACTTAAATCTACACCACAAACATCTTTAGAAGAAAAATGACACAAAAGATAATGTATTTACCTGGGTCTTCCATAAACTCTTATCTTTAGCTGTATCATTTAAGTAACAAAACATAATTCCTGTCAATGAACTGGAACTATTTTAAGATGCAGTAGTGTTAAAATGCAAACCAGATATATTCAGGAACAAAGGCCCCATTTAGAAATTGAAGTTCAGCTGCCTAAGTTTGAAACTTCAAGTATTTAGTGCAGAGTGATCTTCCTTCTTTAGGTTTCAATGAACTGTTCCACAAAAAAAAATTTAAATTTTAAGGCATTTCTCCTACATTTGATGGAGTGATTTTTATAAAATTCTTCTACATAACTACGTCCTACAAGACTCCATATATCAATTTGAGACATTTGCAGATGGCATCAGCTGGTGTTCAATCTGTTGAAAACACTTTGTTCATGACTAGCCTAAGAACAGACCCCTCCCTCACCAGACAGTGGTCACCCACCAAGGCTATCAGCGCCAGATCTTCTCTCCAAAGTTCAGACTGACAGCCACTAAAAAACTGAGATGTGGCTTAGGTCTAGATTAAACATTAGGAAAAACTCCTTTACTGTGAGGGTGGTGAGGCGCTGGGACAGGTTACACAGAGAAGTTGTGGATGCCCTCTGCCTGGAGGTGTTTCACCTGGAGGTTGGATGGAGCTTTGAGCAGCCTGGTCTAGTTGCAGGTGTACCTGTCCACAGCAGGGGGCTTGGAACTGAATGATCTTTAAGGTCCCTTCCAAACCATTCTATGATTCTCTGAATTCTCTTTTAAAACTCCAGTACGGTTTGTTTGCAGGTCAGATGTATTTGCATCTACAATGTTACAGAAGTCCAAAGTTAATTATTCCATTGAAGAGGATTGCAATCTTTTTGCCTGCCTCCTTCTGAGATTATTCATGTTTGCACTAATGCCACATCTTAAAACCTTAAATGCAAGAAAATTCCAAGTTACAATATTAAATATCATCTAATATCTAGTGCCATCCTTGTTTATTCTTTCTAGCATCAGGGAGCTCTACAGGACCTTAATATCTAATAGGCAGTGAAACAGACTATATTCAAGAGGTTGATCTCCCACTATGTTGAACACAATCTCACCAGAATTGCCAGCTTTTCAGCACTGACATCATCATGCAGGTGCTACAAGTGGGAAATATGTCATCATAGTTTCAGCTTTGCAGAGAGCACTGACTTTTTGATTATTGTGAAATCAGAGTTTGTTCCACTTGGTAACAAAAGCCAAACATTTCATAATTATCTGTGAAAGGCAGTGAAGCTTCAGTATGGGAGCAGGTGAGCCCCTGGGCTTCTCAGAAGTATTAGTAGTGTGAGTGCTGTTTTCTTAAGGAAAACAGGTTAGGAAAGGGATTGCCCTGAAGGCTGCTCCTGATGGACCTGTTCCAGAGCTGCCCCCTTCAGCTGCTGGAGCCCCAGACCCATAGCAGCTCCCTAGCTTCCAGGCTTTTGAGAGAACCAGGGGGAAATACCAGTGTCTCAGAAACAGATTTCAATCTGCCTGAGACAGCAAATTCCTACCAGAAAATGTTTTGTCACAATTTTTCCAGTCTCCCATTTGTAATTAAAGGCTTATGTTTTACTATGAAAGAGATTATTGTGCTGTGTGTAGCATGTTTCTGGGTACCAGTGCTGTCATTTGGATATTAGAGGAGGTGGGTTAGTGTTGGTGCTGTTCCTCTCCATCCCAACTTTGAACCATAAATTACCAAAGAAATTTCCTCTTGCTTTAGAATTCCTTCCCATAACTGAAATGAAGGTCAAAATTGCTTATAACACCTTTGACACTGGCACAGGGTTCTGAGAAGGAATCACATCAGAAAAGCTATCAGTCTGTGGCAGGAGCAGTAACGGCCTGGACCAGGCCAGGGGGGAGCACCTGAACCCTGGTCATGCAGAGAACTTTGTGTAATATATGGCAAGAATTTCTCTCTTGTAGTGCTGAAGAACTGTTCCAAAAATAATTAAATACAACTTTTGTGAAACTAATTCTCATACCTTTGCAAACTCCTTATGCCACTTTATTGTTATATAAGAGTGATGGTTATAAAAATTTGAATATTCTTTTCCTCCTCACAATTAGAAAATTGACATGGCCCAATAGGAAGGGGAGGTAAAACATGCAAGTCAAACTTGGCCTTTAGAACCGTACAGTTTCTCCCATATTCTTTTTAACCTGTGCAATTCACAGAAGAACAATAGAATGTAAAGTACACATATCTTTGAGATACGCAGCAAAATTCCTTATGGACTGCCTAATGGAATCCATTTCTTTTGCTTTATGTTAAAAAATGAAAAATACTAAGACGAAAGTTTTTAAAAATAGGATATTACATTTTTTACCAAATAAAAGTCGCAGTGAAAAGTATCTCCTACTCCTGAAATATTTTGCCTTTTTCCAGGAATACATTATTCATTTTTAGTTTTTGGAATTTTTTTTTCCTGAATGGGAAGTCACATATTTTTTATAGAAAAAAAAAATTTAAATCATAGCTGTTATCCAACTCATGTATGGTACTTGTGATATATGGTGTGTATAAGATGTATGTTGGGAGCAAAACTGCCAGTCATAAAACAGGGAGCATGAGAAGAAAATACTTTAAAGAAGTTTTTAATACTTTAAAGAAGAATACTTTAAAGGCAGCCTACACCTCAGTTGCAGGATGTTGTAGGAACTGCTCTCCCAAAATGCACATTGCATTAAATTGTTGTCCGCAACAACAGTTTACGTATCATCCCTTGCTGAGTTGGCCAGTGGATGGGAGGCCACAATGGAAACACATTTTGGCTTGTGCTATAGACTTCTTAGTGTGGGACACTGATCAAAGTTGCAAGAGACTGAGACAGACTAAGAAAAATAGGGCCCCATTAACTTGCAATTGCTAGTTTGCTAATTTCTAAATTGCTAACATATGTAACTTGTTTGACCATGGTCAGAACTCAGTGCTCCTCATATGCAGTTGACCACATTTGTCACTTTCTAAGTATTAAGGAAGGGAGGTGTGAAGAGGCAACAGCAAACAGTCAAGTTGTATCCTTCAAGTAAGGACCTAGATTTGATAGGGCTGAAGCTATAATGAAGACAGAGTTTTACTAGTTTAGACATTTTCCCTCGAGGTACCCACATAACAGCAGATTTATTTTCGTTTGTGAGCATGTTGTGTAATGTCCCCTGCTCTTGCCCAGGGAAGAACAGTGTGCCCTATCCACTGCTTTTCACTAAATCACTAGGTTCTTTTACCAAAGAATACGCATCCACTCCCCAGTAGGACTGGAATTTAGCCTGTCAACCTGCCGTGGAGCTGTGTTCAAGGTATTAAGAGAAGAAAAGGTGTACAATTTTGGGGACAGGTCTGAGCACTTTCCATGGAGTTTGGGCACTCACCTTCTATGTAAACCCTTATTAGATACCTGAGATGGATGAAAATAATATGGCTAACAACAATTCAGTGCCTCTTCTGTGTCATGTCACACCTTACAAAGCACTCCACTCCCTAGAGGTGGTGGAGATGGTGATGGGATGAGTTTGGGCTTTGGTGGAAATACAGGAAATCCACCATTTACCCAGACTGGTAGCTTTACTACTTTGCTACATTTTTCATGGCCAGGACTTCTTTTTAATGTGCTCGTTTTGTTTTTTTCATTAACTTTCCTGTCAGCTGCTTGAAGTGAGCTGTGACCTCAAGGGTGACAGTCACCCCATGACGTGGTTGTGTCTAAAGAAGGATCATTACTGGACTACACTGCACCATAGAAGTACATGGTAAAGACCTACTGAGGAGGTTTTGTGAAAGGCATTTTGCAATCCTGATGAAGCTAAAAGGAAAGAGAGGTTCCTTGCCTTACAGTAAATTACACTGGAGCAACAGCTGGTTGCTGAAAAATGAGACTTCAGGGCAGCATGGGCCTCCAGACCAGCATGCACAACGGAGCCTGGAGATGACAGAAGTGAGTGAAAGCAGTCCTGCTAATTAGAGAAAAGAAGTTTGACTGTGAATTGCATTATTTAGATGAGATGTTTTCTTCCACAGAAATTAATAAACATCCAAATTTTTGGCCTCTGTGCCCTGAGATCATCTGAGCTGAAATGTGATGGATATAAATCCTAACTGGAGCTAGCTGAAAAAATCTGACACTCATGAAGTGCTTGACTTGCTATATAGCTATAGCTTTTTCAGATGAATGGGGTCAAAGGAAAAATAGAGTGGAAAGCATGCAAAACATACTGTCAAAGTGTTGCTGAAATGACAAGACACAGGTAGCCTCCTTTGGCCTTGCCTGTTTAGTGTCAGTGACAAGAAGGAAGTAATAAAGATGACGTCAGACTAACATGACAGCAAGTTTGTTCACAGAACTGTGATACCGTACACAGGGAATCCAGATCAACAGTGAGTCATTTGGCTGCAAGAAAGCAATGCTGACAGAATTGGACTAAAGGAAAGTTTCTATAGAATTTATTAGCAATGCAGAGTGGGAGGAAACAGCCACCCCACAGGATGACGGGACACCCCACCAATGAGGACTCTAAAATGAAGAAGTAATGTTTATTTACTGAAATCTGCCAATTTGTATTCTAGCTTAGCATGTCACTCCCCTCCAAACCCCCTACACACGGAAAAGCACTTATCCTATGATACACAGCTGGGTGAGGAAAATACGGAAAAACATGGAATAGAGATATAAAGTACCATATACTCACACCATATTGGATCTGTTAGAAGAAAAAGCCTTTTGCTCTCGTGCTGTGAGGCCTAAATAAAACAACAAAATACTCCTCATTCTGGAACAAATATAATTTGAGAACAGGTATGTGGACTTAAGCTGCTTTAAAATAATTGCGTTTTCATTAAATCAAGATCTTACTACTTAGCATATAGTATTTTTCAGGTTGTCAAGAAAATTATTATTTAAAAGAATACATACTATTGATTTTTGTGAGTAACAGAACAATCTGTTGCCAACAGACAGACACGCACTTATAGCCTTTTTTTCCAGGATAGCTGCTAACTGTGCAGATCTGGTTATTTATCACACTGTATAATCTTACTTTCTTGTACACTCTTCTCTATCTACCTGAAATCCTCTTTCCCATTTTATTCTAAAATTAAAATGCTACTGTGACCAAAACAAGCATTTTCTGCAAGGATACAGAGTCCAGTGGTGGAAGTGTGCTCTCCACAAAGGATTATGGCTTGTAGACAAGATAAAAACATCAGCAAGCAGACCATGAGTTGACAATAAAGCACACATGTTCTAGTGAGATTTTGTTAATTTTTGATGACTATTTTTTTTAAAAAAGGCAGGGAAATACTACTCTTCCAATATCATAAGTAACCATAATTTTTTTTAAGGGGAGATACACATTTTCAAGAAATGTGATAAACCTCTTGCCTACTTACTAGACATTCTTCACACTCTGAGGGATAAATCTTATCCACCTAGAATGGCTGTGACTATCTGTCAGATATAAAACATATGGTGGAAATATGAATATAAAATTACAGGCAAATATAATGAAACCACTTTTGACTGTATATTAGACTTCATAAAGTATATATGTCTTCATAAAGTTTATATATTATTTTCTGCAGGTCAATTGCTCATAGCTTCTGGATTTTAAAATTAGATAAGGAAAATCAGTGTTTGCCAAAATGCTGGAAACAAAGGCCTTGCTGTGTTTACTGCCTCTTTAGTATATTTTACATGGCTTTTTTATTCAGATTTTTTCCTAATGGGTCTAAGCACTGTTACATCACCTAACAGCATGGATTTCATGACAGGATATTACAGCAGTGATGGACAACTCTGATAGGAGATTTCTGTTAACATGATAGAAATCACAGTATTGTGTTCAGTACTTAGAACACGTTAGTACTTCAAGAGAAAATGCAGCCAGGCTTAGAATTTATTGTATGAGATGCTAGTCTACAGGTAAAAAAATCCCCAACCAAAATAAAGACATCCAACTGGAATCCAAGCCTCTAATTCCTTATTATTTTAAAAAGTGTTGCTTTTTAAATACTTGTTGAATGTGTAGATCCCAAATCAACGTGTAAACCTCTGGTGTTTTTCCTTTAAATTAGTAAGTGTTCCTCTCTATCTAGAAAATAAAAATAACTGTAGTCTGGACAATTTACTGAGTTTCAGAGATTAAGAGAATCCAAATACATCAGCAAGGCAAAGACAACTGTTTCTCCGAGTTGGAAATCAAGTAGCAGCAGCTTAACACAAAGCTGTTCTGATAGCATCTTTTATTTTACTTGTGTTATGGGCTCTGATCAATCTAAAAATGCCTGAATAGCAACTTTGTGCCTGTTCTAGCAATCCTTGCATGCTTTTGAAGGGTAGCATTTTAGAGGTCAAGAATGAATAGGCTAAGGAATACTTTTATAAAAAATTGTGGTTTTTCAAATACCTTTGCAGGTTTGAAAATCTCAGTCATGACAGTACTCCTGCTCCTCTCTCCTGCAGGACAACTTTTTTCTGCTTTGTTTTTTTGTCTTCTGTGGTAAAATTCCTTCTCTCTTCTTCACCAAGCCATGAATGTTGCAGAAAGCTGAAGTAGTGATTTGCTTTCTCTTTTTTTAATCTAGTTCCTCACATGAAAAAAGCCTAATGCACTTAGCAAAAAAATTAGGTTGAGCAAAGCCAAGTATCAAGTATTGTAACATTCACATCCAAATTAGGTCTCACTCCTCATCTTGCTTTTTACATCTGTTGAAATATGGTTTCTATTATGGTTTTGGAAGATTTCCATTTACTGTAAGTTTCAGACGGTATTGATGAGGTCACTGTTTACTTTGAATAGCTCTTTGATAGGAAAAAAGAGAGCACAATGGAACATTCAGGAAGCATGGCATGTAATACATTATTAAATTAATCATATGAGAGTTGTATTGAGATATAACCTCTCTTTAGCCCTAGGGCATAGCCTTAGGGGACAGCTGTCCCACAACTCCATATGACAGCACGTTCTCATGTTATTGCAACAAGTGATGCTGATTATTGATAGATAACAGCCATGTGAATTCTGCCTGCTCAAGCCACTGTGTACAGCTGTATAAACCAGGGAAGCAGACTGCAGAACAATGGGCTGAGGTGTGCTACCCACATAGACACCTTTTCAGAGGGTATTTCTGCAGCTAATACTCTGGTAGCAAAAGACACACTTCATATTAACTGGAAGTGTCTTTGCATACTTTCCTGATAGACTTCTGAGAACAGACTTGGATTATAGTCAAACGCCTTATCTAGGTGTTAGTCATGCTTAGACATTCAAGCTGAAGCTTCAGAATCAGTTTGTGGTTACGTGCTGGCATTGAAGAGGCCACCATGCTGTTTCCAGTGTGGAAACAGTGCTGTTTCTGTTTGCCTGGCATCATCTTTCACACTCCTCACTGGGAGCCCTCTAGCAGCTAGACTGCTGTGGTGGGTCAGAAGGGTAAGTTTAATGATTTTTCTAAAAACTGACTTCTTTTTTTTTTTTTCGGTTTAAGCTTAGTGTATGTGATTCGTTTCTTTATTTTTAATGACAAACATACCTGAGAACATGAATGGAATGCAAGCAGAGACCCATGATGTCACCTGGTAATGATACAGAAAAAGTGTGAAGTACAGCTGTGCTATATTTCTCTGCTAAAGTCTAGATACAAAAGGATATTCATGTAGCAAGCATATTTCATACAACTTCTGCCTAATTCACACACTGTGAGGTATACAGTGAAGATCCCTTATTTTCAGGGGCTCATATCTTCTTTCTTTGTAGAATCATCCTTTAACTTAAGAGATAACCTGGCAGACAGCTTATAAAGTGGCCAGACTTGACAATCAAATCATAATAAAATACTCTTTTCTTCATAAGAATATAAATTTGGATGAAGCAAGTTAGTGATAATCTTAAAAGATAATGGCCTTTGAATAATGGGTAAATGGCCATGTTATGGGGAAGAAAAAGTAGCAATTAAATCTCTTTTCTCTGTATAGTATATTCTTACTATATATTAAGGCAGTGCCAGGAACATGGTTTTGGTTTGTTAAAAGATATTTTACAAAAAATTACTGTTTAACTTGTCAGTTTTGCTTGACAGAATGTTTTATGTTTAACATGAACTGCACTTGTTAAATACTCTAAATTAAATTTGTCTCCAACACTTCTTTCCAAATGCTGCTTAAAATACCATTATCCTTTGTGTTTTAGGTACTGAAGTATTTTTGTCGATATGTAAAGCATATATAAGTAATTACACCTCAGAATTCCTTTTAGTGATGCTTCATGCACTGTTTGGGACAGCCTATGCAGTGCATAGTTTGGCAGTCCTTCATAAAAAATAATGCTATTTCTTCATGACAGTAGTGACTTCCGGTTGTGTCTATGGCAAATTAAAAACTCCTCAGTACTTCTTAAGAGTTTAATTTAGTTCCCTACAAGGTGAAAACCAGATATACGTGCTTCAAATAAGAAAATTAGTTTTTGTATTTAACATAAATAATCAGTAATGTAAATATAGAAACACACTCTTAAAATGAAGCCAAGAAAAGCATATTTAGAGGCAAGTACTAAAGAAGAAGCACAAATAAGACAAGAATGTTTAACACAAAGCAAGGCCATGAAGAGTCTTCATGAGTAAAACTGCACCTTTACTGGAAGACCACAGATCCCATGGGATGGGCAGATTCTTGAAGTGGTTTGAAAGGAAGGCTGATGGATCAGCTGGCATATACACAAGCACAGTGGCACAGTAGAGAGTTTTAGAGGAAGTAAGATTATTTTTATAACTTTAAATTTCAAGATATGCATTTAAATGATAGGGAATTTCCAAGAAAAAAAAAGCCATATTTCCTCCAAATAATATTATTACATCCTGAATATGCGCTGTGTATGTATTTCTATAAAGTCAGAAGCATACACAGTTGTGCATACCGAGATGTAAAAGAAAATAGGATCTTATGTATGAAGAAATCCCACAAAAAGTTTTTAAATCATTGAAAAGTGATCAATACCTTTAGCAGAAGTAAAGGAGCATACAACTTAAAACCCTGCTGGTTTTGACACTTTAATTAATTTTCAAAAATGCATGAAATCTGGCTGATTCTTGCTAGTAACTTTCTCTGCTCTAGTCAGAGGAGAGGAAGAAAACTGGCATGCTTAAATATAAATTTGGCTGCATTAGTAGGAAATCTACTGTAGTCATAAATGGAAAGTATTCAAGCTAAAATGTCAGTAGTAGAAGATGACAGGAGTCAGTGTTAGAGGTCCAGATTTTAAATATTTATGTAAATATAACGTAACAGCAATGTGGAAAGGAAAGACATCCAAGTTTGCAGATAGCACTTAATTAGCAAGTACTGCAAATAATGAAGGAATGTACAGTCAGAAATCAGAGACTGGATGGAGAAAAAGTTTGAGCTGTCAGGTGAGAGTAGCTGTAATAAAGATGGAGTTTTGAAAAGGTAACATGCAGAATATTTTAAATGTTAAAATTTTGTGAAAAAAACCTTTAAAAATTTTGGTAAATATGTAGCAGTTGCTGTTTATTGTTTTAGTGTACTTGTTTTTCTTAGGGACTACAGACTTCTAGCTCTGAGGACTTACAGAGTTGCAGTCATTCCATGGTCCCTTGAAGGGCCTTTGGCCTGGATAGACCGAGACACTTAGGCATTTACAGGAATTTTGCCAATACAGAGCCCCAAGCCACTGTGCACCTCTTCCCCAAAAAAAGAACCTACCCATGTTCCCCATGCTGCCTGACTATCTGTTCCTTTGCACACACAGCATAGTCTCTGCCTGGGCAGTGAGTCAGTAGGGATCTGCTGTCTAGGTCTCACACAGCAAGATGAGTGAACTTGGTTCTCAGTCAGAACCAAGGAGGCAGAAGCGCATTTCCATTCCCTCTTCAGCATCAAAATCCCCTGCTTAGTTAAATTCAAGTCTCAACAAACATAAGTAGAGAAATGTGTTCTTTATACTTGTCCAAGGACAATTCTAAAATGATAGAAATTCTGTCTACTCCAACATCCTTCTCACAGCCCTAGCTCAGGTTGGCTGTTGATTTCTTTTTAGTCAAATCTTGAAAATCTCCAGGGACATTGCCTCCTCTTCTCTGGATACCTGTGTCAGGGCTGTGCTACCTGATTTTAAAAGTTACTCTTTCCATTTAGTCTGAGCCTCTTGGGCTGCAGTTTGTGCTGGTTTTCTCTTCTTATGCTGACTGGAACTATCTAGAAAAGTTTGATTGATCCTAAATCCTCTTCAGCTGTTGTAGGTTGCATTTAGATCCCTTTCATTGGCAGGATAAGAATCACTTGCTTAACCAAACAGGTCTTCTGCTGAAATTCCTCACCTTCCTGTGCAACAGGATAGTTTGTTGGATATTGGATAATGATGTTTGGATTGTCCTAGACTAAGGAAAACAGTGATTCAAACACATTTGAAGATGCAGCCTGTCCTCCGGAACCAGGCTGGCTGCTCACACAAACTTAGAATCAGAATCATAGAATCATGGAATATACTGAGTTGGAAGGGACATATCAGAATCATTAAGTCCAACTCCTAGCTCTGCACTGGACACCCCAAGGACACCCCATGTGCTTGAGAGCATTGTCAAATCTCTTCTTGTACACAGAGAGGCTTGGCACTGTGACCACTGCCCTGGGGAGCCTGTTCCAGTGCCCAGTCACCCTCTGGGTGAAAAACCGTATATGTAAGCTAAACTTCTCCTGACTCAGCTTCAGGCCATTTCCTCAAGTCCTGTCACTGCTCACGAGAGTGAAGAGATCAGTACCTTCCTTGACTCTTTCCCTCGTGAGGATGCTGAAGATCACAATGAGGTCCCCCCTCAGTCTCTAATCTAATCTAATGGATGTATCTCAGGTAGCTGGAGTCAAATGATATTAATCCCATCACAGGAGTCCAATATCCACAGTTCAAAGCACCCACTGCTAATACAACCCCAGATTCCTACTTTATAAACTGCTGAGTCTTTCCAGTGGAACAAGGTGCATGCAGATCCATTATTATTTAAAAATCAACCATGTTGAAAACATGGGCCACACAGATTTATTTGTATCTGAGCAATAGAAAAGTAGCTGGGGAAATTTCCAGCATAAACTTTCATGTTTATGTTTGCTTTCAAGCATACTGTACTAGCATTTTTAAAAAACTATGGTTAGCACAGGGCCAGCTGATAAGTCATAGCAGAAATTTGTTTTTAAGCATTGTTAACAGTTAAATGTTTTTGAAAGCTTGTATGCTATGATATTTATATTACACTATTTGATGCTTACATACTGCTGCAAACATCCTTTTTAAACACAAATCAGAAGCAAATACTAGTGAAGGATTTTTAAATTGCACAAAGGCATCTCCATATAGAGAGCATTTGGAAGATATGATCAACTTCTCAGAGACAGAGCCTGTGTCTGTTACAAAACTTCTCCTCAGATAGGAGGATCTTTTATCATACCTTAGAAACAAATTCTTCCCTTTATGTTTGTATTTGTGCAACTGTGCAAAGGACAGTATGGGTGAACTACTGCTGCTTATCCAGCAGCTCTTTCTGTCTCTTGCTCTCTTTGCCATACTGACAATCTGACAGGGTCAAACATTTAACCTTGCAGGTCACAGATCAGCTAAGACTTGCCCTCATTTGACCCATGTGAACAATAATAAGGCCCCTTTTCCAATAGTCTTTGTCCTGACCAACCCAACTACAATGTCAATTAACTTCGCAAGGCTTAAAGCCACTTTGAAACTCGTTCAGTGTCTGAGGAATGTTAATAAGCAGAACAGCTGTTTTCAAGAATCTCACACTTTGTGTTTCTTGTGTTAAGAATTTTACTAATTCTTCCCTCATTGTGTGCTCTCATATGACATAAGACATAAACTGATCTGCTGACCTCAAAAATGTGTTTTTCTTGCAAAGGGAGTAATTTCTTATAAGAAAAACAGTATTTAGCTAAAATGTCTAAAAAAGTTCTGTTTTGTTTTCTGCATAAGGACCTAATTTGGTTTCTTGCATTTCTACTAACACATGCTTCTAGCAGGGGTTTGGACCAGATGATCTCCAATGTCCATTCTAACCTAAATTCTTCCATAAACGTTGCTGAATTAAAAGGTGCTTTAGACCCTTTTCTGCTTGGTTCAGCCCAGGCCATGAAGGAACCAATTTCAGCAGCTGAATGGAACTAGCCCTGACTTACTTTTCCATCCAGTTCTAACCTGCTTCCCAGTGGAGAGGTTTATAAATCATGTATCTCAGCACTTTTAATTTCTTGTATCCAATAGGAGTCCTTTCCATATTAATGAACTGCTTCCTTCACCGGAGTAAACACTACTCTAGCCTGGATAAACGCCTTTCAATTTAAATTTAAAAAAAATTATTTAGCTTTTGCCTTTGGAAACAATACTGACCTGGAATTCCAACCCAGGACAGCATTTTCTGTCATGAGTGAGATGAAATCGGATGTATTGCCACTCAAATGGGTTATGATGTGAACATTATATAAATCAGAAGGAAAGCCTACCAGTCTTCCAGTGAGGAATAAAGTTCAGTTTTTCAAATCTAGAAGGTCATGAGAGCCTAACACTGGAAACTATGGAGTTCATTTACATTGCACACTAAAATACAGCATTTAAAATATAATACCCATTCCATTAATAAGCTTATATATATTAGTAAATGTCAAAATTGTACTTGTAATGCAGCACTATTGAATATGGGCATTATAACAATATTTAGTTACAGGACTATATAGTACTATTTTCTCAGGACTCCTGCCTTCAAGTTCCCTTCATGGTCCTTTGGCATTCAACATCCAGTGTAAAAAGCTAGGCCTGCACAGTACTCATCTGGGTCAAGCAACTGGGTCATCCTACTGCCCTATTTTCCTACATCCTAGTTCCTGTGATCTCTATTTCTCTCCCTGTAGACAGTCTCCGTCTGGTCCGCCAAACTCTTTGTCCTAACACGCTCCTCCTGCAAACACCTCTGGCCACGTACTGAAAACAGAGAGCTTTGTCCCTTGCACAGCTTGAGCAAGGACACCTGGAACTCCAGTGCTGAGCTCTCATCACATGCACTCTTGGTACCAGCCTCTGACTTGATCTACTCCAAAGAAAAGTCCAGCTCACTTCAAGCTGAAATCTCCATCAGTATATGTAGCAGCCTTTCAGAGCTGTGACTTCAGAAGCCTCACAATCCTCTAGTCAGTGTTTGCAGACTGAGATATTCTCATTCTGGTTCTTTTTTTCATCTTTGCCTTTCTTTTTTTTTTAAAAAAAAGTCTTTGGTTGTTCAGGATGCAGTTCCACATCAACAACAAAGAGCACAGGCTGGACACTTCAGTCACCCCTTCCAAATTTTATGTTTCTGTTTCAAATCATTAAAATTTCACACAAAAGAGGTAACCAGAACATTTTGATATGGACAGAATGATGTATTTTCTCCAAATTTAGTTCTTGGAAATAGTAATTTTGACTGAAATTTTCCAGAAAGATTCAGCCTGAGGCAGATTACCCAGTATGCAAAATTTCAGGCCAAATAGTTAAATTTTGGCAAAGTTATGAGCTACAGAAAATGATTTTGTAATGGAATTTCTGGGCAATTTTAGTAGATGGTGCCACCAGTCCAATCTACCACACATACAAAACATACTTAAAATTTCATTCATTTTCTGGAAATCACTAACGTTTTTTTCATCACCCTAGAAATAGCTCGGTAGAAATTTTCTGGATTTTCTGATGAGTACTGCAAGTGAATGTTGAATACAAATACATCATTCAAAGTCTGAGTTTCAAAGAAGTAAGACAAGGATGTCTTACAGGAATGAGCAGTTGAGGGACTGAGCATGTGCAAATGCATATATTCACAAGCACTTCCATGTCCTTTACACAAACAATTCCATAAAAGAAGAAATTACTTTTGATGCAATGCCAAAAGCAGCAGAAGTTTTCATGTTACTGCCAGAGGCAACTGGACTAGAGACAGCACTGAACATTATCTGCACTCATACAAAGATGTCAGTGACATCTTTCATGCTACTTCAAGACATATTTGTATAAATATAATTTCAATATTAGCAGTATTAGTTCTGAAATTACAGTTTTTGCTCATGCATATTTACATACGTACATGCACCCACTAAACAGAGCCTTTATGCTCATGTGTCATTGTGTGGCAGATTTGAGAATATAATTTTTAAAAGTCACTCTCAGATTCTAAAACAGAAGAGTTTATTCAGGCCTAAGATTATACCTTTTCTTTATTATGTCCTTGAAATGGAATTTTCTTGATAAAATCAGTATATTAGTGTTTAATTTATTATGATCCATAGTCCTTGTACATATTTTCAGCACTTCTCAGCAAACAGACTGATGCTTTCAGCTTCAGAGAATTCCAGGCATCTTTAAATTGTTCAATATAAAGTCAGGGTAGTGAAAATAACATGAATCATTTTGAATTCCTTGGAAATAAAATCTGCGGTTTAAGACCAAAGCCAATGAATACTAATTATTCCAGTTGTGAATTTTGATCAGAAAGAGCAAGCTGTACTGGTAAGATTGCTTTCTCACCCTGCCCAGAAATGTCTTCTCTTCTATGACATCAGATCTGCTGGTGCCACATTCCCCTAACAAACAGCAACTGAATCAAGAAACTTAGTTTGGTTTGTACAGGTCAGGTAGCCCTGAGGCAAAGCAAGCTTCCACTTACTGAGCATGTGCAGTGACACTGGCTGAATTTATTCAGTATGTTCACTAGTGGTTCATGAAGCTAGCCAGTAACAAATGAAATGTTATTTTATACATTATAATGTTATTTTATGCATTGATTTCTACACTTAAAAGGAGTTAAAACTATAAAGTGGCTAGAGTTTATTGCAATGTACACAAAAGGAGTTTGGGTGTTTCAAAACGTCAGTTGTTAAACAGGATGGAATAGGCAGCAGAAGCCACACTCTGAGTATAGTTTTGTACTGTCTCCTGTGAACAACTAAACCACTTCAGTTCCCATTCCCACATCTTCTTTTCTCTTGTAGAGCCACTTTAACCCATTGTTTGCTAATGCTTCCCAGCAGGAACTGTTCTCACAGCCTGAAGAAACAGAGTTATGCTTGAAGAATGCCAGGCAGCAATGTGTCTACACACACTGGCAGCAACTGACCCAGATGCCACTGCCAAGGCTTGAGTCAATGTTGTACCATTTAAAAAAGAAACAGATCTTTAACCTGGCAGTGCTACTGAGAATCATTTTGTATTTGTTAAAAATGGTACAAGTTTTGTCCTTTACTCCACAGAAATAACATGCCATAAACTTTTTGAGCTGAAGGAAAATGCTGAGGTATCCATACACAATCAAAAAGGATCAGAAAAATTATGACATGCTTTGAAGTTAGACTGACTTGTCATGTATGAATCAGTGAGGAGTGGTGGCAGGAACTTCACCAGGGTATATTTTGCCATCTACTGTTTCAGATGATAAAAAAATGAGGTCCAGACAAGAGACCAGAAGCTGATGTAGATGAAGAAGGATTAGCAGTGCATGATCATACTTATCCCACATTTAAAAGATGCGGTTTGCTGGCGTAAATACTCAAGCTAGCACGGATGGCATTGGAGGCTGATTGAGAGGTTCCAGTGGGTCTCTCATGTCAAATTCATGCAGGAAAACCTTCCAGCAGAGAGCAGTGTATGAACTGAAAGAGCATTGTGACAGCTGAGTACAGCTCCCATTCTGCTTTGTAAATCTACAGCTTGAGCCTTCCAGAGGGAACAACACTTGTCCCTCAAAAGAACTGCAGGACCAAACATTTCCTGCTCTTTCCAAGAAGATGAACCTTCAGAATGACAATTTTATAATCTGAAATAATTTGAAACATTAAGATTAATTTAAATAATTTGAATGCCTAATTATTGAAATTACTGAAAATGGGAATTACGGTATACCTGCGTTACATAAAGGAGTGTCATATTTGAGACATCCAGATTATCACCATCCATCATGCACAGTGCACTGCTATCCTGCCTTCAAAACACAGCAGCTTTCTGGTCATGCTGACTGACCCTTGGTCTACCTGGTCTAGTCTAGGGAATCCAGAGTAATACCAAA
This sequence comes from Illadopsis cleaveri, assembly GCA_013399915.1. Classification (NCBI taxonomy): domain Eukaryota; kingdom Metazoa; phylum Chordata; class Aves; order Passeriformes; family Timaliidae; genus Illadopsis; species Illadopsis cleaveri. The sequence continues at coordinate 297,373 of VXBB01010670.1, forward strand.
TCTACTTTTAAATGCCCTTATCTGTTCCTCACCAATAATTTAATGATAAATGACTTTTCAAAATTTACATTGGAATAGTAGTGTAACAGATTTTGACAAGGTGCTGTAGAAATTATAAAAACAACAAACAAATAAAGACATTGCAAGGCAAGGCAAGACAGGAAAGGAATCAAAGGCTAAATGAATGAGCTTTAAAGGCTTCTCCAGGCAAGACGATTACTGTCATCTTTAAAGACCATGTCTTGGCTTGGAGTAATTAGAATTGTGTCTCCAAAAATGTAGTAGCTGCATCTGTGACCTGAAAGCCTAGTTATTTTGAAAGAATAATAATTTTTTTAAGTTTTCATTTTTTTGTCAATAGCTCCATAACTGCTGCAAACTGTTAAAAGCACAACTTTCAAACAAAATTCCCACTGAGTGGCATTCTTATAGGCACTTTCAGTGAAGCAACTCAGTATTGAAATCCACTTATGAGGCTTGAAAGAGTTGCTAGGTATAATGTAGATCACAAAAGTCAGTCTATATCCAGTGATATATCAAAGCAATGAGAGGCCACCTGCTGTAATGATTGGGGTACCTAGAAGTAGAAGCAAAAAAAAGAGGCAGTTTCCAAAGACTAGAATCAAGCAGAAGTATTCCTCTTCTCTGAGAAGGTGTTGCTGTGTAGCATCAATAGAAGAGAGAAAACTGCCTTCTGCCTTGTCTTCTAAAGACATTATTCCTCAATGATTTTTTTGGTTTTAAGTATCTAAAATTAGCATCCATTTTATTTAATATAAATAGTCCTTTTGGAAACAAGGAAAGGATATTATTAATGTTGTGCTTTCTGAATAATTTATTTCATTGTCACCACCAGTGAGAGCCTAGTGAAAGGGCTATTTGTGTTAGAACTAACTTTTAATCTCGGCAGAAGTCTATAAAAGCAAAGTCCTTGAACCACCATGAACTCTTGGCAGTTATATGCTCCTTTAAAACTGCTCATTGTGATGAACTTAGCTTCCTGATTCAGTCTGTTAATATTTGCATAAGAAATGAAAAATGAATTTATATCTGAACATAGCGAGTGCCTTTCTGAAAAACTGAGAGGGAGAACATACAGGGAGAAAAAACTTGAGGTTGAGTTTTCTGCTTTGAATTGGTGTAATGGAAAATGTTATTCCCCAGTCACCTTCTTAACTCCTATTTATTACACAATATCCTCTTGCTTTCCAGTTCTGCTCATGCAGGCTTTCATGTTTCTGCTGAACAATTTCTATGATACTGTAGGCCAAAAAATTAGATCTCCTTTTTTATCATCTCGCCAAGTTCAGCCCAGACACTCAGCTGAAAAAAACCACAAATTCTCAGAAGATCCAGTATCACAGAAATTGCACTTCCCGTCTGCCTACTGATTAGAAAAATGCCACATCTTTATGTTCATATATTTTCTTTATTTTCTAACAAAGAAACACCAGAAAGCCATATCCCCAGGTTTTGTTCTTGAACATTAGAAGTCTCACAAACCCTGAGTTTCTGATGTTTGTTTTACACAATCTTTTCTCAAGCTACATTATTCTTGGATAAAACTGAATCACTCTTTCCAGGACAGTTGAAGGCACTCAATAATTCTGAGGACTGTTCAGTAGGAGTCACAGGAAGAAGGATTCCATGATCTGGCTGAACTCTACAGAAGGGACTGTGTCACTTAAACATTTCAGATTATGATCTGATAGACATGTTCCTTTTCTGAGATTTTAAAAAGACCTAAAAGTTTTGATTGGAAGGCTTAGCCAAACTGATTTTTTTTTTCTTAATCCAGTTTTTTCATAATAAATTTTCTATACATTAAAGAGAGAAAAGGTAGAATTTCTTGAGGCAGTGGAGATTAAAGAGAAGATGAAAGAAACTGACATCTTCCCTGAAGGAAGATTCCCTGAAGGTTACCATACTTACTTTAAAGTCTGAGGTACCAACACCGGCATTAATCAGAAATTAAGCATGACAGCACCAGAAACAGGATATCCTAAAGATTTGTAAAGAGAACAGGATTCCTAAAGAGACTCCAAAAGAGCCATAGCTTGGATTTGTGACTTGTGTGTGTGTGTGTATGTGTGTGTGAATGGGAAGACATATAATGTTCAATATGTTTATTATTAAAATAAAACTGGGCAGAATCAATGAATATACAGATTTTGGACAGTAGGAATCATGAGCTTATAGTAACAATAAACAATATTATTTGTTTCTCTTCTTTGTCATGTTGACCTGAGGATTTTGAAAAGGCTGAGATGGTCTAATTTTCCTCAGGTAGCAAGAGAGTCATCCAGCTCCTTCTCCAGCTGTAATGTTATCATTTTACTGAAAAATTAGCCAGCATACAGGCATGCCTACTATGCTACAGTTAACATTCAAAAACCCTCACAACAACCTATGAAAGCTGACATAACATTTTCTGACCAGAATAGATTTTAAATGTCTTGAATTTTATCAAAAGCATTGAATCTAAACATCAGTAATTGCACAGGTGTCCTTCATTCACTCCAGGAAGGGAGACAGCAAGGCACAAATAGCTCTAAGAACTGATAGTCAATTACTGGCTGCTCAGAAGTTGATGCGAAAATGCAACTAAACTTCAGTAGGAGCAGAATTTCTTCCCAAAGTTATGAGGGTTCATTAGGTGAACAGCCTTATTACTGGATTTCTTTGGAGACTAATCTGCACGTTTTGTTCTAGTGTGTGTAGAACTCAGAAGCAATTTTCCTGCTGACTCAGACTGTTGGATGTTGAGGTTGTCTAAGGTAAAATCACTTCTTGTTCCAGATAATGTAATTTTTCTTTCCGTTCAGACTGCTGTCAAAGACATACAGCAATCTTTCTTTTATGCAAATATTTTTCGTGTTTGGGAATGCCCCATCAAGAAGTATTAAAGGGCCTCAGCTAAAAAAGGGTTGGATTTTATTCCTTGTTTCAGCTTTATCTGGCACAATGAGGTTAAGAAGTAATGTAATATAAGTCAGAAAAGCTAATGAGAAGACAGTAGTGCAGTTGGCAAGGTGTTTGCTGCTTTTGTAGGAAAGAAATGTAATAACACCCCACACAATTTGCAGTCTCCAGCTCCTCACCTTAATGAAACACCTTCAGTATGGATGGACAATTTTCCTTTTATTAAAAACACTTCATGATGAACACTTCATTGTTGCCAGCTGTTGTAGTGTGGATTTTTGGTTTTCTCTGTTTAATGCTTCATTTATTTATAAGTTTTTTTATGTAATGGTTTGTCCCATGTACCCCCTCCCAGTTNCAGCTACAGTAAACATAGATAATTGGCTGTATAAACACTGTCCTCCATAAAGGTATAGATTTGTGCAGCAGGATTCCTGAGAAGGGCCAGGCCTGATCTTGCATTCTGAAGCTTGTTTCTTTGCTGTTCTGAAAAGGAACAGCATCTTTCCTTATCTAACAGACATATTTACAAAAAACACATTTCTCAGTTTCAAGATATATGTGCCCAGTCACCCACAGTGAAATGACAGATGCTGCACTAAAATATCAGAGAGAAAGATTTCAGTCTAGCCTGGTTTTCTGTCCATCCACTGTGCATTCTGCACCAAATCAGAGCCACAAAAGCTATGCTAAGACTTTTCACTGAAAATATTTTCCACAGACATAAAGGCTTTACTTCTGCCAACTTCAGGTGGTATAGAAAAAAAAGCTTGGAAAACAGATCTGTTATTTTGTCTGTTTTCCCATTCTTTAGAAGACACTTCTAGTAGGGGACCTGTGAGAGAAAGAGCACTTTTAAGTGAAGGGGGAAGAAAAAAGATGCTTGTGACCTGTATTTCTTTCCCATAAACAGTAATGCATGCTGAATTACTGCTTAATGAAATCTGGTGCACCACCTTATATAAACTTTGATTGCTAGTTTGGCAGAAAAGAAAAAAATCTAAAAATTAAAAAATAAAAGAGAGGAAGAAAAAGATCTTTTCAGTTTAAAATTGAAACATGACAATATTCCATTTCAGTGTGACTAGCACAAGTTTTGCAGGACCATATTGTACAACGGTTTTTCTGCTTTTAGCTTTGCCACATTTGAAAAGAACTAGAAATAGATGTTTACTCCACATATATTTTACAGTTGATATTAAACGGTGCTTTAAATTTCACCTGCAAATTATTCTAAAGCATTCAGTTGCCGGTGAAGACCAAGTCTATGTTAGCAGATGTTTTAGGAAGCTTCTAAATAAATTAGCTCCTTATTAATCTCAGTGTGCCTAAAGACTAGCAGAGAGGAGGAAGTATAGTAAATAACTCTGTTCTGATCAAAGAATTGGTCAATTAATATTAAACAATGCTGAAACTATGATTCTTGTCAGAGAGGCTGCTGTTTCAGGCAACAGAAGACCCTCCTTTTCACTGTTGCAGGGGACAAGTTTGAGGGCAGGATGTGCCTAACACTTTCTGATACCCTAAAAGGAATAGAATTAATAGAAAGACTCAAGGGTATGCTAGCAGAACCCACCTGTATTCCATCAGCAGCTCATCTCTATTGCTTATGAAGAGCAGAAATTTTGTATGCAAGTCTGAAATGCATTTACAGAAGAACACTGAAGGCCATTACTGAACTGACTGATATCTGTGCTACGGCATAGCCACTGCCTTTGGAAGTCTTCCTTTCCTTGTTTGTGTTTAATCGCTTCAAATTACTGGAAAAGAAGTTGACTGAGCAGGCAGTAGGACACAACATGGGGCACTCTGTCCCTTTGTCCTTAGCATAAACACAGTTATATCTTTTTTGATTGCATAGGGAATTTAAGGGAGAGCCAGGTCTCCTCATCTCTTATGAATGAAACTTTCCTTAAGGCCGATAAAGACGTTGAACCCACATGAAAGAAGATAAAGTCCTTAGCTTAAGTAATAAACATTTCTGTCTTTCACCATTAGCAGACCTATGAGAATATTGGCCTATGAGCTCATGAAAGAAGAACTCTGAAAACAGGAGGTCGAGTCAGTCTTCGTTGTTTCCTGCCTCTGAACTCTTCTTTTGTAGCTAACTATTGCCCCTTGATGATTTCCTGACCTGCCCTAGCCTAACTCTCCTGCCCATTCTCCCTGTCATACGAAGCTGATAAAGAAGGTCTTCTACTGGAAAGAGGAGACCTCCTCTCCCTCAATTCTTTACCAAACTGAACTGTCTTACAAGCTTCTTTGATTTCTCCTGCTACTCCCAGGGTTTAGTGAAAGCCGTGAATCCTTGGCTGAACAACCACTAACTCGACCCAAATCAGTTAATATATTGACTTGGCAAATTAATGATAAGTGTAATGTTCACCACCTTTTTACCTGTTTTTTTCTTCAAAAGACTGCCAAATGGCTGATCCTGGGTAATGGCAAAGATGTTGATGCTTCTTCATCAACTATACAAGTGTCTTGACCTTTATTTTAGTTAAGTAAAGAGTAGGATTATTAAATTTTTATGAGTTGTCTTCAAAATGCTTCCAGTCATTAATGGAAGATAATTTCAGCCACAATGGCTATTTGTTTTCTATTGTAAAAAGATCATGTCACAAAGTCTCATTTCTAGATAAAAACCATCCCACAGATGAGTTCACCAGAGCGTTGCTGTACAGGTAGTGTATATTGTGTGTTCTTTAGGTTGGTTTAGTTTATCAAGAAAGTATGTGAGTTATGTTTAAATCTCTAGTATTATCTGTGTTTTGGAACAGAACTTCTGATTTCTGGCTACTGCTGCAATGTCTTTGACTTGCTCTATGCACATTGTCTTTACAGGTTATTATGTAGCTTTCTCCTCAATGCCCTTTGATTTAGGTCCCTAATATGAAACACTCCTCAACTTTGTCAGTTTTTGTTTTTCCAGAACTTCACCCTGGAGAACAAGTTCATGGTTATATGGACAAGAGGAGAAGAAGAAGTAGGGAGTTTCTGCCTGCAAGATAAAAGATATCTGTCTCTAACTTTCCAAAATTGTCTCATTAACACAAATTTAGTTAAGCTTGTACTTCGCTTTGACATCTGCTACTTCTGTTTAGATTCAATGTGTGGTTTGTGTGTCTAATATTTCTATCTGTTTCAGTTTCTCTAATAAGAGGTATTATCACTACTTACAAATCAGGTCTTGCTAAAGGCCTTGGACTATAATAGCTACACCAATAGTGCCTTTAAATACAATAACCTGTCAGAAATAACTGATGAATCCTCTACACATATCAAACCAAAAATTTAAAAAATATGTTGTTATGGTGAAAATACAGGTCATGAATTCACACAATCATATGTTGCATCTCCACTTAAAATGAAAATTTTAAAGTAATCTACCAGCTTCATTCCAGAAAGTGAATTGCATGGGTGAGTCATGCCCAAAAATGCAACACCACAACACTGACAAAAATGAGTGCATTACAATGCCATCACTGCACTGAGACATACAGAATTTTCGGGTAATTCACTGCCAGTCATTGGTACAAATCTACTGCTTTAAGTGAATCTTGTCTATGAGACATAGCTATATATAAAAAGCAGCTTCTCAGTCATCAGAATAGTTCACTGTCTGCTTTCAGCATCTGAACTGCCTAATTCCCAGATGAAAATGGTATCTGACTACACTTAATTTCAGTTACCATTGCAGCATTAAGACACAGATGAAGGTTCTTTTCTTGTTGCATTGTTTTTGGTATATGTAAAGTGATGGTTTAGTAGGGCTTTATAGAAAGTCTCCCATAGCTCCCTTTTAGAGACATATAGATCAGATGAGTAAACTATCACCAGACATCATGGATGGCAATCTGAACAGGAGCCAGAAGCAGATCAACACCATCCTGGACTTATTAGCAAGAATGTGCAGCATTCAGGAAAAGGGATTATTCCCCTCCATTTGACACATCTGAAGTTGTGTTTGGAGCACTATGTCCACTTGTGATCTTCCTTCTACATGTTAGAGTAAGTCCAGTGGAAGACCACTGAGATTATCAAGAGACCAGGGAAGTAAAGAGAGAATCAGAGACAACTTTTACTCAGCCTGAAGATCAAAGGGGAAATCAAATTGTATTCTGCTTGCAGGGGAATGGAATGGTTATAGAGGATGAAGCCAAATTCTTCTCAGAGGTGCATATAGTGGAAAAATGAGATACAATGAACACAAATTGTAGCACAGGAAATTCTCTATACAATCAAGGAAAAAAAGTCTTCTCAGTGAAGGTGATAAACCACAGAAACAAGTTGCTCAGATAGGTTGTGCAATCTCCACCCTAGACACCTTAAAAGTTCAGCTGCGTATGACACTGGACACTCTACCCTAACAAGTTTTGAGTTGCTTTGAGAAGCAATCTCAGAGTGAGATTCCAATGTAAATTACTAAATGATTCAACAAGTTCAGATATATTCTCTTCAGCATCTCCTATTGACTATTATAAATTACTTCTACTTAAACTGCTGACTCCTATGGCTCCCTTTTGGAGGAAGTGATACAGATCTTACTGAGCAATGCAGACAACTATGTTTTATAATATTTGGCCTCTTGAAAAACAGACTTCTAAGTTTCATAATATTCAGTTTCTGAGAAACTATATAAAATAACTCATAGTATCCTAAACCAAAGTAATTAAGTCAATTCTACTATTGTAGCCTAAGTACATGGATTCACAACACAAGGATCACAACCTGTAGCATAATTTAATTATCAGCACCAATGCTGAGACTAATTTGTATTTTTCTGGCCATATACCCTATAGTTACCAGAATGTGGAGATTTAAAGCAGCCACAATGGTGGAAATGGGAAGAAAAATAATGCCTTTCAGTTTAAAATACAACTTGAGGGTGTTTTCTGTTAATTAAGAAATTGTTGTGGGTTTATCTGTGGTTTATCTTCTGTTTTCTTGGTTACAAAATTTACTTGCTACAAAGTCTTGGCAACTAAATCCAAGCCTGCAGTTATCTTTAAAATGTTAAATATAATACATGAAGGCAGATTTTGAAAGTTTTAGTTATCCTGAGTAGAGTCTAGATAGAGCAATTAGAATTGAAGGCGTGCCTTGACAAGGAAAGTACAGTTCAGTTTGAGCCACAGGGGCAAAATGAAGCTCAAAAAGACCTACTAAGTGAAAAAAGTAAAATCTTGGCTAATCAGCTTTACACTATAAAGCAGCTTATATTTTGGGGAACATATGTGGTTTGTGTTTTTCAGAACTGCTACCTTTCACCAAAATAGATATGTTTTAAAAATCAGTTTCCCTTCCCACCCTTTTATGCATCTTTTGATTACAGGGAGTACCTAAAGAACATTACCTATCAAGATGTTAGAAAATAAAAAAGAAAACAGTCTTCAAATTTTTAATATTATTTTGTGCTTTTTTCTCACTTAATTGATGAAATATATAAATGTAGATTTAACATACAAACCAGAACACTCTAGCAAGTTAATTTTAGAAAGAGGGGGATTTTTTTTCTCAGCACATATTACACACTAAACTGAGTAGATTTCTGGCTGGGTGCCATTCAGACATGTAAAGGCAATGAGATTGAAATAAATAACCTTAATAATTTTATCAGGCATTTTATGTTGCAGCATGTTTGAAAATACTGAAGGAAAGTAGATTAATGGCTCTTTTATCTACCTGCTTTTAAAATAATTGCCACGTCAACAAAGGTAAATGAAGGTTCCATCTTAGAGATCTGTGTTAACCTAACATTTATCCGTTGCTATTCTTAACAAGATCAACAGTGATTCATAGTTATTTTTCCTCATCAGAATTAGAAATGGAATCCATGTACAGCACTTTTACACAACTGGAGATACCAGGGTCAGTTTCATTCTTACTTAAATTTCTCTGTGGTGCTCAGGCCAATAAGGACACATCATTTGAATCCATACTAAGCAAACTTTAAAAGAATATCAGACTAGTTTAGGCAATTAAATGTGAGTGAAGGTGACTATGAATCAAATGTGCATCAACTTATACAATTGGTCCATCACATATTAATACCACAAGACCAGAGATTTTGTCACAAGAATATTGAACACCAACTGATGTTTAAACTGCTGCATCTGCATTGCTTTGTAAACTATGCCAAGGGGTGGACTAAAGACTACAATAAATTTCTGTGTATGATGCTTACCTGACTCAGGGCAGACCATGCTTATATTCCAGAGAGAACGTAGGAAAGCCACAAACTAAATTACAGCCCTGCCATAACATGGCTGTAAGAGCTGTCCCATCAGCTTTTGCAATGATAAGCTCAAGCAGAAGTCCTAAGGATGGTTATGCCCAACAGAATACTCGAAGTCAATTCTAAACTTGAGCATTACTTAAATTTTAGACAATATGAGCTGAAGCTAAATGCAGACTGTTGCCCCAGAGTTACAAGAGTACCAGGCTACAGGAGTACCAAGCATTCTAAAATTCATACTGCAGCTATGGTGTAGACACAACTTCTTTTTTGGCCCATTTGAATATAGGGCAAAAAAGAGAGGAGAAAACCATTCATTTGCCCAAAATGTATTGAAACATCACAGAACAAAATAAAGACAACTTGGCCCTTCATTTTTGATGTTTTCTGCTCTCTTCATTCTTGGGCATTTCGGGTTTTTTAATACTTTTCCTTCAGCTGACAATATAAATTTGTTTAAGCTCATACAGCTATTTAGTTTGCGTAGTAAATCAGAAGTTACTTAATGGACTCATTCTACTCTCATTTAGTTTGGCTTCACATTAATGACACAATAAGTACAGAGCAGAGAAAGCTAAGTAAAGATGATGCCTAGACATTTGCTATTGCTTAAATTGCTCAATGGATCTGGATTGGCACCCAGACAGAATAAACTTCTATTTTCTTTTGGTAACTTGCTAAATCCACTTTCACTCACACAAATGACTCTATCAGATGACAACATGTCAGACCCTCTCAGGCGGGGAATGACAGGAGAGAGTTCTCTTGGGCAGTCTCCTGCTCAAAGCAGGTCAACATTCTTCAGTTCCTCTGTCTCTCTAGTTCACCATTTCCAATGAAAAGTCATCCCAACGGTGACAATATTTCCTTATATCTAATTGGAATCTCCCTATTTCAATTTGTCATTATTGTTTCTTGCTCTTGCCCTGTGCAGCTCAGCCTTGTTGTGTCTTCGCAGTAGCTTCCTTGTAGGTTAGAAGGCAGCTGTGTGTAGGTGGGGAATACAGGTGACCTGATAAGAAACAGTGTTAATTAACCAACACAGCCTCACCCCTGATGAGTCACAGCTATATCCAATAAAGATAATTGTGATAAAAGGGAGTGGCTTAGCTCGTGAGGATCATAAAGAAGAGTTAGGATCCCCAGGGAGAGAGGATCACTGCTGTGAGGTCATTCTGGGTCTGCCATTAGAGTGTGCTGTTAGAACCTGCAGCCACAGTCTAGCCAGGTAAAAGCCTGCAGTCAGAGTCTGTAAACCAATACATGCAGTCATAGTTTAGCAGGGAATAACCAGCAGTCAGAGGCTGCAGGGGAAGTCTACAGGAGGAGCTTGCTGCAGCCAGAGTCAGTGAGGAGTTTGAGTCAGAATGGGTCAGCTGAAAAGAGGAATAAACCAGGACCCTTTTCATGCTGTGATAAATGAGAAGTCTGTGTCTTAGCTCATTTCTACCCTCTAACAAGAGGGCTACTGCAACAGCTGTGCAGGCTGAACCAGCCTAGATCCTCAGCCTTGGTGGCTCTCTGCTGAGAGAGCCTGCTGCCATTTATGTCTTTCTTGCAGTGGAGGCCTGCAATGGGATGCGCTGTTCCAGATGTGAGGTAATAAGGGTTGACAAAAAGAGTATAATCCATTCCTGTGACTCTGCTCCTATGAGTAAAGGATAGTATAGGGTTAGTTTTCAGCTGACAAACAAGACAAACCTCTAACTTGCAAAGGCTAAATCTATGTAAAATATCTGTGTGCACAGCTCCATCATGTGAAATCTTTCATGTGCATATACCTGTCCTCTGATTAACCAGAAGGAATTGAAACTTTCAACATGATATTACGCTACCTTTTTTCCTCTGATAATAGTAAAGAAAAGCTTTTCAAACTTATAATTCTAAGAAGCAGCTCTAATATACTGCAATTGGCTATGTCTTAAAGCGTTTTCTAATTTTTTGCTAATTAAAGTCATCATTTTCCAGACATGCCACAATATAAGTCATTAATGCAGAGGAGACATGGACTTTGTTTGGCAAGTCTCAGAGTGTAAAACTCCTTAACTATATTTTACACCTACAGTTTCCAAGCTTTGGCAAACAGTTTGAAATGGAGAGATCTGAAAGCAGGTAAAATTTCTGGCATTAGACTAGAGTACAGAGTTTAAAGCTCAGATCCACCAGCAAGCTGAAACACGGTTTAAGGAGATTAACTTTGTTTTTTTTTTCTTACAATGTCCTATAGAGTACATGCCAACGCATATAGTCTGATTCTGCTGTCAGCTATACTAAAGTAAATCCAGAAGTACTTCAATGAAGTTCACTGAATTACACTATATTCTTATTTATGTTCAGAAGAAAAATGGTCCTTAATTTCTAAGACAAGCTTGTCACAAAGTGTTATGAACACACAGTCTTTCAAAGCCTAGAGATTTATCAAAAGGGTAAGTCCTGCAGAGTGCTACAAGAGTTCCTTGGTCAGGGCTTTGACTGTAGATTATCCAGTTGCCATCTGTGAGTGAAGGCAAAACGCTTACCCCTGTTCACAAGCTCAGGCAGCTTTGGCTGTAGAATGATGTACCACACTTTGGACCTTTCTCATATAGGTCCTGACATGTGAGGAGTTGTTTAGGAGCATTCACAGAGCCACAGCAGCTACAGACCCAAACTCAACAGGTACTAACTTCTTATGTCGCAGTGACGTTATCGTGGCTCTGATTCTTGAATTTTCTCCTCTAGATATAAATTGTCTCAATTATGCTGTATTTCTGCCTCTCTATCTCCCATAAGAAGGTTTGTAACCACAGTGCTTTGTAGGTTGTGGGTGTATCAGCATGTAGCTGTACTAACTGTAAAAAGGTGACGTAGAAGGGATGCTGTTAAATTGAACACCCAGAGAAAAAATAGCCCATGTTTTAGGAAGAAAGAAGGGCCTTTGACCCAGCTGACTGTAGCTTTGTTTGCCTGTATGTATTTGGTCTGTTGCCTGCTCAGATCTGGTCCAGCAGCACTCAGTGAAGTTCTGTACTGCCTCACACCCACTGCTCATGAGCCCCTGTGTGACTCAATAGCACTCCTAGACAAGCTGGGGGATCCTTGCTGTCTTGGCCTATCAATTTCTGTTTTTTCCTACCCATGAGGAGGTTGTCACACTAATACCCCGCATCCTGAGATGTCCCACTATTCTTATCCCGCTACTGAGAATCAAATACACAACACATAGCACAGAGGAGGCTAATCATAAAGAGGTGTCTCTTTTTGAACCCGCTTTAGGTACTGCACTGTTGTGATTACTGTTATAAAAGTTTTGGCCCAGGTAAAGAGGACAGCTAGGGAATCACAATCAGATGATAAGAGAGAAGACAGGGATGCCAGGATGAAGCAGATTAATGAACAGTCTTTGTCAGAGGCACTTTGCACTGAATCCACTTTGTCCGAAATACTGTTCACTGCCTTGCAACAACCCAGGTGGAAAACACTGGAATTTTTTGCCCAAGGGCACCCAAGCCTACGCTGCCTGGATAGTGTGCTCACCCTCAGACAGTAGGCTGAGCTGAGTTGGGCCAGGGAAAGTGAGGACTCTTCAAATATACTAATGAGTTTGGGCTTGTAGGCAGCCAAGAATGAAGAATTTGCAATCTAGCCTGACCACTGACAAGGTTGGTGAGTCTGGTGTCCAAGTCTCTGTGCCTGAGACTTCTGTCTGCAGCTGATCCTCAGTATCCATCTGCATCAGCAGACCAGCAAGAAGGAACCAGATCTCAGGGCACTCTCTTGGATGAGTAGCCAAACCACTAGCCTACAGAAATACATTGCTTTTCAGTGGTTCCTTCCTCTCTGTTTACATTGTTCTCTGCATAATAGAAATGAGGCAACAGATGGGGCAGAGCTTGCTATTGGAGTGATTCACAACCCTGTCCAGGCAACATTCTCACAGATCTTTCCATTTCAATGAAGTCCCAAAAATGCAGCCAACATAATATACTACTTACAGCTATATCACATTGAGTTGCTTTCTTAGTGCATCATATTGATAGATTTGTCAATAACAGCAAGTTTTTTTTTTTTAAATAGACTGATGCAGGAGGGGCTCATTTTGATAACTTCTCATTTAAGCCAAGGTGTTAAACTGGTCTCAAGGTTTTAACAAGAAGCAGCATTAGTGAACCTGCCTTACTTTTAAGAACAGGCAGAAGCTGCACACGTGGCTGTTTGCATTAAAGGATATATGTCTCTGAACTCAGGCCCAAGACAAGTCCAGCTCAGACAATTGCCATTAATTAACCTCTGTCTGCTGTTAGACAGCTGAGCTCATCTAAAACATTTGTGCAATCAAAACACCTCCAGAGGAGTGGTTCAGTTTCTTCATCTCCCTTCATCAGGTTAGGACCTGTTTGTTGGTGCAGTGTCCTGTCCTACCCTTTGTGCCGGCTCTGACTTCTTGTTGAGTCAGTTCAGCTTATAAAACCAAACAAAAAAATTCCACTGTTTTGCTGGATGAGTTTTATGCCCCTTCAGAAGCTGAATTACCTTACCTCTTCACTGTAGATCCAGTGAAAGGCAGAGCTGCCAGAAGTGAGAAAGTGTGCATGTGGCTGGGCACAGAGGAAGGAGTAGTGGATCAAATGGCTAATTAGGGGCTTTGGAATAACCTCAGCATTCAGTAAAGGCTGCATTCAATTGGGTGATTAAATGGAGAGCTTTTACACAAATAAAATAGTACATTGTAGTCTTTCTGAATGGAAGGTATATAATCAATTATTTAAAAAAAAAAAAAAAAAAAAATCAGGCCAGAATAAGCAACAAAGATGTTACGGGAAAATCTAATGCACCAACTTCAGTGATGTAGGGATTCACATAAAAGAGAGGCCTAATTGAGTTTGTACACATGCCATGTCTCCAGATTTCTTTTATCTTACTTTGGTGGGAGATAAAAATAATATAGAGAAAACCCAACCTGTTCAAGATGAAATTAAATAACTGCTTAACAACTACACAGTTACCTGCAGTTTTAGTGGCTGGCTGGAAGTAACCCTATGAATTAGATAAAGGCACATTTACACTGTAAAAGCCTCTATTCAGTTCAAAAGAATGCAATAGTGAGCTTCTGTCTGAAGCCAAAAAGCTAATGTGTATAGCTTTTTGAATCCAGAGAGTCCTCTGTTACAAATAGGATCTGCAAAATGCATGAGACAAGTGTCTTAAATTCTTGAGGTATCCAAAAGATCACTCTACACAGCAGCAGTGTTACAACATCAGTAAGAGCCTGTGCTGAACTGGAAAACTATCAAGTTGACTCAGCACCCATGTCATCCTATCTTAGATGTGCTATCTTCTGGAGAAGAGAAAACCTTTTAAGGTAAACCAACTGCAGTTTGTCTCAAATAACCTTTTTTTTTTTTTTTAACCTGCCTGTTATGTCTGGGAGAAACCTGAGCTGAATGTGCAACTGAAGCTACAAAAGATCTTGCAGAATAGCATAGAGATGAAGGTTACACCTTAGGCATGGCTGCCACATAAAACCCTACTGAAGGTAGTTACAGAGCTATAACTGTCCAGTAAAATTGTTGAAAAAGGAAAGGGCTGCAAATGTCAATGCATTTCATCTTTAGGAATTTGTCACTGAGTGCACTGTTAAGGGATTTGCTGAGCAGCCTTTGGCATAGTTCCCCACCCTCTCATTGCCAGAGGGGAATGCTGCTGGAGTTGTAGGCAGTATCTTTGATTCAGAGCTCAGACAGGACCATAAGTCCAGTCAGCATTTTAAAAATCCCCCAAAATAACTTAAAAAGAAAAAAATTGCACAACATCTAATTCAGGTTCTAATTTTCTGCCTGGAGCATGAAAGTATACTTTTTCTTTTTTTTCCTTTGTAAATGTGGTCTTTTTCCTCGTTGAGACTCTTCTGAATGCTCCAAAATAAAGAACCTCCCTAATCTGTGCTTATGGTCATATTACACTTATTGGATTTCACAAGTCATTAAGTACCATGTCCCACCTACCATCTCTCATTTAATATTGAAAACAGGGGATCAGCTCCTTCTATCAGCCATTCCAGATGATTGTTTATGTTATAATCTAGAATTTAAAGCAAGCACTCTTTCTGTTTCTCCCATTGCATCCCCTCTGGTAGGGCTGTCTATTACCTGACTCAAGAAGTTACACATTCCAGGAGCCTCCTGAATTGCCTAAACCTCACTGTGCTTCTTTCCCAGCAGATGTCTAGGTGGTTGAAGTCCCTCAGCAGGATGAGAGCCTGAGAGAACAATGCCTTCAGTAGGTGGAACAAGAAGGCTTGGTCAGTAGGCTCCCCCTCATCAGGCATGACCATTTTTGCACAATATTTTAGATAAATGTTTTATTGACCAGGGAAAAAAAGCAGTGTAAGAGTATTTGAACAAGTGTTTACAGAAAATTACTTCTAAATGTAAATATGTGGATGTGGAATTAAAACCTGGTTTTAAGACTGAAAATAATTTAGCCATAATTCAACCAGAAGATATACAAGCTTGAATTTTCCGAGCAAAGAAATTGGAAATGCACACTAATAGCAGTGCACTGAAATTTACAGTTTTTCACCTACTTTGTAATCAAACACTCTTTGAAGCCTAATTGTAGCCTGTTTGATGTAGGCATTGATTTTGTTGAAACTGGATGTACAGCCAGTGCAAACAGTCCAATAATCCTGAGCCTTTATTTGGCACCATAACCATTTTAATGGCTTTTTCCACATTTATTGCTGGAAATAGCAAACCTTCACAGAAGCTGAGTTGTGCTTTTTGTGTTGGTTTTGTTGTTGATTTACAGGCAAGCTCTTTAATTGAACTCTTAAGAACACACTGTGCATTCAGAACCTTTGCAAATAGAAGATGGATTTAAGAAGTTGTTAATATTGTCTGCATAGTGGAACATGGATGATCATTCTCTGGTATGTAGTACACTCGATTAAAATAACAAAAATAATCAGCTCTCTGTGATATGTTCAGATAATTCAAGCACCAATACAATTAGAGAATGTCTTACAGTCTCAGAACAAGTCCCTTTGATTTCCTTTCTCTTTAATATTCAGGGTTTTGCCCCTCTACTTCTTCATTTACCTCACAGATATATTTCGTCTTTCCATACCAGAACATATTAATGTTTTCCTGAACATAAGCCAAGACACAGACTCTGACACAGACTTCCAGTATACTTCAGGAAAATGAGAAAGGTACATGTGTGAAAACAGTACAGTATCCTTCTTATATTTTCCAAATTGCACTACAAACTAGATGATAAGCAGAATGTTTATCTTAACAGTTTTTTAATGGAAAAGATAATGCATTATAAAGAAAAAAATTCTGGGTGATAAAGATATTTTAAAGGAATATAAATAGCATCAAAGGCATGTCATGAAAAAAAGAGCAAACACAGAATTAAAACGACAGAATTCTCAGCAAACATTTTTCTTTAAATAATTACCTTCTTGCATATAGATCTAATCTGCACATTGGTGGGTGCAATTGTATCTTTTCGCATTTAGCATTTTGCTATTTTTCACTATCAACACCAGGTAAGCCTCACCAGGGAAGGAGTGGTTTGTAGAATTAAGGTTGTAGTCCTTGGTAGTAAAACACTGAAGGAAATTTTGGGTCACCAGTATTTTTATATAATTGAGGAAGTTGCTTGGCTGTGATGGTTCTTTTGGTCATTCTTACAGCACAGATGCAATCCTACACATCAATCGACACAAATATTTAGATTCAATATGAAGTATGCAGTAAGGTTTGTACCAGCATTTTGGGGCTTCTCACCAAATCTTAGCCATTTTGCACATACAGCGTAGGTTAAGATCACTTAATTCAAATAATAAACCTGTATTTTAAAAAATAATTAAAATTTAAAATCTGACTGTAAAAATTTTAATTTGTTCCCATTTATTAGGATTCAGACTTGACTTAGAAGATCACACAATTTTCCCTTCCCCCCATACCTTTTACCTGTAGAAGAATCCTGCTTTCTTTTTGCAGGGGATGGAGGAAGAAAGTGAATTCAAGTGTCACAAGTGAAACATCTCGTATGCAGACCCCTCTGCATAATTTGTCATCAACAGGGACAAACACTGGGAAAGGAGCCAGAAGTGCTGAAATTAACAAATTAGGCCCTTTGACTAAGGGAGTTACACATTTCCCTGGAGAATGGGTTTCTATCCCTGCTGCTGCCAAAATGTTGCTGAGTAATATTTATATGCAAGCAGTAAGGCTCAGATGAGACTAAGGTATTCCTGCTGACACTAAAAAGGCTATTAATTAGGCATGTGGCTTAGGAGAGAAAATCTAAGTTAGATCCCCATCTTTACTCCAACATCTGTAAAATCGGGAGCCTGAGGCAGCTGGGAGCAGGTGTCACAACACCTGGCACACAGAATGACACATCTTTCCCTGCCACTCAAATCTGACTTTCATTTGTTTTGTTCTCTTTTTCTCCAACTTCTTCCCATTGAAATTCTTGCTTTCAGAAAGGGAATGAAATCTTGTGATTTCAATGAGTATCAACTGGGCAAGCTTTGGTCCCTTTCCCTGCACTTTAGGTCATCCCATTCCTCTTTACTGTTTTCCCTTCCTTTCCTTTCTTCTTTAATTTTAAGCATTTCATGCCTTCAATTTCTTCTCCTGTCTCTTCGTTTGCCTTCCTTCCCTGACTGACCTTACCCTCATCCCAGATGCGCTTGCCCAGTCAGTTCTAAGTTCCAGGACCAACATCATTCTATTCTTACATTTCATCCAGTAATTCATAGGTCCATATTTCTTGGTTGGTTTATTTTGTCCGAGTTTCTTGGCCAGCTACTACCCAGGCATCGATTTACTGCTAAAACATTTCCAGCCTCTGCTTGCTTCAGCTTCTGCAACATGCATTTCCTTCTCCATGTTGTCTGTATCTAACTTAGAGGGGACATGAGAAGGAAAAAAGGACATCCTCTGTGTTCTCATGGACAAATATTTCCTTATAAGTATTTGGAAATACTGGGGACATTTTTGCTAGTATTTTAGACTGTTTAATTTTCAGCAGCCTGAAACTCTCATCTCTGTGGCTTTAATAATTTTTTTCAATTTCTTCAGGAGTGTGTTGGATCTGGGGGATTTGGGAGGAGAAGTATGTGTTAGTGTCTTCCCAGAACAAGGGATTTGTTCATTGTGAGCATTCAAGTGAATGGGAGCCAGAAACAAATAAAAAACAAACACTACAACTCATGCTGCAGTTTTTCTAAAATAGCCATGTCATGGTGAAAAAATTCCATGTATTCTCACTCACTAAATGTGTGTTTCTTTGCCTTTGATTTTCAGTCGTGGTTGTTGTCAAGCAACCATAGAGTCAATGTCTACTTGAGGCACATAGTGACAGGGCTCAGGGAAATGCATACCTGAGAAAATTCATGTAGTTGGGCATCAGTAATTCTAAAGAGTCCCTGCACCTACATTGACTGGCATTGTCTACCTCACTAACATGAGTACAGAACAAGATAATGCATGTCTAACAAGATATGTGATTATAGTAGACAGTAATTTCCAAAATCCACGTGTCATATGTTGTATTGTCATTTTTTCACAGCTCAGTGCTCATGCCGAAGAAATCATCCTTCCACAAAATGTCTGAGCTCAGGAGAAAGTTGGAAAGGACAGTATATTCCAGTCATAGAGTAACAAACCACACTGCAGTAATTATAAGGAACAAAACAGGCAATCCTCTGCTGTCTCACTTGCCTCAACTGCTTCTAAGTTAGGTTGAGGGAAGAAAGCTGCAAGATGGGACCTGCCCAGTATTGAACATTAGTTCTAGGAGCATGCTTCCCTTATTCTTTCATCCTTGGTTGACCTGAAAACATACTGCAATAAAGTTTTGCTTCTGGGTGTTCAGCTCAAAGTAAGCTTCTAGCATTACTTTATACATTGCAAATTAGATTACAGGAAATGTAAATTATTTCTGAAGCCTAATCTTTTAAGTGTTCTCAAAAAAGAAATAGTTCAATGTATATTAGTTCAACATCTGGCATGTTTGATCTTTCTAAGAAATCATTGTGTAAAGCAATATGCTACAGAACCTGGCTATTTCTTATCTTTCACTGACTACCTGCTGCTGGGAACTATTGGAAACACCATTTCAAACGGGATCAAATGATATTTCATATGAATATAATTGGATGATAAAATTAACGTAATTCATCTCTTCATGTGCAAAAACTGGATTGTCCTGCAATTCATAGATGGAAACAGAATGGTGAAGAAATTTCAGTTAACTGAGATATAATAAATCCACAGTATAAAGCTGGCATGAAAATCATTTTGTCTTACTTCAATGGCAGCATATGATGCCTTTCTAAAGACCAATTGCAGTTTCCATTTTAGGATTCATTTATAGAGTACATTCATTAAATAAACCACGTTTCTTACTCTACCACAAAGTAATTAGTTGTGGAAAACTCAATTGTGCTAGCCCTGGATTACATTTATAAACACTGAAAATGCAGGTACCCATCTAAACAAAAGAAAACTAATTGTTCAGTTGTGCAGATAATTTGAGAAAGAGGTTTCTAATAGATGTTCAAACTGATGGCCTTTTCAAGGAAGACATTATACACTGGCACTGTGCCAAAGAAATGTTAGATATATAATATGAAAATTACAATTTTTATGCAATACATTTCAAAGAAAAAACTTTAACCTCGGTCCTTGAAAAATGATGCTTTTTCCTTTTATAGCTATTTACCTTCTCCAGAAAAGCAGCCAGATATCAAGCTGTACACAAGAACACAAATTATTAACTTTATGTTTGTGATTATTCCAAGTTCTGATATTTTTACTACAGGGCTTAGAAAGCACAGTCATATATCTCTTCTATTTTGTGGCTGGTTACACATGAGAACAATGCAAAATCCATTAAGTTTTTAGATCATCTGAGGGTTACAGAACCAAGAATGTCATCAATTAACTTTCCAGGGAGATTATCAGTCTGGAAATCAAAACAGTAATAATAAATATGTAAACATATATATCTATACACATAAAATCTTGAGGTACAGCTTGATCTTAAGATGTGAAATTAAATTTGCAGACAGATGTGCAAACTCCATAGCGTTGTATGTTCTCTGCTTAAGCAATGCAAAGTCTTACACAAAATTTGGCTCCTAATCACTGTTTATGTTGCACTCTATCTCTGAAAAGGAAAAGAGAAATTAATTAGTAGTTTTTTAGAAGTGTGCACATACACTGAAAGAACAGGCGCTCTGTGTGTTCCCTAGTTATACTGGTAACTTCAATAAACTGCATTTGGAAAAAGTAATTAGTCTTTAAGGTTCATGTCAGCAAGTCATGCAGTTTTAGCATAATTTTAGAGGTATTAAAAAAAATAAAAATAACAACTCAGCTATTTCTGGTAATATTATTAGAAAAAAAACCTTTGTGTTGTAATCCTAGTAAGGAATCTCTGTTATAGTGCTTGAACTTTATTTTACCATGTGGTTCATCAGTGCAATGATGGCCAGAGAGTCAAGCAGCATTAACTGATTTAGTGCACTGTCCCCTTTCAGTGTTTAATCTCTCAGTGGATGCTTCTTGGACAATAAATAGCTCCTGATTATATTAAAAATGTTATTTGAAAGCAGCAATTCTACCTGACACAAAAGAAATCCTCCCTCTTGATTGAATCAGTGAGATGTGTGTTTAGTGACAGCTTGTCTTTTCTGGCAGTTTCTCCTTGAATATCTTGCTGGTCCCTCCCAGAAAAGGTAGAAATATTTTGGCAGAGGCATGGGACTGAAGAGAGGGTTCTTTGTTCTCTGAGACTGTGTATGGTTTGACAAGAAAGATTTAAAGATGTCTGTAGGTCACTGAAGGTTAGTATTTCCTGACATTATTACTTTGACAAATGAAGAGAAAACAAACACCCTAACCATAGGAACAGAATGTCAGAATCATTGCAAATCCAGAAGCAGGCGACACAAACAACTGAAGGTAAGCTTTCTGTGGCATCCAAAGCAACATCCGGCTGAGGATCTGGATGAAACTTGCTCCGGAGATTTATGTAGGACAAGGAATTTTTCTCTTCTTTCCTCGGGCACCTGATGAAAAATCCAGATGGCTGACTCCTGGTGTTGCATGCAGTGCCTCACCACTAATTCTTTGTGCAAATATTTTCCCTCAGCCAAAAGTAAGCCCACTTTGGCCCATTACAGAAGGCAGTTTGAGAAAGTAAGCAGCCGTGTTACTAGTTCATTCATTCACTTACCCATCTGAGTAAATTAGGAAAACAAACTCATCAAATTTTCCTCTATCTAATGAACACAAGCTAATGAAATGGTTTTAAATAAGATAAAAGCTACGTCCATATTAAATACAACACTTTTAAAGACTATTTTTTCCTGTTTCTTTGGGTTTCTTGGTGTTGGTTTGTGATGGGACTCTTCCCCAAAAAAAGGGTGCTGCACAGACTGTACTCTGTATGAAATTATTAGATGGAGTTACTATTCTTATCTGAAACCCACGAAAACAACACATTATCACCTTTAAGGAGATAATAGCTACTTCTTCAGTTTTCATTATGGCCTAGCATAGTTTGTTGAAAATTGTAAGAAGGTGTACTTTTTTAACTTGCCACTTGTCATAACGAGAACATGGATTGCATATAGGTCATGCTCCTATCTCAGGAATGTTTAGCCCATACATGATGGCCACTGTCTAATCCTACCTCCCACAGATTCCAGGTTAAAAGACAGAAATGAGTAAAACTTCCACTATGCAGAGCCAGAATGTGTAGGGAAGAGACACAGGTAGAAGCTGCCTGCTTCATCATCCTTCTTATTTTGCTTGACTCTCCTCTTCATGAACAGAGTTCATTTAGCCTCTTCTTTTGCTGCAGTTCACAAGTATTCCTTTAACATCTCTTATTCTTTTTTCCTGCAGCCGTTACCTGCTCTCTGTCATGAATATTTGTCTCACATAATTATGGATATGTGAATAGAGTTAGATTTGAAGTACCTACCTAGAACAAAGCTCCAGTAGGTCATTGTAAGTGTCACTTTAGCAGTCATTGCATGAAATTAGGTAAGAATTAAGAGCAGTGAAAGCTGGGCACAAAACAGTGTTTCAGTGTGGACATCTGATCACATAATAATAACCTTCAACTGCCCTAGTGGAACGTATCCCTACCCATGGCAAAGTAGTTGGAACCAGGTGATCTTTAGGGTGCCTGCCAACCCTAACCATTCCATCATTCTGTGATATGCTGCCAATGTTACAAGTGTGCACAGTCTTTTTGACATCACTGATGAGTTAAAACACAGATGGACCTCAAGTTTTCATATTATTTGTAGTGGGCCAGAGTTAAGGAGAGGAGTCAAAGCATCAGCCCATAAGAAGTGCCCTGTTGGACAAAGCACAGAAGTCTTCCCCCAGCCATGGCTCAAGGAGTGAGTATGTATAGAAGGTATGTGACCAGGCCATATTGTGGGGTGCATTTCCCTCGCAATCTCCCAACATCCAGAACAGATAACACCAGGATCAGCCCGCTGTCACTCCAGCCCATATTCCACATATGCACTGGCCATTTACAGAACCAACTAATGCTCTCTGTATCCACACAACAGCCTGTGCTGTCAGGGCCAGCAGTTTAGCGCCAACAGTGTAAAGAAGTATTTTTTATTCTTTTTGTTTACTTGAAACCAGTCTCCTACTGATCCTTTGAGAGGCCTCTACTTTGTACATATCAGTGACCAGGTCTGTCACATCTTCATTATTTTCATATTTCTTTGAAACCTTTCCAGATGATTCTCTCATCTGTCTCCTCTCCAAACTGAGCAGTCACAGGTTTTCGACTCGTTTGAGCTGTTATTAAACACTGGGCAATGAGAAAACCTTATGGTAAACTTGGGTGGCAAGGATATCAGAGTGCCTAAGACACCCTGGGAAAGGAAAGGGTTTGGAAAAATCCTAAATTATTTCCCTGAAATGGGCTTCTTTTCCAAGCTTGGTGAGCAAGGAAAACTTAGTCACCAATTGTCCAAAAACCAGGTGTACTTTCTTTATCAGACACTTACAGAATTGTCTGATTCTTTAGACTTTTCATTCCTCTTTTTACCATATCCTGTTAAAGCAAGGGATGTCAGTGTCTGGAGCACATCAGTACACTTTACCTGCACTGACTGGACCTCTGGGGCTGCTCCCACCCAATTATCAATGCTATGATGGCACTAAGATTCTAGCTTTTATGTCTGTAACTAAAGCCATTATTATAGGTTGCTACTGGGCCATTGTAATCAAAGGAAATATGAAGACTTCAAAGTGAATCACAAATGAATGGATTCATTAATTTGAAAAAAAAAATCCAAATCAAGAATCCCAGATGTTTGTATTTGAAATATTTCCTGTGATATATGGTTAATGGAGGCATTTGAAAGTTTTAACTGAAACATAATTTATAGAATGAATCCTGATTATTAAAACTGGTGGCTACAGTCAACAAACTACCTGGGCTGATGAGGCAAAACAGAAAGCTAGAAAAATCATCTGGATTTAGAGTTTTTAATATTGCTGTGAAGAGTGTGGATTTTCCAAATAATTATTTGGGAATGCTTTTTAAAGAGACTTGTAAGGTTAACAAAGGTATGAGAATATTAGGTCACAGCTAAATAGATGAAAAAATATCCATTAGAACATGTACTGAGAACTGCAGCATATGGCCAGCACAGGAAAGTACTGCTTACAGTACCAGTTACAGCCATTCCATAGTCTTTATAAATATAAGAGTTTAAAACCACATGGGGTTTTTTTAATGGTTTTTGGTTGGTTGGTTGGTTGGTTGGTTTATTTTGTGTGACTGATTGCTTTGGTTTGGGGTTCATTTTTCAGAAGGCTTCACTTCTAAAATATTCACCAAATGTTAGATAAAGTTGAAAGAAGTCATCTGTGAAAAAAAAAGTATCCAATCACAACAATTCAATAGAAATTTCTTAAAGACGTAGCTGGCAGTCACTCTCATGGTTCTCTCCATTCTGTCTCACCAGCTCTGCTTTGGGCTGTCTCAACAACTAATATGAGCATTTTATGCTAACACTGAATGGTCACACTGCCAGCATATCCCACTGTATTGTGAGCTGGATCAATTTGTTCACTTATTACAGGAAACCAGTGTAATAACTAGATCCAAGAAGGAAAAATCTATTCTTTTCCATGTAAAACATTCATTTAATCAGAACCAAACATCTCATATTTATAATTTCTTCCATTCAAAAGATTACAAGTCTACAAGTTAAAATGAAAAGGTAAAAATAACAAAAATTTCAGCAGGACTAAATCTAAATATTTTTTAACACATTACTTAAGACACAAAAATCTCAAATTCATTCATTCATTCATTCTCACTTGGCAGGTAACAAAATACAGAAGGCTCAGGATTGTCTGGTACTAGAGTCCAACATTTCATACAATACTGTGTAGCAAGGAGACTGTCAGGAGAGTTGTTTAGTCTTTGGTATGCTGTGGTTTTGACAGAGGATGGGATTTTCTTCTGTGACTATGATTAGGTGTATCTTTGGCTTTGTTTTCCTTACCAAGCATTTGTAAGGATCAGCTACATCAAATCTAGGAGATCTTCACTTTTCCAGCTGCTTTGAAACATTTGGTTTGTGTCTAGGCTCTATCAAATAATCTGTAAGCATCAGAAGACGAAGATATAAGTCATCAAAAGCAGAAAGAACACAAGCAATGTGCCATCCTGTTTCTGGGCCCTTGACATGAATAGCTGCAGCTGTCAACCTCACTTGCTGGCCCTTTTGTTTCATAATGATCCTTGGAAAGTGGGTCGTGACTCACTTCCTCTGGTCCTGATGCTTCTGCTGAGCAGGGAGGTGTCACTTTCTGCCTGGTGAACACGTTTGTACATGAGATGTTTGGTCATGCTTGTCACTGAGGAATTTTCGGCCATGAATCCTAAGACGATGTTTGAAAATAATATGCACTTCAGAGCTACCATTCTCTGCCATTGCTTTCATGTCTTAGTTATGGAGTGATGGTAAATTAGACTCTATCTTACTGGAAATTCTTCAATCTTTCCCCTTACTCAACTTTGTATTTCAGTAGAAAAACTAGAAACCACATTTTTCCTTTCCTAAACAAAATTAGGCTGCTACTGACTCAAAATCTCAAAGAGAGGCATAGTGGTCCAAAGTTGCTGGTTTTTTTTTTTTATCTTGTGATGCTAAACTCAAGGGCACAGTATTGCAGGAACAAAATCTGCTTCAAGTTTGAGCATGAACAACAATTTTCAGTTCAAGCAATACTTCTTCAGAACACTAGACTCACTAAAATAATATTTTAACAGTTGTCCAAAATCAAATACTGATTCAGAAAGTTTTCCAGCTCAATTTGTTATTGGCCAAGCAGATACATTTCATATAATCATAGATTCAGAAAACCGGAATAGTTTGTGTTGGAAGGGACCTTCAAAGGCCATCTAGTCCAACTTCCCTGCAATGAACAAGGACACCTTCATTTAGATCAAATTGCTTAGAGACCCATCCAACCTGACCTTGAGTGATTCCAGGGATGAGGTATCCACCACGTCTTTGGGAAGCATGTTCCACTGTTTTAACATCCTCATGGTAAAAATTTCGTCCTTTTATCTAGTCCGAATATACTGTCTGTTAGTTTAAAACCATTACTACTCCTCCTCCTATCCCAACAGGTCCAGCTGTCCCCATCTTTCTTATATAGGCATCCTTTAATACTGAAAAGCCACAATGAGGTGTCCCTAGAGCCTTCTGTTCAAGGTGAGTGACTCCAACTCTCTCAGCCTTTCCTTATAGGAGATGCGCTCCAGCCCTCTGATCCTCTTTGAGGCCCTCCTCGGAACTCCAACAGGTCCTTGTCCTTCCTGTGCTGGGACCCCAGAGCTGATGCAGCACTGCAGGTGGGGTCTCGGCAGAGCAGAGCAGAGGGGCAGAATCCCCTCCCTGGCCCTGCTGCCCACACTGCATTGGATGCAGCCCAGGACACGTTTGGCTCTCTGGGCTCGGAGTGCCCATGGCTGGGTCATGTCCAGCCTCTCACCCAGCAGCACCCCCAAGTCCTTCTGGGCAGGACGGCTCTCCATCTGTTCATCCCCAGCCTGTGCTGATACTGGGAGTTGCTCTGACCCAATCCCACGATGTTGTCCTTCAGACACATCCTGGGCCACTGACCACAGATGGGGCTGGCCAGCTGCAAAAGACAGAGCAGAGAGAGCTGTTGCACTCTGCTGCTGATAATGTGTGCATAGTAGATGTGTTTCAAGAAGAACACAGCAAAATTGATAAGACTGGCATTCCCAAATAACATTTTGGTTAAGAATTTTAGCACTTGTAATCTGAAACAGTGAAATTATTTCATTGGCAGAAGACTACTTGGGCCTGCAGAACCAGTATCACTTTGCAAATCTGCTGACAAATGGTTCATTAAACGAAAGGAGTTGACTGATCTCATATGAAAACATGGATTTTGTACAGCAGCATGACCTTTAGTCAGGCAGGTATTTTATAAATATTATTCCCATTTATAACTACCTGAAATGATATCTTAATATGGTTGGCCATGATTTCAATAAAGAACCCTGATACTTGAAATAATTCCTGTGTGTGAAACAGAATGCATGTACAGCGCACCTGGGTGCTGGAATGGGCAGCTGTTAAAAGATCATTTTATTGATGTGTTCTGCAGAAAACCTCCAGCTCCAAGGTGAACACATACTGTGCTAGTAGCCAACATTCCTGAAATACATCATAGTTCACAAGTAAGAACCTCTCTCACATCCTGTTAGTCTGCAGTGTGGAAAATCATTGCACCATAATAGAACTTATTTTCATGACTATACATGAAGAAGGAATTCCAGAAAAGAGGAAAGGCAGTAATATGTATTTGCTGAAAAATGCCAGGCAATACATTTTGGGAAAAACATACAAACAGCCTTGAAGGATAATGTTCTGAAACACATGAGCTCTTGTAACTCAGTGAATATATAATTTTTTTTCTTTAGAAGAAGTGATGTTGAAAAAATTTAGGGCCATCTTCCAATAAGATCCCACATGACTGGAAACAGTTAAGTACCATTAGGATTTTTCAGCGTAGCTCTATTATCATAAGTCAGGTAATACATCTCCTCACAATTAAACAAAAAAGAAGGATAGGACTGTAGAAAGCTTTGCTGTGTCCAGACAGAGCAGACACCTAAATGATGCCCAACCAGCAGTTAGTGCTCCCAGATGACAATGCTGTGTGCTACACAAAACACAGTTTTCAAGACCAAACTGAAAGACTTTGAAACAAGTTCTGAACATATTTAGAAAGCAGTCAATAGCACATACTTTAGATAACCAATAAAGGATTAATCCAAGCATAATGCACAAAGCTAATTTTAGAACTCAGTCATCTTGATGTTTTAAAAATGTTCCACTCCATTATAGATAAAAGTTTACATATTTAGTATTTAGGGTTTAACATGATGATGTCTAAATTTAGTGCATTAATAAGGATGCATCTACAACGTATTTTTTCAGATGTAGTACTCAAGTTAGAGTGTACTATTTTAGGATTTGCAGAATTACAGTTTTTGCTCCATATCTCAGCCTCAATTAAACATCAAAAACTTTACTTTTTCAAACAGACTAGGTGCTAGTCTGTTAGAAATTATTCAGTTTATTTTCTTTGTAGTTATCTTGCCATTATTTCCTGTACATCATTTAGAAAATTTCTAACAGTGTAAATGAAAGAGGACTCCAATCTTCTGTTTC
The DNA here is from genome assembly GCA_013399915.1 of Illadopsis cleaveri. Taxonomy (NCBI): domain Eukaryota; kingdom Metazoa; phylum Chordata; class Aves; order Passeriformes; family Timaliidae; genus Illadopsis; species Illadopsis cleaveri. Next base: position 325,308 of record VXBB01010670.1, read on the forward strand.
TCACTAAACAGTCAATTAAATGTTCTAACACTGCCTCAGACATCTATCTATTAATGATTCCATTACAAGTTCTACAGTGAATGTTGGAATAACCCTGACGCCCTGATTTAAATTACTTTCAAAAAAATGCACTGAAATTAAAGCTTCTCTGGGACAGTTGTTCTGGAAACCTACAAATTATATTAGAAAAGATATTTACTTTAAGCTAGGGATGCTTAAGGTGTGCATTTTAACTGTACATCAAGTTGTTGATTCTTCAATGCCTTGGAGTGGGGTTCCTCAGTTCTAATCAGTACTATTCATGTATTTTTCTGTTCCTTTAGAATTTATGTAATTTTAAGCATTTTTAGAAGGCAATTTGAATATATTTCAACTTATACGAATTTGAACAATGTACAAATTCTAATTAAAATTGTCTTTTGTGAACTCCAGGAACCTGAGAGTCAGGACCATACAGAGAACACACAGTGACAGAAGCAGTGTTAGCAGTCTAAGAGTTGTCTGGAAGTGAATAAAGGAAAAGTCTGACATATCTTACTCTTCTGGGATGATGATATTTATTATGATAGTTAAAAGTAATGCTCTTAATTCCAAAATAAGAGGCATACCTGGAAGTTAGTCTATTGTTGTCACCTGAATTTGAAATCCCCTCTAGCAAGTCTTGGGCAGTGAAGGAGAGTAATCTCTGCTCATATCTGAGGCAAATTAAGCTGTCAAAAGAAAAATCACTCTTCACAAGGTCTTAGAGAAGGTCTGTAGTTTGCTGAGCTTTTGAGGAGTGAGTTTCCATATGATCCCAGCCTCAGAAGCTTAAAGCAGAGTGCAATTACTTGAACAAGGAATTTGTGTATGAGCAAAGGTTATCTTTTATTGACCCCATCACCAACTGTAGTATTTTCATTCTGCAGTGCAACTGAAATGGATGTTTTCTCTTAATGCACTTACTGTACCATGGACTGATCTTTCATATACTTAACTTTACATAAAAATATTCCAATACAGTTTAGAAAACACTTTCCTAACTTCCCCAACAGTAATTTTTTCAGGAGAGCAAACTGAAAGACAAGAAGTCTCTAAGGCCATATTAGCATCACATTGTCAAGGAATAAAATGGAAACTCTAACCTCTAATTCAACAAGGAGAATAGCATCCAATAATTAGATATATCCATCTATATATTTTCATAAATTTACTTCCTTGTTTTGGAGAGATTTGTTAGTGTAGGCATTAAAAATAATAATGAAATTATGTCAGAATTTCTGTACACTATTGCCAATTTAGCTTTTAATTCATAGGTCTGATATAGCAATTTTCTTAATGACTGAGAAGTATTATTCTTTTCTAGGGATGACTAAGCATAGTTTAAAAAATAAGAAGTATTTGAGAATAAGTTCATAAAAGTAAAATCAACTACTTTTCAGGGATATGAATTCCATACAGTTTTATAAATTCATTTGTTCACTTTTTGCCTTTCAAAGAGAATAATTTTCTTCCTTCCCATTCCCATGTATGGCAGAGAAGAGAAATTTTTCCATTTCCATGAGAAAAGCTATTCTTGAAAGTCCCTATGTACTCATCAAAAAGGTTAGAAAAATACCAAAATTTAACAAAAGCAAAAAAAAGAAGTATCTCAGTTTTCCTGAAAACAAATCCAAACCTCCTACTCAGAAAGAACCTCTGCCAAATTACAGCACAAAATGGTCCCATGATGAGAATCTTCAAAAGCAAAAGAGAAGTTTTAGCTTGCACAGAAAAAAAAAAAAAAAGAGTCAGAGAAAACTTTCACATGATAGTCTGGAAAAGAAAAAGTAGCTTAAGCCAGAAGGTACATAAATCATAGCAAGTTTCCTTGTCCTAGGGCTCACTTTCTATGATCTAGTTTAATAATGCTATGTTTAATAATTCACCTTAATTAATAACTCAGACCTGAATGCATCAGAAATCTGATTTGGATCCAGTGTGAGAATGTGCAAATATTATGTCATAATGCAAAATAAATTAAAATGAAAAAGTGTGGATCTACCAAGATTATTAACTTTGTCCTAAGCTACCTATATTGTCACATAATATTCTACGTAGAACTTAATTGCTTTCTTAAAGCACTTCCCATTTAACCATTCTAAGTGAACAAAACACATGATTTTCTATCAGGAGGAAAATGTACTTAGACTAAATCAGCAGAAGATTTTTCAAGGAGATTATAAGTACATGAAGACCAGTTATGATATAAACTCTCAGATTTCCACAAGCAGTAAGTTTTCTTTGTATCAGTCTCACAGGAGGAAGCAACTTGGGTTATTCTCTATTTCTGACCTATCTCATTCTGACCACAAATAATATCCAGATTTTTCTAATTAATTGGTCCAGTAATTTAGGTACTCTCATAATTAAATTAAACTCAGTGTGGTTATTACCAGCTTGCACTTAAAATTGTGTTCTTTCTATTGTGTATCAGAAGTGAGGTTTGTGTGCTTTCAGTATTTTTTACAGTTTTGCTAGATGTAGCCCCACAGTTATCTGTTTGTGCTTGTGGACTATTCCTGAGTCTGTGAACACGAGGTAAAAAGAGAGAGTCTATTAGAGGAGGTTCAATTCTTAATGCATAGCCTGTGTTTCTACCACCTCAGGAAGAGCAAACCATAAAAAAGTTGAACACTTGGGGCAAGCTAATGCTTGTCCATTGCTAACCTTCTCACTTGATGCATTTGTGGCAACTCCTTCCAAATGAAACCTCCACGTCATAGCACTTGCCAGTTGTCCCCCAGACTGCATAAGAAGTTTGTGCATGTGCACACATATACACACACACAAATACAGATGGAGAAAGGCAACAGCAAGCAATAAGGAAGGTCAAAGGCACAAACACAAGAGCTGGAAGGACAACTCTCTTTGGGAACCACCAGGAATTCCCTTAGGCTGGGCACAGTCCCTGTGAGGGACTCACAGAAGAGATGCAGAATACAGATACTTCAAGTGAAAGAAACATTGTGACAACATTGTTACCTGAATTTGCAATTGGGTGTGTCTCAGAGCCTGTCTTTGTATGGACTTTGGATACACACTCATTATGAACTTCACTTATTTACAGTATTGCCAGCAGTTCAAAGAATTACTGTTTTATTTTGGAACATGACAAGTTTCATTCTTTCACTTACTGAAGTTGGATAAAGTGACCCATTAATACCTAAGACATTATTATGTTATTTTAGTGAAAGTATTAATCCAAAGCCAATTAGAGAAGCACAGTCTGCTGGTATGCATAGTGTGCCCAAGCAAGGGCGTAGACAGATGTCTCCCTGAGGACAGGCTATTTTGAATTCCACACAGAATTTTAATGTATTGTAGTCTTTTTTCCAATGACAAACCAAAGTTAGAATTTATACTCTCTTTCCTGAATTGGTCAGCGAATAAAAATATATATTAAAAAAAAAAAAAATGAAAGAAGGAAAGAATGAAAGAAAGAAGAAAAGAAGGAAGGAAAGAAGGAAAGAAGGTTAGGTCTTCAGGACACTCTCAAAGGACACTACTAAATTTTGCCACATTTTCATGTCAACTTTTCTTTTATTTTTTTGCTACTTTGTGCTGAACTGTAACACAGAAGGTTGCTGAAACCCTGTCTGTATGTCTCCTTGCTTTTGGCTAGATGACAATGCACTGTTCTGGATTTGTTCTAAATTGGTTTATTCCACATGGTAAAATGTAGGTTTTGTAATTCTGTAGGTTAAATGTAACTTTTTTGCTGTTAAACCAAAGAACAAAACAGTTTGTATCTGGGAGTATTAACAAAACAGATAGGACATTGATTGCTTAAACTCAAGCTGAATTCAGATTCCTGGACACTGGCTGCTTGGAACAGGAACATTTTAAGAAGGTCTCAAGATGTTCCCTGCTGCTTCCTCCTGGTTCTACCAAAAGGCATAGCTGGAGGCTGCTGGGCTTCACCTGTACTATGAGGGCAATTCTTTGGATCATGTTCACTGGGTGAATTTTCCATTTCCCTGGGGAAAATCTTCAGAGTTACGACCAAGTCAGCTCCAGGGTCACTCAGGCATGGCGGCTGGTGCTGTACATGGACAAACAATTTTGTCATCTGTGCCACACTATCAGATGCTTGTCTAATGGTCCCTGATGAGGGATTCAGTCTTATATGTCACCTAGAATATGAGTGGAACTCTGAGAGTCTGATAATACTCACTTCCTCATTCACACATTGCTTTTGTTGACTTTGATTTTCCCTGACATTGGAAAATAGCATTGATCAGACTTAGATCCTCTGGATGATACTTTCCCAAGGTCTGGACTCCTTGAAACAGTTATTGATAACATTTTATAGCTGTGTTAGACTCTATTCTCAGCAAATGTAATAAAAGGGGCCTTAATGCCAAGGGATATCAAGTTGGTTTGCTCTGGTGTACAACAGCCCAGATGTGTAAAATTGCAGTGATGGATGGGATGGATGAAAGTAGCATCTGAGAATGATAATGCAGATGCTTCAGAAGTGTCTTGATTCCTCTTTATCATGCAGTAGTGGTATAAAAGAGACACAGTATATATATCCAAAAGGCTTTTGGCATGAATTCTCTGTAAGTGTAATGAAGTTATAGCCATTTTAAGTATCACTTTAAACCACAGAGCTGATGTAAAATACTTGAGAAGGAGAACAAAGAACTGATGTTCTAATAACTAAACTACGCATTAAAAAATAAATACAAAAACACAAAACACTTTCTGTGTGGTATTTGGTCCCTGAGAGGTTGCAAACAGGCTGGTTTTGTCTTTATTTTCTCGTTCTGCAGACTGCTCTAAAAAAAGAATTTGTTTCAGAGTCCAAGAGCAAGGCATCTGTAAAGTTCATTTTAATGATGGAATGCAGATTGTTGTTCATTCATTTTTTGTATATGTTCTTCTTATCTTCACAAAGGTAAACATCTCTGGAATGTCACTGTTACAATATTTAGAATGCTATTTCTATCCATTATTGCCTATGGTGTGACTGCTTTGTTTACCTTAAATTTCCATTTGCTAAGGAAATCAGAAGTTTCTAAAGTGAATGTCATGTACCTCAAATGTGCTGGAGTAGTAATTTAAGCGTTCTCATATTTGAGGAAGTCTTGTGAAAAATATAAATTTTCTAAATTTTCTACTACTCAGACTCCTCTTTTAGTTTTCCTGTGTTGTGACTCAGAATTTTTTATAACAATGCTTTCATATCACAACCATAATTTTATTTTATTGGAAAATGTTTCTACTGGAAAAGGGGCAAATGTAATTATGTCATTTTAAAGAGTCTTTTAATCACTCACTCCACGTTCTGCATACAGAGTCATCATTATAAATCATACCTTTCATAAGTGAAAAAATAGCTACACAATAACAAATTGATTCCCCATCCTTTAAAAAGTACATCTCGCCTCTCAACCCCCAAAGCTCAAAAACTGATGAGTTTTGCAGAAGACTTCCCTCCTTTAATAAAATTGATATAATAGGTCCCTTTAGTCCATGGCAACTGGGCACATGGCTGGATGAAATGAGTGGTGTCTGCTAGTTCTTTCTTTTTGTTGCCAGCTCTTCTGTGTGTACTGCAACACTTAAACAAATGAGGAAATCCTGGAATCTCTTCACCTGACCAAGGATTTCTATTACTGAAATAGACAGACTGTCCCACGCACTGTTACCAATCCTTTCCTTTCTCTTCTGAGAATGTTCACTGTTTAAGCCAGCAATGATTAAGGTCAATAGGGAGGAAAGGAAACACCCTGTCCTGTCCTGTGCTCTCCTGGTTACCCACTAAATGCAGCACTAATAGTCTTCATGCTAGATTTCCATTTTTTCCCTTTCATTTCTCCCTTAAAATATTGAGAGTGTTTCTGTTTTAACTGTGCTTACAGCCCATAGATGTCTCTCCAGGTATACAGGAATGTGTACACCCACGTAGTTCACTGGTATTCCTCCAGGAAAACCCTCGTTTGAATACCTTGCACTTTGAAATCTGCACAAGTATGCTCACAAAAGCATCCATATCTTCCCAATCAATGCAGTTGTGCTCCACTTAAGGTACCCTAAAGGTTTTCTACAAATTATTTCTGGCTGAGTGAAGCAACCACAAAGAATGAAATCTGTTCTGAGCTTTGATCTGATAACTCAATCCCCACAGGTGTCAGAAGGACTGACATACAATTGTTTTTGAACTCAGTTATACACAGGGATGTTCTTTGCCTCGCTGGGATTATCAGTAAACCTCAGGATACAAATAAAAACGTTTTCCTTTACTTGCAAACAAACACAAATACTGTGATATACCATAAGGATATTATAGCCTGTGCACAGAAGGCTACAATGGAACAGCTTTTCTGAGCCTGAGCAGAGGCACGCAAAATTCACCACCACATTTTAATACAATCAGGCAGTCATGAAACAGGTTGAGTCTCAGAATTTACTCTATCAAAAATTGAGGTAGAACACAAATAACACAAGTACTTCAATTTTGAAGGATACAAAGAACGGAAACTTTAAGTATTTCAGAATTACTTTTACCAGTTGGATTCACTCTGAGAGTTTCTAAATTACAAAGAAACTTTCCCACTAAATACTCCTCAGTTGAGCAATAATCTGCCTTGGTTATCTGTCTTAGCTACTCACAGTACCTTATGAGTCCTGGAGGACTACTGTAACCTAAGATTTTACTCACAACCCATTCACCAGAGTTGGCATGGGGCACAGAGGCATGCTGGTCAGATTTTTGGAAAGTCAATTAGTTACAACTCCGAAATCAGTGATGTGTACATCTAAGGATCTGAGAAAATGACTGCCTAAGATTACTGCAGGTGTTAGTGCTGGAATTATGATTTCCCAAGTCAAAGTTGGTGTCTGAGAAACGAATCTTCTTTATCATCATTGGACTATGACTTGAAGGTAGCCCATTCATTCCTGTAAAAATAGTTTATGCTTATTTCAGTCAAACACCAAATGAATAGAAAACAATTGCAATTCTGAGTATATGAAAAAGTTACTGTGTGTCAGCAACTTTCTAGCAATCATCCAGTCATGTTTCCTAGCCTCAGGTAAGCACCAGGCAATTCCAGGTATTATACCCACCTGCAAGGAAAACATTAGCTATTTCAAATTTATCCTAGAATAAGTCTTTACAAAGAAATCCTTTTTCTTAGGTAGTTGCCTAAATTCACAGCTGACCCTATAGTTTTGCAACCCATCCATATGGTCAGGATGTAACTACAGTTTCTACAGCCCTGGAGAGCCTGATGAGGGAAACAAACTCAGTTTGGGGTAATAGTCTGCATTTGTCAGGAACTTCTTAAGCACTTGCCAGCCCTGTTTTGTGATTTCAGTCAGATGAGTGCAATGCTTGTGTGTGCCTTGGCCTGCTCAGTGGAGGTATGAGGTGCCAAACTCCCAGCGGTGATTAGTCTCTAGAGAAGAGTCAAGCAGCTAAATACTCCTTTGTCAATGCAAACCTGAGCTACCAAATGGAGTCGTTGTGGTCTACCCCCTAGCTTAAACAAACACTAACTGAAACTTGTCACATATGACACCTAATTTTGTCAAAGTTTGCCTCAAAAATACTCAGCCTTCACTTTATCAAAAAGGCTTTTGCCAGAAACAGCAGGTTAGAAACTGGAATAAAATGAGTCAGAATATCAAGAAAGAAGTGGTGCTTTTTTCACAGTGAATTAATAATTGCCATTTTCAGAGCTGTTGGAACATTACCAAGGATAAAAGACTAACACAAAGACTGCTACAGAGAGACCCTCTTTCATAACCTTAGTAGGAGTAAGCATCTAAAGGAGAGGTTGGATGCATTTACTGGACGTACTTTAGCACATTTAAATAGAGAAACAGTGAAAGAACTTTTATAACAATTTATATGAGCTCAACAGTGATTGCATTCTAACAGCTGCTCTTGGTCCACTGCTCCTCTGGGCCACTGCATTCTAATGGAGTCAGTTTTTCTGCTGAAAGAAACGATTAAATTGTTCTCATAGAGTCATTGAAAAGGTGTCAGTAAGGGCAGCTGGAAATTTAGGATCTAACAATTTCAGCATTGGAAAAAAAATCATCACTGTTTTATATTCCCCTATGGAGATCAAAAGCGAAAAGTTAAATTCTGGCAGAATCCAGGCATTTTCTACAACCAGACACACATTAAACTTTAAAAAATTGGAATGTGTATCTAATCTCATTGTTTTCCATGTAAACTTTGACTGAAGCTATGTGACATTTATGCCATGTATAGAGCCATAGGTCCCTTATGATCAATTGTGACCTTTATTCAGCATAGTATTATATTGTTCTCTAGAGTTTGTACATTGCTCACTACTGAAACACAGCCACTACTGTGGGGAGGTGGAGAAACTTGGCTATGGTTTGAAGGGTTTTGTGGAGAAGGAAAGGGATCCAAATTCTATATTTAACTGAAACCCCCGGAGACACTGAAGTGATAATTGACTAAATTGCATTATAGCTCAGTTTTGAAGGTTAATGCTTGGATCATAGTAAACAGTACCTTGGGGCCTTTGCTAATCCCTTGGGACTGTCCCTCTCTCCTTTCTTACCCAAAGGGCTTGTGACAGCACACAGTATGCCAAAAGCAGACTGAGATGACATATTACCCCATTGAATTTGCTATTTGGGAAGTTACTCCATCCCTATCTAGAATCTTGGACTATCTTTAGCAAAATCAGAATTTGAGGAAAGAGACTATCCATTCACAGGCAGATGTTATTTACAGCTACAGAAAAAAACCCAGTAATCCAAAAACTTTTGTGATAATCATATTTATAGGACTAGATAATATAGTGTCTGTGTTTTACTGACAAACATTTTATTTAGTTTCAGTCATAACCAAAGCTACAAATTCTGAAAGAAGGATTATGTAAACACATGTGATGAAAAAAAGAAGATAAACTGAAATATGTCCTCAGCAAAGGTAGATGGACCAAACTTAGTACAGAGCCATCCCTTGAAATTATTTTCTCTGCAAATAAAGTAGATCGTATCTCATTAGAACTCAATACAGCATTGGATATAAGTCCACTTATTAGCTCAGATGGAAAACTGTATTTCATTATCTAGACAAATGGAGTAGACCTTATACATTTAGGTTTAGATGTCTAAGTTAGATGAAAAACTAACTACTTAAAAGACGAGGGAGGAGTAGAGGACAGTACAAGGGAATTTCCTAAAGTACCTCCTTAGGAACTGTTTGATTACAGTGTCTCCTCTGTGCTGTTGGCAGAAAGAGCCTGGCACAAGGTTATGAGCCATCATAAACGCAGAGAAAGGGATGACTTCTCAGACTGGAATAACAGAAATGGTGTAAAGTCAACAGCAAAAAAAATGAAAGGTCATGAATACAAACACAAATAAAAGGAATTACTTCTATAAGCTGAGAAATCACAAGTTGTTAAAGACCTAAAGAAAGAGTGCACTGTTCAATAACAGAATGAGCAAGATTGTTAGTGTGATGCAATGGGGAGAAGACAGATCAATCCAAGTGTTCTCTGGGAAAATGTTTCCAAAGCTGAAATCCTGCATACTTCTGCCATCCTCCTTTAAGAAAAATATACTTCAAGTACAAAAAGAAACAAGAGAAGAAATGAGATGACCAGAGGATGTATCAGAGGATGATGAGAGAATGTCTCCTGAGTTGACAGGACACGCAGTGAATGAGAAATAGTTACATGGGACTTGGGTCCACCCAGTCAAAATAAACACATGCTCATGCAATGAAATATTTTTCAGAATATTTTCCGTTGTTCCTGCAAATACAAAAATCTATACAGAAAGACAAAGAGGTTTTTGTTGTTGTTGTCGTTGCAGAAAAGATACAAAATCTGAAGCGAAAATAAATATAAAATTTGCATTAAAGAGATGCTGAGATCTTTTGCTGTTCATGGTGGTTCTGATCCTTCTTTTCTGATGCATGCTACCAAGCTGTTGGAGTACAAATCCCCCTGGGCCCCATCCACACAGGCCCAGGAGTGTCCAAAGATGTGAGGGCTGAATTAAAACCTCCAGAGAAACTAAGATACATAAATCCACACAGACATGAGTTAGAAATGCAAGTTTAGTTTTTAAATAAGTAGAGGATTTTTTAAGTGCCTGAGCAAATAAAAGACTGAATTAGTTAGTGAGACAAAGACCTGATACCTAGTTTAAAGTTCATGAACATTGCCTTTTGCAAAGTTAGCTAAATTCTAGTCATAACAAAAACAATGTAACCTTGCTAAACATTCCTAGATAGAACAAATAGAGCTATATGCACAGAATTTGTGTAAGAATTTACGAATATTGTTGCACATCAATCTCAGATTAGGATAGGCCCAACAAGGCAATACTGGACTCATGTTTCTACCTTATTGGCCAAAAATAGAATAAAATGCACTACTTTGAGGAGGCTAGTGGGCGCACGAAAAACTGATCGAATGCCATTGTTGCTGCTACAACTGCTATTGATAAGATGTTGCTTCTGCTTGAGACTTAAGGACTCTATGTTACTCTATTTCTACATTCTGGCTCAGACTGTAACAATTCTGCTTTTATAAGGCTGATTTAATGATCCAATAAAGGACTTCATTTTTACAACTACCCAGCTTCTGATCTACAATTAAGACACCCAAATCTCTCGGTGTCACCAAGCAAAGACTTGATGGTTGCCTATCTATGCCAACCACAGAACATATTTTGAAATATTTTTTAGTAATTTTTTTCCTTGAGTTGAAATATTGCAAACAATGCTACAATCCAGTTTGGATTTTCTTTAAATGTAAAGTGACAGGAATAGAGGCAATTGCAAAATACATATATGGAAAGCAAAAAATTTACAATTCCTTCAACTCTTCTCGCATGTACTCTCTGATTATCAAATTACGAAAGAACTTTGATTTAACTTTGGAATCAGTGTAAAGCAAATAACCATTGCATAAAGTACTGCGCTTGGGTTCTAATAAGTAACATAGTAGTCTACAAGGATTTTTTTTCAAGAAGGCAAGAAGATGAGTTTCATTTTAGTGAAGTGCAATGCCTTGTTAGTCAAATATAAAATAGCACTGAAGAGTAGCAACCTATTTCAGTTGTGCAAGGAAAAATTTTGGAAATCAAATGAAATCTGTAACAACAGTGTCATACTTTGTCACCATTTTTGACATTGTTTTCTCTTTTTTAGAAATTTTTGCTATACGAGCTCATTCATAAACATTCATAAACACCTACTAATATCAGCATACTAGAAAAACTATATAGCATCCTTATCCAAAGAACTTCTGTATAATAATTTCTTTTGCAACATTGTAAATCCTAATCTGATTTATTTACAGATTTCAAACTGAAGGCAAGTACACTCATATACAAATAACATATAGCATGTTTTCTATATCGATAAGTAATATTTTAAATATATTAACTGTTACAAAATATGGAATAAGTATATAATGCATATAAAAATTATTCTAGCATTTTTTTGAAATTTGACAGAAAACAAGAAATCATGAACTTTTTTTTGATTGACACATGGCTTCTAAATGAATATGTAGAGATACGTAATCACAATGTCTAGAGGAAGTCTATTTTCCTACTATTTTTAGAATTCTACAACTAGCTTCCTGAATAAGAGGAGAACTTAGGGACTGCAGAAGCACAGATTCTGGCATGAATACTAGACACGTGGATTCCTGGAATCACAGTGTACTCAGTAAAGATCAGGTGTCAGTCCTGGATCAGTTTCTGGTCTTAAGAGTTCTCAGGAAACTTGAAGAGGTTCTAAGAATTCTAGCTAACAGATAAAAGCAGACTTCACAGATGGTCTCTTCTGTCTGGACCTTTTCTCTCCTTATGTGATACCTGGTTGGATGTTGCAAGAAAGGGTTTTATTTTGGAATTTTTTAAGGATATAGTACATGTCTAAAACTGTGGTGAATCAATTAAAAAATTGTCCAGAAATTGGTTTTAAGACTGTTTATGTAAAAGCTAAAAATAATATTAAAGTACTTCAGAACAAACACCTCTGGATATCATTGTTCTAAAGAAATAGAAGAAGTCTCACTTCTTTTTTGAAAACAAAACTAATCATAAAAAATTCTTGAATAAATATTTCTGTCTTTAGGGAAAAACAGTGCAGCCAAGCAGCAAAAAGCAAGAAGGTCTACAAGTGATTCCTTCTGGTTCTCCAATGATTTAACAGTTGAGACATTTGTTCAAAAATCTCCAGAGAAACAAAGATTCTCTGTAACAATATTCCATGTTTCTAATTACTTACCTGAAATATAGTTTAAATGAACAATACAGCCATAGATGTCACAGAAGTCACTAATGTTCTCACTTTCTATTATTTATTTATTTTTAATTATATAGATAAAAATCCTACTCTACTATCACATCTACCCAGACCTACTTAGAAAGATCTGTCTTTTTATCTGTTCTTTATAAATAGATAATTAACCCAGTAATACTTTTCCTTCCATATTTACATAAATAAATGCATATTTACACCAAATATTTTGAAATTCACTGCAGCTTCTGGGGAGGGAATGAACAAAGCAATTCTGACAATATTTAAAGTTTATTCATTTCGACCATGTTTTATAAAGATTCACTCTTTCACCTACATGAAGAAATGTTCTTTCATTAGCTAGCTTTCCATTAGAAAGTCACCTGCCTTTCTGCAAGGTCTCTAGTCCCAAAGTAGAACAGAGTGTCTAACTAACAACCTAATTGTCTCATCACATCAACTCCTTTGGAAGCATAGCCCACTGTGAGTGCCGTAGGCTTCACTGCTGAGGCATTGCATGCTGAAAGACTTTAATATCTACATGGCAAGGGAAAGGTTTTCTAGCTCCTTCACCTGTGAGGCAAAACTGAATGAAAGGTGATAAGCCATGGTCCACAGTTTTCCATAAAAGCAGATCATTGTTGGCTTACTATTTTCCATAGTAGTATTTGATGAATATCAGTCTCCATAGATGTAACTGGCCCCATACCCACTCCTGAGATTACCTGAGCTTTTACAGCTATCCTCTATGGCTCTATGCATTTTTGAATTTTCTGTATTTTTGATCACTTCATCAAGACTTGCCATAGATCATTATACAATAGTGTTCCATGGGTCTCTCCAAAGACAGTGTTACAATGCAAAACAGAAATGGATTTCACAAGGGGATGCTAATCTTACTGATTTTTTACCAGGTTATGTTATATGAGATTGCTGAGAACTCTAAAATAATCCAAGCATAAATTAGTCAAAATGAAAAATTTTATAATTTCCAGTGAAATTTTGCCTGCTGAACTCTTTGAAAACTACTTTTGGGCAGTATGGAATTCTATTTTATTTTATTTTATATTTATTTTATGGATGATTTGCACATTATATATGTGGGGTCACATCTCTCCAGCTTTATATGTCAATCCAGCCCCTGAATTCATGCTACTTTATCCAGCTCAGGCAAGCCAGGAATTAGGAAAGGACAGCCTGTAGACAGCCTGAATTTGTCCACAACTAATGGAAATGTCATTCCAGAAGACTGTTTGTGCAGGGAGATGGTGTAATACTGCCTCAGTTAATTGACATTCTACCATTTCTCTGTTCTCCTTATGGTGCTGGTCACCAAGGCACAAGCTGTTCTTGGCTATGGGATCCTGTACCATTGCATTTTGACACATGCCAGCTCAGATTTACACAAGGAAATCTTCGTGGTTAGAACCTGAATTTCTGTGGATTAACCTACCACTATATTTAAATCAGTGAAAACCAAAACCGTACTCCTCATGCCTGTGGGAAGAGAATAACACACATCTTGATTTGGTTGCCTTTGTAATAACCATAGTTCCTAGCAGGCTTACAAAGAAAAACAGTCACCTCATAATCTTGCAGACTAAAAGTAGAAGCCTATGCTAATGAGCAAGGAGAGACAAATTTTACTTACATTCTTAACTATGTCTCAGAAAATAAGTGAAGGTGTGACTCAGCTCACCTGATTTAACCATCTAGAAGCTAGGCATCTCTTTTCCAACAATCAACTAGGCTACCTCTAGAGCAAATAAAGAGAACAAAAAGGATCTTTTAAGATAGTATCTAAAATAAGTATGGTAAGGGCTGTCTAGATGTGCATTTCTCTTTATGCTAGTGAGTGGGATTACAGGCTCAATAACCTTTATTCTCTCTTCACTAGTTTCTCTGGGTCTAAGTTTCCTCAACAGTCAGCAGAGGAAGATAAGCATCTTCAGCATCTAACTCATTCCACTTTTTTCCTTCAAAACTGATTTTGGAACAGGATAAATCACTTCTGAAGTTGCTTCTGTATCTCCATTGACTAAAAGAACCAGCAGGGAAAAAACTCCCATCAAAAAATTTACTCAAGCTGTCTAGGATAAAAGTCACCTGTGGACACATCTTTTGGAATTGGTTAAAACAGACAACTGTAAATTCATTTTTAGCAGAATTTTAGCTTTCAGTTTGATCAGTATTAACTAGCAGTAATGCAAGAACATTCATGAGGTTTTATCAATTTAAAAGCCAAATGAATATGGACTGTCTAATCTGTTTAAGACCAACATAAGCACCTCACTAAAATGCCTGCTAGCATGTGATTATTAGTTCAAATTGGGCGTCTGGGTGAAATATTAACAACTTGTATTATAAATACTTTGTTGGTAGTTTTTATGTCTTCACTAGTTCCATCAGAATAAACAAATTCCTTTTGGCTTATGTTCTAGTTCCTCGACACAGCAGTAACTTAGACAACAGTCATGTTGCATTGCAGCAGCACAACAATTTTACTTTAAACTGCTGTAATTTCATGACTTATTGAGACACATTCTGTGTCTCTAAGCACTGTTCTCCTTCAAAGAGGTCTGGTTGTAAATTTTGTCATGACCACCAGAGTTCACATACAAGAGCAAAATGAAAAAACACATGCAGTGCAAAGAAAGCTCATTCTGCTAAGAACAGGGCTTAAGGGGGAACACACTGCCTCTACAGTACATACTTGTCTTTTTAGAGAAGGGACAAATTGTTCATAAGCAGAGTAAAATGGAGCCATTAAAACAAAAGCAAATTTATAGAGGAAAATTTCATATAGAAAATTTTTCTTTCAAACACTCTGTTCATCTGATCGTTTTCATTTGGCTTTTCATTTGTATGTTTTAAAGAAGATTTTATTGTTGTATAATGACAGCTATGTGAAGAATGGTCACACATACCTAGGCAATGAAAAACTGAAAGGAAAGATGCAGATCATTTAGCAAATACCTAGACTGTGAGTCAATATATTTTTGGATGCCTCAAGTTTTACCAATGTGTGATGGAAATTATGAAAATTGAGGACAGCAAAGCTACTCCTGGTAAATTATGGTTTAGGATTAAACCAAACGATTGAAAACTTAAATCAGTAAAATAACAGAGACAGAGTCAGGTACAAACAATAAAGAAAAAAAAAGACAGAAGATAAAAGAGTAAAGTGGATTTGAAAAGGAGTTTGCTTGCAGCAAGGGGATTAAAAAACTCTATGATCTATATACTTAGCTTGTCAGAAATTGTCTGAAAGTCTATTTAGTGACCAAAGACACTTGTCAAACCCATTCGCCATTTTTTATCACTTGACTGTTATGCTGTGTTTCATAGCTGGAGACTAAACCAAAAGTTGACATTCTAAGTACGTCTGAAAATATTTAAATTCCAGACATATTTTTTAAGCAAATTGCAAATTTGGCTTCCCCACTTAAGAAGATACCAAAGGGCATGTGGCTCGGGCAGTCTCCAAACTGGCTGTGATACCTGAGATGAGTTTACCTCAAACTGATTCTTTCATAGGGTCAACAAACAATCCAAGAATGGTAGTAATATTTTTGGAAATTCTGGTTTTGATCCACCATAGGAAAAAAAAAAAAAAAAAGTAATGAGTTTAGCAGTGCTAAATCAAATGCTGCTGGAAAGATATCCACAAACCAGTTCAGTGTAGAAATATTTCCGTGTTGGCTTAACCTCTTTATCTCTTACTGAAATGGGAAAAATATATGACCATTCATTTATACCATAAAAGGAAAAGCTAAAAATTCAATGAATTTTGGTCTCAAAGCATATCAATTGCTCTTTGCAATATTACCTACGAAATCACTCTTGATTAAAGGGGATTTTTCTGTAGTAGTAATTATTAAAGCCTAGGCTACACTTCATAGCAGGAAGAGAACTAATTTCCACAACTTTGAATGGAGAGAAATATATGGTTCTAATGGTATATCTTCTCCATAAAATACTTAAAAAATAAGCAAAGAAATGTTTAACCCATGATTTAAAATTCTCTAATGAAAATTGCCTGGTAAAATGTCATTCTATGCCTTATTCAACCACTGGAAAAAAAAATTAAAAGGCAGTCTATGTAAATTATAAAATAATAAAAAACCTAAAAAATGCGAAAGATGGAGAATCACAGAATCTGGTGGATGAAATCCTCTAAACTCTCTGAATTCAATTCATCTGAAGGAAGTGATCAAGGGAAAATCTAGACTCTCAAAAAGATTAGACTGCAAATTTTTACCAAGGAGTGGAATAGGAAGGTTTCAACAGACAGAGCTTGTACAATAAACTTTTTTTATGTGAGTGTTACTTATGGGTAAATATCTAATAGCAAGTGTTTATGAAGATATTTTTGCATATTTTCAATTTTTTTTTTCCTGAATTATACACCACAGAAGTTCAAGTAGGGAACAACCAACCAAATTCTCCCCTGACCATTCACTTATTCAATCCAACTGTCCCTAAACTAAAATAAGAACACAATATCTGCCAGGTCTGCAGAACACAAGGTGTGTTCATGGTGATGAGCTGGGACAAAAATTGCCAGGGCACAACTGGATATCCAAAAGAATTTTTCTCTTCAATTCAGGCTAGAATATATTGTGCCAGCATCAGCAGGTTCTTAAAGTGACAGAAAGAATTGGTAAAAATTATACCAATACCTGAATATAATCCCTTGCATTCCCTGTATACACTAGCTGTAATGCAGATTCACAAACTAGCAGTGATTTTAAATGCAAAGCTGTCACCAGACTTGAGCTGAAGTGACGGGTTTTTTCTTATTTCAGAGAGTGTTCTAACTTGGCATTTCACATGCAATTGTTTCATAGGAATTTAAAGAGAAGACGATATGAAAATTTTACAATTCAAATAAAAATTCTAAGAAAATATGTCTAAAACATCTCTCTTCACTTTGGTCCTGGAATGGAAGAAAATTCTTCAATTTTTAAAATTTATAAAGCTAGACATTTGCCAAAATGTGTTTAAAATACCAAAGGCTAAATGTGGACTACCTTAACTCTGAATGTGTTTATTGCCCATTGTCTTCTCCTCCAGATTTTCCCCAGAAGATGGTATTCAAGACCAATGTTGTCAACAATTTGCATATTCAGTAACTTGCCTGAAAAAATAAACAGTGAAGCTTTTAAGTAATTTCTAAAAGGAAGACAGGTAAACAAGGTATAGTAATGGCTTTTAGTTCTGAATGGTGTTTGTCAGATTTAACATAGCAAACTCACTTACCTTGTGTTTTACACTTGTGTTGTTTTTCTTGCACTGACGATTGATGTAGTAGAATGACTCAGCATAAAGTTGAAATGCTGTAAACAACTATGATTTTATTATTCCTCAGGTTTAATTACTGTCATAGACTGATATTTTGTGGGTTGCTTCTTCTCACCAAGTTTTAATATTTCTCTTACGTGCAGTAATATAAGTGATACCAGCAACTGACAGATTCACAGACTGCATCGCATTGAATAGTGTCAATAACATTTTTCAAACCATTAGACTTCTTTCTAAAATTCTATCCAGAGTCATGTATTTAGTGGGAAAGAAGAAAAAAAGAATGAGTGAATAAGTGAACAAACAAAAGAAAGAATGATAGTTTCAAACAGAAGACATGTGAGCTGAAATTTTTTAGGGTAATTAGAGAATTTGATACCTGTGAGAAACAGGTCACATCAGTATTACCTACAGGTGGCTCACTGTAGTGTATTTACACTATCAGCACTTCTCTAATATTACCATAGATGTCCTGAGAAAAAAAGCAATAAATTAAAGAATCCTACATTTGACAAAAGGAACAGAGTACAATAAACTTGTCAAATCAATCCCTCATTCTGTTCATCTTGTATCCTGAAGGCAACTATTATCTATCAGCATGCCATTATTCTAAATCAGCATGCCATCTGGAGCTGGGAGCACACTAAAAAAATGCATTTTCTTTTCTGTTTTGTTTCATGTTCTGTTTTCTGTGGCAGAGGCACTTCTCACACTGCTATAAAGTAAGCACAGCATTTCTATTTTAAAGACACTTAGGTCAGCTGACTGCGAATATACTGACTGTAGATAAAAGCAAACCTACACAAGTTTCTGAAAAATTACATTAATTTTCTTTATTTTTATGTGGTTATATAGCTACTAGATATAAATATTTTCATTTGGATTTAGGTAATAAAGACAGAGAAATTTTGGTGAATCAGTAGGGTTTGCTTCATTGAGAATTTAACAAATAGATTTTTGATTGGATATTTCTGATCGTTCTCCTTAGTATGCTTTATCCACTGAGAGGAATTTGAGCTTTCAATAGATAATTTTTAAAAATTTATTTTTACAGTAAGCCAACAACTACTTTTCTTAGAAGGTTTTTTTTCTGACAAACATTCAGTAATAGATTTTGACTGCAGTATTAATTCATAATTTCACATTTAATTAAATATGAAATTAGATATTTTCTTGCAGAGCTGCTACAAACAGCTAAATAAAAAAAGAAGTTCTTGTCAGCTATAAAGTGAATATAATTTTAAAACGGGGCTAAACATTTCTAAAACTGGTAATTCAATGTATCACATGCTGATAACATTATTTTCTTAAAGTCTAAGTTAATTTTGATCATACTATAAATTCACTAAATGTACTGCAAAGTGATCTGAATTCCACTATGAGGAAAACCCCAAACAATCCAGTTTCTTAATAAAGAAGCTCAACAACCATTCCAAACACTTGCTCTGGGCATGTTGCAGTTAAAGGGACATTTCAGTAGTGGAATTTTGCCCTTTAAAGGCAGTGCAACAACTTTCTGGTCAAATACATGTCAAAAAGACAACTATGAGTACAATAGGAGCCCAGGATCCTGGGCACCCCAGTCCTAAGTCAGGACCACCTGAATAGCATCTGCAGAGGGTGTCCCTGAGTGTTAAGCATGCCAAGGGAATTTGACACTCAGTGAGGTTTGGTGGGCACTCCATGGACTCACTTTGGACCTGACAATCCAGGGACAGGCAGAGATGAAATTTTGTATTCTTAGTTGCTTAGGATAAAACAGTTGTCCAGAATAGTTATAGCAATGAGGAGTCATGCACAAAGAGCCACTCACAATATCCAGTGGGCATTAGAACAGCTCAGCGCTGCACAACAGTTCATGTGGAATAATTCGATTTCATAGCTAGTCAAAATGACATTGGAAAGCTTTGTACCAATCCAGTGGAACAGATATGCTGAAATGGTCCACTCACTTCACAGCTCTGCATCTACCTTCTAGCCAGCTAAGAATGTCCGTCTTCATGTCTTCATCTCTAGCCCTTTCATCTGAATATATGTTTTACAAAGTTAGGTTCATAACACCAGGCATTTATGTATGTTTGCTAGGGCTGGGGGAAACGTAAAACGATTTGCTGGTGAAACAGTGTGAGGTGGATGCTCTTGGGGGGCTGATTTAATGTACTGCAGCTGAGCTTCAGAGATAAGGAAATGCTGCACTGTATTACAAAAGGCACTGCTAGTACAAATAGGCATAAGAATTTCAATAGTATTTCAAAGGAATGTTATAATCAGAAGCATGCTAAATCAATACTTGAATGCCAATTTTTAACTTGCATAGTTCAGATGTTTCTCCTGGCAACCTTCCCTGATGTCATTATCACTTACTAAAATTTGATACCATCTACAGCCTGAGCCTGAATTCCTGACACACACTACCATAGAAATAAATATTATGCCAGATTAAAGAGTAGCATGTTTTGACAATTATGTAGACAAACGTTCCTCTTTTACAACAAGGAAGTCTCAGAAAATATGTAAATACTTAGGCAGTTAAATTGTGTGCAACTTATGCACAAGGGAAATAACTTAAACACATAGCCCCAGGCTATTGCAATGCCTTTGGTTATGTATAACTCAGTCAAGCAGAAGAAAAGACATTCAGCTTCGTCCAAGAAACTTCATACTCATTTCTAACTTGAAGTCATGTAACTTCAGGCTGTGATACTCTCTGATCTCTAGTTCAGTGCATGTGAGTAAAGAGCTGCACCAGAGACCTCACATGTGTTTTGAAGTAAGTAAGAGACAATATTATTTTGAGCTGGGATTCAATCCATCACTGGTGAAATCTATGCTCCTGGGGATATAAGGCATCTACTAGAGCTCAATCTTGTCCTAAATTCCTATCCACAGACTCTTCTAGTGGACAGTCTTGCCTTGTATAACTAAATCTGGTATAATGTGCTTTCTGATAATTAAAATCTGTTAATTTAAAGTCTCATCACAATTTAAACTGGTTATGATGCTTATTTTGTTTCTTAGGCTGAACTTTTTGTCTAATTTATCCACTGAATCCTACCATATAAATGTGGTGGCTGTGGTCAGTGTTATTTTCATGTACATGAGTAAAAGTAGAGGTTATTCTTAAAAATTTTTAAAAGCCTTTAAAAACTAAGGGGATAAGATAGCAACTTTAGAACATGTATATCAGGTATTTTTCATGTCCATAGGTACACACTACTATAATATAATTTGATATTAAGAACAGAAAACTGAAATTTAAGTAACTACATGTCAGGTCTCCATAATTTTTATTGTGATTGTTTATGGAAAGTAAAGAAAAATGACAAAAGCCTAATTCATATTTCACCTTGGCTACGCATCAACTAAGTATTTAGCCACCATTTACACCAATTTTCATTTGGTCTGTTAAATTCCTTCTTAATATTTTTCTTTCATTGTTGAATGGAAGAATTAATAAATTTATGATGATTATTCTTTCCTCAGGTGAAATCAAAGTATATAGAAGCAGTAAAACTAAAATGTTGTACAAGAATGTGTAAAGGTAAGGCTAGTTGCTACAAAGACAATAGATGACATCATGTGGGGAGGATAAGGAAGATAATCAGATAAGGAAAGTATGAAGTAAAGGGAATTTAGAAGGAATTCATTGCATTATTTTAATTTTTTTTTGCTAGGTACGTCCATTGAAATTTTACAATGCATCCTTAATTGTCTGTTCAGGATTGCTCTGCTGGGTCAGAACAAAAGACATCTTACTCAGTGTGTTTTAGTAGGAACTAGTGATAGTAAAAGTTAGGTAGTGGTCAAACTGGATAGGTCAAAAGAGGCTAGACTGCCACAGCTTCATGCTCCAGGTCCAACCAATAAAGAGTCTGAGCATGTATTCTTCCCTGGCACACATGGAAACACACGTCCAACACGTACTCATGCATTCACACAGCCAGCTGCACAGATCAATACAGACAGAAACACAGGGCACTCATGCAGTGACAAACAGCACAATGTCCCTCTGGCCACGCACAATGAACCTCTGTTCCAATCCAGCGTCCCTCTCCAGCTGATCAGGCTGAAGGTCCATTAGTGGGAAATTCATCCATATGCAATTCTCCTATGCAGATTCCTCTAGTGACTGGGCTCAGACCCCTCAAGGGTCCAGTATCTGGTCTCTGGATCCTTGATATCTCTGTTGCTGCTACCTGGACACATGAGCTGCTGAGGCTGCAGCCCCACTTCAGGAGCTGCTCCAGACCCCTCATAGACCCACCCACACACACACACACACGTCCCTGTTGGCATTCAGACCTCTGGGTGACTTCAGCACTTGTCCTGTATCCTCTGATCTCTTCAGTCACAATTCCTCGGATCATTGCACTCACACACACACAAACACCAAACTTCCAAATCACTTCACCTGCTCACTGATTAGTTCAGTGATCACACGCTGACCTAAGCCCTCACTCTCACTTCTAGCATCCCCGATGCATGACCCCATATGACCCATGATCCCTGCTGCAGCTGCCACACCTAGGCCTCCATACACACATGTGGAACACACAAGCAGAGCTCCTCACCCATAAAAAGAATCCAGAGTGGAACTTGATGAGAAGACAGGTCAGAGTGAATTTACCAGGTTCAGGACATGACCAGACAAGTGTACTGGCCATATGATAACTGTCTTTTATCCTCTTTTTCTTCTAGCCTTCCAAACCCATTCCTTCTCAAAAGACCTTGAATTCTCCCATTCGCCATTTTGACACCTACTCTAAGCAGCACATTATAAGTTCCCCTGTGTAACTCCCTTACCCTTGGACTAAATCCCCCTAGCCTGGAGAGCCTCTGGCACAGAGTATGGATGGGGACCACTCATGGGGCTAAGGGTCCCCTGGTACAGCCTGCAGAGGGTTTGGGGCAGCGGCTCTTTTCTCTGAGCAGGTTATTTGGGTTCCAGCACCTCCTGCTGTGCCCCTCTGCTCTTCTCTGCTCATAGAGAACAGCCTGTAATTCCATTACCTAGCAGTAAAGAGGACAAATTAATAGTGAGCCTTCCTCCTGTCCACCCTTGTATTTTGCAAAAATCATTGATATAGGCTTTTCCCGAGACAAAAATTGCTTTCAAGTCATTTTGTTCAACTCCTATCTAGGAGTCACTTCTTGGTTTTCTCTTTATATTCTCCTGAGGAAATTTATTCCACAATCTAATTACATATTGTGTGACACAATACTTAGTTTGGTTTGAACAAACTCTCACCGTGTACCTCTTACTTTTTGGGGTCAGTGAAAAGTGAAAGGTAATTCTTTATTCCCTCTCATTCACTGACTTGTATCATATCTCTCTGTTATCTTCTTTTTAATACTAACAGTCCCTACCTGCTCAGCATTTCCTTCTACAAAACTGTTCTGCTCCTTGGTAAACTTTCTCTGTTCTTTTGGGTTTGCTTTTCTTTTTTTTTTTTTTTTTTTT
>VXBB01010670.1:348402-376267 GCA_013399915.1 Illadopsis cleaveri
TTTCCCTTTTTTTATTATGTACTCGTAATGCTTAAACTGGATGCATGTAGTACTTAAGATCTAGGTGAACTATAAATCCACATACAAATATTATGGTTTTATTTCATCTCCAAGTGTAATTTGTCTTTCTAAGCACTGGTGAACATGGAGCTGGTGATTGCAGAAAATAGCCCATAATATCCCACAGAAATATCTCCTGAATGCTTTGTATCTTTAGAGTGTAGTCATCACCTACTAGAATCAATGTGACCAAAAAAACCAGGGAGGGAGGAGTAGATATTTTTTCAGCAATTTAAGTTCAATATGGTTTTATTGTTCTTCAATGTTGTTCAGTAGCCACAGTAATATTATTTTAGCACCTTCTTGCTGCTTTCATAAATTACCTCTCATTTAAAGTATGACTCAAGTTTGTTAATAAAAGAAGCCACAAGAACAATCAAAAACATACCAAATATACAGTGTGTTTAGAGACGTGACAGAAATTAAGTTTTTCAGATTCCTTAAAGAAGAATAAGAGCCTTCATGAGACACATACCTGATTTCTACATGGCTTTAGCATCATAAATGTTACCAGAATTTAGAAAATATTAAGATCCAGATGAGATTTCCATCAATATATTTAGTGTTAAACCCAAATTTAGACTTTTTAATTTTGATTAAAGGTGGCAAAAGGTAGCAAAAGGTAGTTCTTTCTCCACTTAGTCCAGCAAAAGTCAGACTCAACACTTCCACATTCCTGTTCAACTCTGAAGTGTCTGAGTGTCTGCGCAGATAACAAGTTACAAGGATAAACTAGACAGTGGTCTGCTTGTAGGGCAAAGACGTAGGACGGTTAGAGACAACTGAAAATTGTCTGTCCATATCATCTCATACAACCTAGCTGATGTCAGAAATAAAGGGACCTCTCCTGCTTGTGGATCAGGAGTTGGCAGTTTCTGCAGAGCCATTGACAAACTGCAATTTCACACCACCCAAAATGAACTTACACAAGCTTGAAGGAAGTTATTAAAGCTGGCCACAGCCAAATGAGGAAGTCTAATTTACTTCCTTCATCACTTCTCCTTACCTTTTTCTTCGTCATTTCTCATGAGGGTATGTCATGGATCCTCGACTCTGCTTCTTATTGAGACTCTTCACTGAATAAACTCATCCAACATAAAACTGCCCACAATTTTAATCCCCCAGGTAGGTTTCTCTGAAGTTAGTACATTGAGTCAGTTCCTGAAGGTGTATATTGATTCAGAACTGGTTCAAGTGTGAGGATTTTCCCCTACAGAATCATTAGCTCTATTTCTCATATTAGCATACATTTTTGGTGACTTTTAGAGATGATTCAGAGGAAGAGACTTTATTTTCCACTGTTACTGAGGCTGTATTAACAACATATTATGACTGAATTAATTCTAGTCTGCTGCTGCTGGGATAGGGAAACTACAGCCTTTCCCACCTAGTGAATTTTATCAGTTTCCAACAGCCTTTACCAAAAGCTTTGAGCTTTTGTCTTCAGGTGACTTCTTGTTAAAGAAGGTCAAACACCCATTCATCATATTCTAGGGAAAGGACTATGACTGGAATGAGTACCTTGGCATAGCAGACAGCAGACACAAACAGAGCTCTAGAGGGACAGCATGCCTCTCCAGACTGCTGGCAGTGCCCGGGATGGAGACTGGAGCAGGCAAGATGTCCTTGTTTGCAGGAGGCATGACCTGGCTGAGGAGCTGTGTTGCCAAGGAACTGTGTGAGCAGCTGTGCAGATTGTGCAAGACCAGGGAACTTCAAAAAAAGATAGGCAAGGCCTTCTGAGAGATCCTGCAGAAATAGGCATCTTGCATCTGAATTAGCATGTTTAAATGGATAATTAGATAAGTTAAAACTGAGTTCTATGAGTAGTGTCACTGGTCCAGTAATAAGTGGAGTATTGTAAGAACTCTGTGTGGGACCTCTGCCCTTTAGCATCTTTATCAATAAGGGGCAGGTGAAGGAATACACTTTCATCATTCAAGTGGCATCACACTGGGGAAAAAGTTCCCTTGAGGGCAGAGCTGCCCTTCAGGAAAACCTTGACAGGTTGGAGGAATAGACTGGGAGGTTTTATGAAATCCAAAACTGACAAATGTAGCCTCCTGCACCTGGTAAGAAAGATCCTAGCAGACATGAGGGAACCAGATACTTTGGAGACAGCTTTGAAAAGGAGCTGAAATGACCTGAGGTTCCTGGTGGGCAGACATGGACAAATTATGCATCAGCCGTCAGTGTGCTCTACCACCGAAGAAGGCCAAAAGTATCCTGGGCTGAATTCATATGGAAAGAGGCAGGAAAATGATTGCCCCTTCTATTTAATATGTTAGGCCATATGTAGATCCCAGCTACAGTTCTGGATTCCCAAAATATAGGAAACAAATTTATGAAATGCAGCAAGTTCAGCAGAGAGACATCAAGATGGTTGAGGGCTGGAGCACCTACAATGTAAGGAGAGCTGAAGGAACTGGACTTCTTCAGCCTAGAGAACATGTAGCTTTGGGGATGCCTAACAGCAGACTTGACAGTACCTACTGGGAGATTATTAGGAAATTGGAGCCAGGCTACTTGCGCTTTCACAAGGTGGGAAATAAGCATATGGACATCGAGTTGAAAGAAGAGGTTCAGACTGAATATAAGGAAATATCATGAGAGCAGTCAAGCAGCAGAACACTTTGCCCACAAAGATTGTGTCATCTCCAGCTATGGATATTTTCAACACTCAGTTGGCCAAAGCCCTGAGTAACCTGGTTTGACCCATAGCTGATTCTGTCAGTGCAGGAGGGTGGACTAGAGATATCCCAAGATCCCCTCCAATAGGAATTATCCTATGATCCTGAATTAGCAGTCACCTCTGTGGATTAAGCAAAAAAAAAAAAAAAAAAAAAAANATCACGGGCAATTCAGTGGTATGAGCAAAAGCAAAGCGAGTCCTGCCCGTTGATCTGCCGTGGTGTGGCCCACGCTCAGCCAGCCACTGACCACCCTGACAAAAGTCTTTGGGCTCTTGGCCTCCGTACAGCTTCCACAGCGCGAGTGCAATGGTGATCTCAGAAAGGAGGGACTCTCCAAGGCTAGGCAGAACTTGGTTTATTGAGGGAAAAGGGAAGAGGTTCTGCAACCCCAAGCCTGAGCCCCAGAGAGACCCAGCCAGAGAGCTGAGAGGGGGTTTTGAACCAGGCTAACTCAGGGGGTGTGTACAACTCAGAACCAATAGGAACAAACCGGGGGATGGCTGATCAGATAACAGGCATTGCAACAAACCAATAACTGAACCAGGGGAGGGGTACATGCAAATTTGAACCAATCAGGTACAGATATTCACAGAACTTTCTCAAACGGGGGATAGGGTTGAGGGTGACAGACATGCAGGGGGTGGAGAGCAACAGGGAACTGACAGGAGGCAAAGGTGGGAAGCCTCAGCCAATGGGAGGGTGTATCTGGGGAGAGACAGGGTAGGGGGATGCAACATGTTTCCAACTGATGCTAAAAATAAGTATGAGGGGAATAAGACTAACATGGAGGACTATGAAGAAGGGGCAGGGAAACCATCTTAAAACATAGGGTAAAAGTGTAAAATCATATCTAAAGTCCAAACAGAGTCCAAACACAATCCTGCACCGCCACGTTGATCCAACAACAAATAAATTGCATGCCAGACTGAAATTTCAGAGGAGAAGAAATAACAGATATTGCTAGGTTTTCTTAGTGTAGCTGGTTTTAGAAGAAAATAATCTGTCTCATTTTTCTATGTGCTCTATGGCCTTAAGCCACATGCCCCTTTAAAAATTGACTTAATTTTAAGTTCTAGAATTAGACCTCTGAGGTCAAAGGATCTTTTTTGGTGTTTAACATCATCATGGTCCTGATTTAGATGAAGTAATAAAGGAGATTCTCTAAGAGTCTAATGCAGGTGTGCTTTCACTTATCACAGGTTTTCAAGTAAACGGAAGAAGAACAAGGAGATTTTTCTTGTCATTTGTGCTTACAACCTGTAGTCTGAAAAATTACTGGCAGAAACAATCATTTGTTTTGAATAATCTACTGTTTCAGAAGAGGTTATGCTTTTAGGTCACATTGCTTGAATTGGCTTGTGCAAGAGAGTTTTAAAAATTAGGTCATATTAAGTATAAATGAGAAAAAGAAAATTACCAAAGAAAAACCAGCCAAACCAAACCCCACTACATTAGGATGCTCCAATGTTGCAAATAAAACAAGCCAACATTTGTAATCTTCAAGTTTACATTAAGTTCTAATTCTGGCTTTCCAAACAGAAAAATACCTAAGAATCAAGTTCCTAGGTATTTGTGGTGAGTAGACCCTGGCTGGATGCCAGGTATCCAGCAAAGGTGGTCTATCACTTCCCTTCTCAGCTGGACAGGGGAGAGAATAATCACTCACCAAATACCATTAGGGGCAAAACAGACTCAGTGCAGGAAACTTCATTTACTGCCAATCAAATAAGAGTAATGAGAAATAAAATAAAATCTTCCATGCCCATCCCTTTTTCCTGCATTCAACTTCAATCCCAATCTTCTCTACCTCCTCTCCCTCCAGCAATATAGGGGAATAGCAGATGGGGCTGTTGTCAGTCCATTAGACACTGTTTCTAATGCTCGTTCTATAGAGGGTACTACTCATGCACTTCCTATGCCCCAGGGTGGGGTCCTTCCCAGGGGAGACAGTCCTCCTCAAATGTCTCTAAAGTGAGTTCACCCATTGGCTGCAGTTCTGCATTAACTGCTTCAGTGTGGGTCTCTCTCCACTGGGGTCAGTCCTTCAAGGACAGGCTGCTCCAGCATGTGGTGGCCCTGACAGTTTCCAATCCTGCTAGCAAACCTGCTCCAGTGCAGAAGTCTCCCTCCACAGGTTCACAACTCTAGTGTGGGCCTCCCATGAGAAGCCTTCCCATGGAGCCTCCTTCAGGCTTCCACTTGCTCCAGCTCAGGTCTCCTCCACAGGCTGCAGGTGGATCTCTGCTCCATCATTGTCCTCCGTGGACTGCAGGTGCACAGCTGCTTCACCCTGGTTAGCACCATGGGCTGCAGGAGAAGTTCAGCTCTGGTGCCTGTGTCTTCTTCTGCACTACCTTGGTGTCTGTGGAGCTGTTTGCTTCACATGTTCTCATCCCTCTGTTCTCTGGCCACAATTGCTCTTGTGCAGTAATTTTTTTTCCTCTCTTAACTGCATTATCCTGGAGGCACTGCCACTGCCACTGATGGGCTCAGCCTTGGCCAGTGGTGTGTCCATCTTGGAGCTGACTGGCGTTGGCTCTGTTGGACTTAGAGGGAGCTTCTGTCAGCTTCTCACAGAAGCCATTCTTATAGCGTCCACCACTACCAAAACTTGGCCATACAAACCCAATACAGTATGGCACACACAGAGAGGATTTAGAAGTCTCAAAGCTATAAAGCAAAACTGTGATAGAAATGCTCAAAGACACTCCCAAGATTTTAGAAAACATTGCAAAATCTGTAGTCTACCTGTGTTTCTCAAATGTTCCAGAAGTGGCAGCTGCTGTTACTCAGAAGTGACCATTAAGTATATCTTACAAATTGTGTTGGATTTTAAATATTCACTGTTCAAAACCAGGCAGGCTATCTTTCCCAAAATGTATGGCAAAGTAAATATAAAACTCATATGATGTTCAGTCAGAAGAGAATGCCATGGGTTACAATCATGTATTTGTCCAGAGACTGTTCTGGTTTTGGTTCAGAATTATTTTATATAAACAATATTTTTCTTGGACTACTTTGAAAGCTTACCTCTGTGACTTTATTATGTTTATTACTTGCTTCATTTTCCTGTGAAGCTGAAGGCAAAAACAACATCTGTCAAAGAGAAAGATTTCCAAATCAGGCTTTCTACATCCAGGCAAACTACATCAAAATAACAGGCCTTGCAGGCTTGGCATCCTGAGAGAGATCTGTGCTTAAAAAGGATTTGGCAGCCACAATTTTTACTGCCTGTCAGCAGGAGATCAGTGGACAGATAACCTCAATGAGTAGCTGATTAATCAATCCTTCAGAAGCCATCCCACAATATTGCCAGCCATGCCAATTATCACCTCTTTTTTTTCTATGTATATGTGGATGTTGGAGAGGTCCAGCCATGAATCTAAAATCCAGCTGTCTTCGTGCAGTCAGATTTTCTTCTGGCCTAATCAAGGAAAGATTCTTTTGATTCACCAAGAACTTGCCCAACCATATTGGATTCCTCTTCAGTGAATGTATTGCATCACCTTAGACACTGCTGGACAGAACTGCCTGGTTATGTCTAATCCTTTATGAGACTTTATCAATTACTACATCCACTATATGTAAATTCCATTGATTAGCTAGTTTTATTGCAGGGCATATTGCAAAACTATTGAGAAGACTAGGGAATTACTGGGACTTCACAAGCATAGTGAGAATTTTCTCTCTTTGAAGACAAAACCTTTGATCTTCAGACCTGCCTGAAATAGGAGTGTGAGTTGGAGAAATCTGGACAAAGGTGAATTAAATGAAAAAAGGAGAACAGGCGAACAGGTGGAAAATATCTACTCTTAAATAACAATTAGAACTGACTGAAATTTGTAAGACATATCTAAAGGCCATGCTGGAATCATGCATTTCCTTCTGATTTGCCCATCCTGTGTCTAAGAGCAAGTTTCTTTTTTATTTTCTGGCACAGGCTGGTTGAAATATCTTTCATCTTCTGTAGCTGGTAGCCATTTTCTATACAACTGTTCACATTTCTTGGGCTTCTCTCTCATAGGTAGAATTATTTTTGCATACTCTTGGTTCCATTAGTGGCAGCATTGCCTTTGAGACCCGACAATTCTGTCTCTGCAAGCAAAAGGTTTCCTTTGCAGAAATTTCAGCTCCAGACAAAAGCCACCTCCTCCAGCACCTGTAGCCACATCTCAGAAGATAGCATTTCTAAGACATTTTCAGTCTAAATCAACAAAACTTCTTAATCAGGATATTGCTTTCTCATGGGGTTTTTTTGGGTTTTTTATGATGTAGCGAATAGTTGGTTACGGAAAACTAAATAGTATATCTTTATTTCACTCTGATTATAACACATAAAATATTTGTTGTTATAGTTGTAACAGATAAAAAATTTTTTGTAAACTTCAGTGATGGAAAATTATTTTATAAAATGCAGTTTAAAAAGATACTGAAATTTTCTACAAATACATGCAAACCGTACAGGAAGTTCAAATAATGAGGAAAACCTTCCCATGTCATTTAAGCGTAAGTTTTTTCCCATAATCCACAGGATGCAGACCAGTCTCTGGGTGAAGTTCTTATTTGTTTCTTCAGGAAAGATACAATGCATTTTTTCTGCTTTTGCATTACCAACTGAAAGAGAAGTCAATTTCAACACAGCATAGCCATGAATGAATTGAAAAAGAATTTCAGAAAAGAAAAAACAAGGGATCTGACTAGCTGTGAGCAAATGCCAAGAGGACATGAAACTTTAGAACATATCACATTCAAATGCACATTCAAAGCAGATAATTCAAATTTCATAACTGGGCAAGATTTTAACATTCTTTGTCACAATTCAAAGTACTGATTGCAGTATACAACTCCTATCAAACAGAGATTTTAACATGGAATGTCAATAATCTCTGTTTCAGCTAGGAAAACCAAGCTCTTCACAGAACAAAAAAGCTCTCATTCTTAAGACTTTGGCAGATCATTGTCTATGGCAAACTGCTAATGACAGTATTAAACTGTCCCCTGATGGAGGGATAAGTGGTAGGTTGTCATTTCATCCCCACCAAAGAGCATAAGTCAGGCCTCAAGTCCTCTGTAAATTTTTAGGTTCTTTTTTTCACATAAATAAAAAGTATCCCTAAAGATAAAGATACTGGATAATTTTAAGCACTTCCCTGTCTACATCTCTTTGTGGAAAGAGTATCATGCCCACTAACCTCAAACCTTTCTGCCCATTATTGGAGTAGAAGACATATGAATATGTCAATATCTGATTGTATTTCATTTTTGAAAAAATGCATCTGTCAGTTTTAGTTAAGTGATCTTTAGCCCAAAGATAGCTTTTGTCTTCATTCTCAAATTATCTCAGGAGTTAATCACATATTTTTACTGAATTTTTTTTTTCTTAATAGTTTGCCATATTATTTGATTGGAAATTTTGAAGTGGTTTAAACAAGTTACAGTACATGACTGCTGGAACTAATTATGGGGTGAATGTGAAATCCGTGCATTCTTTGATAAGGGTACCACAGTGTACCATGGCCCAACTGATTTCAAGATTCATTTACTTGGTTTTGAATCACTTGAAAATTTTCAGGTAGTTTTGCTATCAATTCAAAAGGAAAAACAGCTGATTCTTGTAATCTGAACTTCTATAGTACTTCTATAGAAGTACTAACCTTTGGGATTTTCCATTGACAAAATTGTCAATAAAATATTCAAAGGAAATATTGGGCTTTGAACTACATCTTTCATCCTCTATTTTACCCAATAGCCTGTAACGACCTTTACTGCTGTTGGTAGAGACACCATGGTTTTTATCCCATGAAGGGAAGATTTGCCATCAAATGGAAAAAGAACTTGATCCTTCAGAAAAATTTGGCCTATCTATAGTAATTCAAATGTTTGACAGCTCCAGAATTAGGAACTAGCCTTTAGTCAGATATGGTAGGCTAATTCAATGATGATACTCACAACTATGTGGAAAATTATTGAGAAATTCCACTTCATAGTCTAACAGGAAATAACTTGCACAAAGAAGCACCTGTTTTAAGAACTGCAGTATGAGATTGTCACAGTTTAAATTGTTGACTGGAACTAATTTGACACATTTCCTAGAATGGACTGTTCTTTCTTTCTCAAGTTGTTTTGACATTAAAATATGATCATCTCCTAAAATAAGGGAGATGTTTCCCTGGCCAGGAATACTGAAGCAATTTTGGGGTCAGGGATTGGGGGCAGAATGGTGATAAACATTCATTAAGGGATTTTCTTTTCCAAATCATAGTTCCATCATCCTAACTTACAGGGTAAATAAATGATCTTGCCTTTTCCTGAACTTTCTACAATTAAGACTTGGTGAAAGGCTCCAACTGTTTTAATTTACAAACTCATGCAATACAAAGTCCCTGAATCCTGAAGTTTTAAAATTTCTGTCTGGCAAGTCTCCTGCAATTTGAGATTAAATTGCCAACCACAAACTGTGGTAGCTCTTACTGCTCTAGGCACTGACATGAAAATCCAAGGAATATATCTTCTGCCAGAAAGGGATCTTATCCTATAATAATTGTTCATCATTAGGGTATTTTTATGCTACTGAATATGGCATATTCTTTTTAATTAATATTTGGACTCCAGATATATAGTTCTCATCTATGAATCATTTGAAACAATGTCTCTCCATTTAACAAAACATTCTGATTCAACTTGTATTTAATACCTACAAATAAAGCATTAAAGCCTCTAGGCAATGAGTAAAACTTGGGTGGCAACAGAAAATGCCTTGAACTTTACAATCTGATCTGGAGTTTTATCTGAAGGAAAGTAAAATAGGATTATATCACACTATATCAGCTGTGACTAGCCATTAGGCATAGTTTTCTCTAAAGTCAAGTTGAACGGGTACCTAGTTTAGATAAAATAATGTCCAAATGGACTTTTTGTTTGGTGTTAAAATCAAAATTCTTCAAGAAACTTATGTACCTCTGGCATCTCTAACATGTATTGAGAAGGCCATGAGGAAAAGATATAATGGTGAAATTTTCTAACATCTTAATGAATCAATCTTTTTGGTAGTTCTAAAAATTGCACTTACTCGAGTTCAAGTTTTTGTATTCAGATTAATGGATACTTCCTTGAAGAAAACTCCTAAAATATTTAATATTGCATTCAATCTTGTTTTAAGTCAGTTTTCAAAAACTCTCAATTCAGTATTTATCCTATAGTAACTCTAATTTATATTTTACAAACATTACTGAAATATGCCTAGCAAATTTTTTTTTCCTAATCTTCTATATTTTTCTTCTTTCCATATAAAGTATAGCATAAGGTGCCAGAAATTTTCCATCAAAAATGGAAATATCAACACATGTGAGTACCTCAGCCTTTCTTACTGTTAGACCTTCTCACCCTTTCTTCTCTTAACGAAAGAATGTGTTCAACATTGTAATGCAATCTGCCTTGCTGCTCCTTATTCAGTGTAATGCTCACAACTCCTACTAGAAAACCTGCAAGGAAGAAGTTTAGCTAACCTATTACCTTTTTCTTGAAATTTTGAAAGGCAAACTCTCATGATTTCTGCATTTCCAATCACAGAACATAACAATAGAGATTCTGCTGTTCTGGTAAATTATTGGCAAACTGGCAGCTGGACAATCCAGACAAGAGGTAACATGAATTTATAAAGAACTTCAGCAAAAAAGATATCACTTCTGGAGTGGAAAAACACTTCAATATTATGTCATATATCCTACCTATGTATTTTTAATAGTACAATATATTGACATTAGCTAAAGAAGAAGCAAATGTACTGTTTATAGAGTGCTGCTTACTCACTATATTAAAATCGTAAAAAAAGTAGTAATTTAGTATAATTTCCTGAAGAATCAAGACTAAGTTCATCACACTGTCCTAATAATTTTTTCTAAGCTGATTTCTGACAAAACTAACAGGAGATGAAGGCATGTAAAGACATTAAATATGAACAAACTTTACAGAACGTTTAAATGACATAATGCACTTCAAATCAGTTTAGAAAGCTGGATTTTTTCTTTGGCAAATACACATATAAATAATCTTGTGGGGTCTGATTTAAGCTTTTGTATTCAAATGTTGATGCATGAGAGAATGAAACACAGATCACAGCTGGCAAAGTACACATCCAGGATAATTGGATTATTTTAACTATGTTCATTATGATTTCTCATAAATCTCTCAAAATTATTACCAAAAATATGCACCATAGTAGAGCAAATATCTGTTTTCAGCTGAAAAAAAGCATACTGTAGTGTATGTAAAACCAAGCTGCTTTGCGTATTTATCATTGGTCATACACAACAAAAAACAACTATATTTTTCCATCCAGTTGATTAGGTTTTGGATATTTAGATCTTTTGTTAATTTTAAATTATCTTCTCCTAACATCTTCACAATTCTTTGATTAATAGATAAATATATTATTTCACAACACTTGTATTAGAATACTCATAGTTTCTTTAATCTTCTTCAGTTTTGGGCCTAAACTTGTTCCCATTGAATTTAATATGTTTCATCTAAAGAATTTTTTCTCCTAGGTACTTAAATCATCATTACAACTCCCAGAGTGTAGTTCAAATCTTTGTGACTGACTGCACAATCTAAATTTCAATCTCCATTGAAAGGTAGGGCTCACAAATCAGTCTCTTTTTTTTTCTCCTGTTTTTCCCTTCTTTAATTTTTAGAGTCCTGCAAACCTTCCAAGGCTGACAAGACCTCTGTGGAGCAAATATAAGGTTAGCAGCAGCAGGCTGGTTTTTTCCCTTTTTTCATTGCCTTCTGTACCTTTGAAGTAAAAAATACTTCATGAGGCACAGGCTGTAAACTCCAGGTCTAAATTCCTAATGGAGTGGGAGTCTGAGCCCTTTCTCAGATACCAACTTGCCCAGCAGGCAAACGTTCTCAAACCTGGTTGCAGCCTGAACTTGTTAGAGGGTCTCATGCACCCAAAATCTCTCTTGCGTCATTCCTCTGCGTCAGGCAAAGACTCTCAGGCATACAAAAATCTACTATATCCCAGTTTACCAGCAAAAAGATTGGGCTCAGTACTTCTGAAGCTTAGCTGATGGCAAGGAAAGAGTCAACAATACAAATGTTTGAAGAGTGTCATGGCAAGGACTCAGGGGGCACAGACCCAATTGCTGGCCCCTGTTTCGTTGCACAGAGTCACATTACATCTCTGTCTGTGCACGTGCATTCTGGATTTGTTGTGGTGAGAGACAATTTAGCCAATTGCTAACTCTGAGTTAAAGAAACAATGTCCAAAATTATGTCTGCAGTTAAAGGCTTCCTCACACAGAATGTTTGTTTATACGCGTCCCCACATGCACACCAGAATTTTTCTTTCTAAGAATTACCTTTTATTAATCTCAGTATTTTGTATTTCAGTACTTTGAAGTCCTCCAAATCTGAGGAGAAAATCAATTGCATCATTACTTTAAAAGAGCACTTAACAACTGTAGTAAGAAAAAAACAACTGAGCTCAGAATGTTCTTTGTGTACAGGTATTACAGCATAATATTTATTACCTAGCTCTCTTGTCATGTAGACAGACAAGCTCTTTGATAAGGTTAAAATAAATTGTGCACAGTCCTGTCACCATCCAAATGAGAGAAATATTAGCAAGGAATTTTTGTCTCGCTTTCTATTTTCCAGTTACAGATTCTCAAATTAATTTACACTCTTCCACTCATTAAAATAGAAAGTTCTTTTTAAATACATACCAAGAATTGCCACATTTCCTATGAAACTTTAATTAGAATCTTATACATTCCAAGTATTGTTATAAATATTTACCACATAAAAATCCCTTTCTATATACATTTAATGTTCCTGACATTAAATTTGCATTTCTAATGTACATTTACTTTTGTGCTTGCCAAGGGAACACCCACAGTTCAGTTTCTGTGATGAAAAGAGCCTGTTCCCTTGTCTGCAGGTCTTCACTTCTCATTATCCTATTTACAGTTTAAAATATCACAAACTAGGAAATGAAGTATGAAAATGTTTTCCAGATTGTTTTAATCAACGTAAGAGTGTAGGCAGAGATGCTGCTATGGATTTGTGAATTGCCAGAAATTTTTATTTTAGTTGCTTCCTCCCACCCCTTGTCACCTTATCCCTGTGACATCAAATTTACAAATGGTAAGAGAAATAGGAAACCTCTGTCCTTGCCGCTTGTTAGTTTCTCACAGCATGCCATATGGAGCCTACCTAAACTCTTCACCTGCAGCACACCTGACACAGACCACCTGACACCTGACACAGACCTATGTAGGAGCACTAACTTCCTCCAGCTTCTCTTTCCCCCAGGTTTCCATTGAGTTGCACAGGCCTCACTTCCAAAAGGAATGTGAAAAAGTAATTCAGACTTCAGAACTTAACCTATTTTTGACCGTTCTGGTGAGACCATCAAGTACTGTGGCCATCAAAGAGTGTATTTTGTCATGTGAAGACGGGAAACAGATACAAGAGGTGAACCAAACTTTGTCTTCACTTCTAACTGAAGGGAAATAATTATATTTTTGTAATGCATGTCACAGTATTAATCTGGATTTACACAAATTGGACCAAATGGACTTACCACAGATGACTCCATGATAACACATCCAGGCCACAGTCTGTGGTGTTTTGCAGCTGGAGTTCCCAGAGAGATCAGCCTTCCCCTGCCCACTCACATGCTGTGGGTGTGATGTAACTTTGAAGGTTATAAATATGTCCTGCTAGACTGACCATGTGACCGTATGCTTTCCACCAACATGGGCCTAAATACATTCTTGCATTCTCATGGTGCCTATTAGCAGCTAATTAAACATCTAAACATCAGTCAGGACATTTTATACTGTCAAATTCTGATACTGAGTTTTGCAGCACTGGCAGCACCACTTACCAGAGGCAGATGTCTCATGGAATTTGCTCTCATGTGCTTCTTGCTAGATCCCAGTTTTATTGACCTTCAGAATGCAACATAAATCAGCACATATTGTTTTGTTTTGATTTGCAGTCTTTTGGGAGATTTTAGGTTTCATCCCAAAGCAGCTGCAGCAGTTCTGTGAAGTGTAGGGATGTTACTGCTCTGTTATTTTAAAGCCATATTAGTGTTCTGTGGCAGCAGCTGTCAAAGTAGCTATATAGCAATGTATCAGCTATATAAGTAATTAAACAAATAATTAAATCTGATTTTTGCTATAAAGAAAGCATGAAGCTCTTAACTGAATTTTTGAAGACCGCCTTTAAATGTGACACAGTATAGCAGATTTCTAAAAGTGATGTGTAAAACTATTTCCTGACAAAACAGCAAAAATTTAGGAGTAAGTTGGCCCATGTTACAGTGTTCCAGTTTACCTCTAAAATCATATTTGTTAATTTTTCTGCTAGAAGTTTGACCTCTGCCAAGGCATGAATAAACACCTGCCAAAGTCTCTCTCCCTCCCAAGCACTCACAGACATGGTGATAAGCAACCTTGGTAAGAAATGGCAACACATGGGTAAGAAAAAAGATTGTTTATGACTGTGCTGTTTGCCGGTCGACTAACATCAGCTTTTCATCCTACACTAGTGTACTGTTTGAGTAAGTTCAACCCAGAGATGGATTATTTAATTAAATTAAAATATTCAGAATTAAACTGTTTTATCCACAGAAGAACAGAAACTTTTTTTACAGAGCACAGATACTCATTTGGTAAAATATATTTCTTGTTTGTTACTCTTCTGTGCTTTCTTGCAGACACACAAAAAATATACAAATTATCTCATTGCTGTTCTCAGGAATTTAATAATCTGGCCTCATTGGTGAGTTTGCTCTGTAGCATTCAACAGACAACAGCTGTTGATATACAAAATGAAATAAAATGGCAAAGCTGCAGTGGAATCCTTTCTGATCTAAGAATCGTTGCAGTGGGTAGTAACCAGCTGCAGTTTCCAGCACATCTCAGTGGTCTTCCTCTAAAAGCATCAGAAAGACAATGTGTCAGTTTAAATTTCACTACAAAATACAGTTTGAGGGTCTCACTTCAGAGCTCACATGTCTTAATTAAAAAAAAAAAAAAGT
This sequence comes from Illadopsis cleaveri, assembly GCA_013399915.1. Taxonomy (NCBI): domain Eukaryota; kingdom Metazoa; phylum Chordata; class Aves; order Passeriformes; family Timaliidae; genus Illadopsis; species Illadopsis cleaveri. The sequence continues at coordinate 363,214 of VXBB01010670.1, forward strand.
CAAAAAACCTGCATTCTCTCTCATAATTCAAGTCAAGTGTCTACTGTAGTAAACCACAAGATGGCTGGACCCTTCAATCAAAAAGTGCAGTGCTCTCTTGCAACAGAATGAGTGTTTCCAACATGAGTGATCTTCCATTTGACCCTTACAATGACCAGCCCTGGTTCATAAATAAGGAAATGTCTTAATCTGATCATTCATCACATGAACAGAGAAAGGTCGACTCACTCAACTTTGTAACATTGCAACACTGAGAAACACAATGGTGGATTATGCTTTGTTCCCAATGCAGAATTCAGGCTGAAGAGATTCAGTCTTTCAACAAAACCTGGCCATGGAGTTCAAAACAATCTGAATCTTATTTCATGCCTTTTTAAGACTCTGCTGAATTGTACACACAAAATAAAACTTAAATGTGTTGTTTTTTCTTTGAGACTGTTTGACAACCCATATAATTATTTCATGTCTCTATTTTTGCACTTGAAGCTCAGGTAAGGAAATGGCTTTTAAGGGAAAAACCCTGTAAAGTTTCCCATTAGATAGATAAAAAAGAGACTTCTCTTGATATCAGCACTAGTAGGCTAGTGTGAAGTGAATACAGTCTACAAGTTTGGAAAGACAGAGCACACTCATTCCTTTTGCCAGGGTGCAGAATTTCTAAGGTAAAGCTTTTAAGGGGGATCTCAGGAAATGTTCATTCCAGTTCCACAATCCATGAATACAGAAGACATCAGCCATCAGGAGCTTGTGATTTTGGGCTACTGCTATATTCTGTGCAGAAATTATCTGTAGAAGCAAGGAAAGATGAATTTTCAAATGAATTACATGTGAGCTTACAACTGGGGCTGGGTAAGGTTCAAGAAAGGTCTGAGGTGAAGGTTTGTCTTAATTTCAAATAATTTTCATTGAGATTTTGTCTGATATGAACATGAAGAACAAGTAAGAATAATTTGACTGTATCCTTAATTCTTATTCCCCAACAGGTTTTCCATCACTAGTTTTAGAAAATGAAATTAATTAAATTAACTCACCTGCTTCTTTAGAGTGATGCTGAAATGTGAAGAAATCATAAGTGGTAACAAAAAGGAAAGGTCATACTGAGAAAAAGATATTATATAAAAAGACAGAAACAATACATTACAAATATACATGCTTCACTAATCACTTGTGAGTTAATTCCTCCAAACTGTCATTTTTAATTATTCAAAAAAGAGTAAGCAATATCCATATCTGCATATTTTTGTACAAATAAATATTTTCTTTACTTTCATATTATAGAAGTAAACTTGCATGCAACATTTCAGTTAGTGTCTGTGTGATGTTGTATGTTCTTTAATGTACACCGGCCTTCCAGGCTGAAAGTGCAAAATTAAATTATTTAGAGGCTACTGGGAATGAAATTTTCTAAGATGTGTAAATAATTTGAAAATTTACAGTCAATAAAATTCATATGACATAATCTGTATATACATGGGTGTAAAGAAGCATGTTTATGACCCTGCACGTGTTCCCAGACAAACATAAATCAGGTTCAGACCAGAAGCCAGGTAGATATATTGGTATTTCACTGCATTTCACTTTGTCTATCCTGTCAGAACAGGCAAACAGCTTTGGCCCACAGAAGCCCAACATGGTGCTTTCTGATCAGACACAAGCACAGGCAGAGAAAGAGACTCTGAACATCTGTGTCAGCACACACGTTCAGCACTTCCAAAAACTTTGGCCAGGGCTCACACAGCTCACAACAGTCTTTCAAAATGCATTCCCATGTGGTGCTTGAGTGCCTCTCCAGGCTCCTGTTTGCGCTTTAGCCAGCGGTGAAATTATTCTGTAGGGATAAACTTTCTCTTCACTCCCCCCAGGTGTGCCATTGGTAGGGAAGGAGGCCAATAGCAGCTATAGGTGGGCTGTGGACACAATCCAGCATTACACACAGAATGTTCCAGGTTTGGGGTTATACAATGTTCCCATGTGTCCAAAAGATTCTTCAGTAGGTTGTTATTATACCAATAATAATTTGCAAAAAGAATGTTGGCAAGTAATTTATCATAATTCATAAGAATGAAAAATAAATACAGATAATGAAGTAAAGGGATGTTTTACTCACACAGTATTTGTCAACAAACAGAAATAAGACCATGAAACACAAATTGCATTAGAGATCAATATTCATCTTTTTGAATAGCTATTAAAAGTCTTATATAACACACAGCAGTAAATTAAAACTCAGTAGAGGACTCCTAACTTTTCCTGCACTGCTCAAGAATTGTGTAGGCCTATGTTTAATAGATATTCAGCCATAAACAAAGTATTCTTTTCTGTTAAATCAATCTCCACTCAAGATCTAAGACTAAGGCACAAAATAGTACAGTGTAAATTGCTGTAGCATAAGGTGATAAGTAGGGAAGTATGAATGTTCTTGATCGTGATTTTGTGGCCCTGTACCATTCTCATAAACTGATCAGTCTCTCAGCTTATGGTCATTGTTCTGAGATAATATGATATGACAGGTCCAGATGTTTGAAACTTGCAGCAATTCACAGAATGGGAGCAATAAATTATGCTAAAGGACATATTTAATTCAATTGATAGTGTATCTGGCACTGTCAGAGCTATGGAATTTTTAGCTGAGTATAATACAGAAACCATTATGTGCTCCAGCACCCTTTGGAAGTGAAGTGTGTGAGGCAAAGGACATTGTTGCAAAGCTGATATTTTTTTTATCTGTTAGTCAGCAATCTCTGTATTGCATTGCTATCATGTTGTATTAGCCTAGATTTTCCTAGTCTTGAAATAATTAGCAGAAAAATTCTTTATGAAAAATTCACCCATGTTGTGCAGACTCAAACTTTTTCATCCCATTCTGCATTTCAGAAATCCATGAAGCACAAACTGTTGAGAGCATGATATGGACATTGTCTGTTGCACGAAAACCAACTTTTCTAAAGAATATGTTGTATATCTATTTCCTATTCAGTCACCTTTTATGTCAAGTTAATCCATGAAGACCATTCATCCAGTAATTATTGACCTAAGTATGTTTTATATACCTTCGCACTGTGGCACCATAAGACAACAATTGAAGATTTTTTTGCTACTAGAGCTGTAGAGCCATTATAAGTGAGCTGCTTGTTTTTTCATGATTAAGGGGAATTCTCAGTGTCCTTCCTAAGACGTAACTCTTCTTATATAAAAACTTGTATATGTGTATATATTTGTCTATTTCAAGTTCTGTCAGAAATAAGTGCTTATTGAATTGCCTGAGCCACATGCATGGCAGGAGAGACGAGTAAGGAGTCTTATTTTTATGGTGGTGATCCTGTCAAAAAATCATCTTCAAACTCTGTGCTATTCTAGCCTCTTCATTCTCAATATATGAAAGGCTCAGCTCTGTCTTACAGCTGGGATAGTAACAGCACTATTTCACAGACTTGTTTACATTTTTCTTCCATCTGGAGGGATGGGTGTTATAACAGACCTTTTCCACTAACTTTAGGACTGAAAAAACCCATCTCATCTAACCACATCTCCCTGCCTTCATCTCCTTCCTCCGTGTATGGTATGGTGTTTCCTCTTACAATTTACTCTTCTCATTCACTAGTTATATAATACAAGAAAGACAGTGAATTGAAGAATGGCAAATTCAGTTTATTATTCAGCACAGCTTCTTGGCTGCCAGTAGGTCTGCTGACATTTTTAAAGCACTTGTGCATAAGGCTTTAATGAAGATCACTCAGAAGAACCTGGATATTTACCTGCTCAGAATCAAATTGTTCTGTTTTCTTCAGGGATGAGCAAGTCAGGCACCATCAGAGGCCTCTCTTACCTCAGTTCCTTCAGTACTTTGTAAAGGATGTGATATTAAGGACTTTTTAGCAATAGAAATAGTATTTTTTGGTATTTAGAGTTATCCAAGGCTGTGCATTCTCTATCAACATTTTCTTCATAAAACACAAAATTCCTTATCTACTGAGCAAGCCATCTCTCAAATCGTGTTCAGAGAAAAGGATTTTGTGTGAAAGAATTTCAAAGGCCTTACCGAGTTCTAAGTAAATGACATCTGTGTCATTGGTAGATCATCAGTGGCATTCATTTCCTTGCCTGTGTTAAAAAATGGCTTGGGTTTTGTTTCTATTCCAATACTGAAATCATTACACTAAAATATTGCTTAAATATTGAGACTGACTCATCGAAATACTCTCCCAGTTTGTCTGTGAATCAATAATTTCTCACTGACACTGTTGTGCAACAAAACTTATGGGGAAAACATTACACAGACCTGATTTGTCCAGTTTAATTCTGAGAATTGACGTGACAATACAGAAGTTCTAAGCTCAAGATACATCATACCTGCAGGCAGGCATCATACCTCCATTAGGCAATTTCCCACTCAAAAAAAGAGAAAACAGATACATTTACTGTAATATGTCTTAGACAATTTCATGTTGTTTAGCTATTTTTTATTCTCCCTATTGTTACTAAGTAATAATTTTTTTCATAATATCTCTTGGAATTCATTTCCCCTTTAAAATCATCCATATTTCCAAAGATAATTATTCACCCTTTAGTACTGTTTTAAGAATGCTGCACTGATTTTCATTATCGGATTTCATTCTCATGCAATGTGATCACATTTATTTTATCTAAGCATGTTCAACCTGTTACTTGTATATTCACGATCATTGCTCTCTCTCCTTTTGAAAGTATCTGTATAATAATTTTTTTAATTACATATAATGCTTGAAAATGGAAATAAAGAAATAATTCACTGTTTTTTTAATATCAACTGTATTTTGCATCCCTGTCCTCATAAATGAATATTCCTTTTTCTTCCTCTTATAGGAAATTTCTAGAACTTTGTTACATCATATGCTGTTTCTTATCTTTATTTTCTGGGGAAATAATTTCCTACTATATTAGTACGACCCTTGCTTTCATCAAATGACAGCCCTTCTTCACTTTCTTCTCAGTCAGTTTGCCTTCCCAAAGACCTTTACGTATCAGCTTCTCATGTTTTCTAAAGATTTCTCAAGCAGTTTTTTTGAGAGATATGTTTTCTTATGACTTCTTTACTTTGAAATAATAAACTATTTCAGTATATGATAATTTCCATTTAGGTTAGCATCAGTTCTTTCCTAAAGGAGCAACTCCTCTGTTGGCATTAGCATTACCTTCAGCCCTATGGAGCCCATGAGATACATCATAAAGTTCTTTGAGAATATTCAGTAGGAAAGAATGAAATCTCATGTATCATCTCGAAGTTGTAGAAAAGGTACCAGTCTAAACTGAGATATATTTCTATAAGCAGTTTGTATATTGCATTCTTCTTACCAAACTGTGAAACTCCGTATTCCCTTTAAATTCACTGTGTCAAATATGATGACCAAGATGGAGCTCAATATCTCTCTCCTCTGATAACCCCTGACTTATATTTCAATGCAACTTCATGAGAAGGTTGTCTTCCTTTCTCATCCTTCCCACTGTTTATGAACAATATGGATGAAAAGGGAATTTTAAAAAATAATGACACTACAGCCACTGAAATACTAATTTTACCGAAAAATAAGACTAGGAGTTCAGTCTCTAAGTTCCACAGCAAGGCTGACTATTCTGTCACCTTGCTATCTGGGGAATGGCATACACTGGCCATCAGAGAAAATCAGAAGTTATATCCAAGTCTAAATGATCTTATTTTCACACACATGACTTTTTAGTTATGTCAGGCCAAGAGGTACCATTTGCTCTTTTACCAGGGAAAAGCCACCTTCTGACTCACAGTTCAAGGACTGTAACTTCTGTAGCAGCACATTTTCTTGCTCTTTCCTCTGAGCCACTCTCCTCCTGCATACCTCACATTGCCTTAGCAGCACTTCTGAGGCATCGGCTGAGGAAAGCAATGAAAAAAACCAACATCCCACTCACTGTCCTCATCTTGCCCAGGCTGCACATTTCTTCATATCTCTTCTGACTGGCAAGCCTATTCCAACTGGTCACTGTGGAACTGTGTAACATTAATTAACCATTTCTGAGCTAAGCAGATGGAAAATGTGCCTTGATGTGGACATGTAAACAGGCACATACCTACCTCAATATGTGTATACACGAAGGAGACATACGCACATCTTTTATATTGCATAACTCCCCTTTGGATGCCAAAGAATTCTCTATTCTGAAATCAGGTCTACTTCAGAGCACGCACTCATGACAACTGTTTAGCAGAGCCTTATTTTACTGTCCTCTGCCTTTTCTACAATTATGTGAGAATGAGTTTTTCAATGTTTTGTGAGGCAGTTTTTCTTGCAGAGCATAAGTGTTTTCTTGCAGAGCATAAGTGTTTTCTTGCAAAGCATAAGTGTTTTCACTCTGTGACTTTAATGTCCTAATTCTTTTCTGCTATTTTTTTTCTACTCCTTCAGCATGAAATGTGTCATAGTTTGATGATCCAAAGATATAGAGGATATAGTGGAAGAAAACCAAACCACAACACCCTTTTTAAATGCTGCTAAATTAACATTATTTGGTTTGGACTGAATTGTCACTGACAGACTACTTTTAAATCAGTTTCTCTGTACCTCCCTGAAATCACAGTGTCTGTGATAGGAGGTAGATTTCCCTGGGATGTAGACTGTTTCCCATCTTCTCTGTTTGCAAATGGGGATTAAATATTTGTGGATTTGATTTGTCTTGCAGCTCAGCAATGTAAGATGCAGTTACCTTCATTTGCAGGTGTCTTCCTTTAGGTTGTAAAATGGATGGAATTCATTCTGTTCAGAATTCCTTTTTCTTCCAAATTTGCATATCTTTACATTGTTTTATTCAGACCCTTTTAGGCTTGAATTGACTTCTAGTTGAAGATGAAGAAATTATTCATTTGGACAAATTTATTACAGAAGACTGTGATTTTTCTTGTCTGTAGTAATCAGTCTTCAGTTTTCTGCACCAAACAGGCAGTTCCTGTCAAAGTTGATAACTGCAAATATTCAGACTTTAAAACTCAGGTCGTCTTATCTGATATGTTTCTGTTTACCTCCACTGTAATAATTAAGGTCTAGATCCTCAAAGATAACCAAGAATCAACATGAAACTGGTGGAACATCAGTGTCTAAATATTTTTTGCAGTTTTTATTATAAATGCAAAGTCATATGCTTCAAAAACGTCTGTGCTTCCAGCAGTCATTTTACCCCCCACTTTCAGTCTACTAGCACTAAATAGGTAATTCAAACATTCCTTTGAGTGAAAAAGAACAAGAATTCATTTTTTGGAGGCCAGTGCAGTGCAATGTTGTAATATGGTATCATGGGTGAGGCAAGAGACCTCAGAACTCAGAAATTCCCTTCAAAAATTCTGATAATTTTACCTTAGCTCTTGGATTGGAATGGGTCTTTTCATTCATTAATATTTGCTGTCACAATTAATTTGAACATATTTGAACAAATTACCCCACGAGCATCTCTATCTGGCTATGAAATGAGTGAATGTGAGTACATCTAATTTATAATGGTAAACGAATTTCATCTAACTGGTTGTTGCTCCTACACAGGGGTCTCTGGGTTCATGTGTACAGTGCTGTAGGGGCAGATGCATCTCGTTGTTGCATGAACATCTACTCCACTGATTCATGTAATAAGCATGCAAAATTTCCTTTAGCCTCTCCCAATAAGTGTGTATTTGTATGATAACCACAACCGCAGCTCAGAACTTATTTCTCCCTTCTCAACCATGCTACTCCAGTCTTTCCAATTCATTCACTGGTTCCACCACAGGAAAACAGACAAGCGGGACTTTTTCCTTTTTAAGCTCTGCTCAAACTTACATGTTTGTCCAAGACAGCTGAGGATAATGAAGGATTACATATCAAATGGCAAGATATTGTGGTGGCTTTGACCATGGCTGGATGCCAGATGCCCAAAGTCATTCTATCTCTCCCCCTCCTCAGCTGAAAAGGAGAAGCAAAAATATTATTAAAAGTTCATGGGTTGAGATAAGGACAAGGAGAGATCACTCACCAATTACTCTCACAAGCAAAACAGTCTCAACACTTGGAAATCAATTTCATTCCTTACCAATTGAATAAAAGTAGAGTAAAGAGAAATAAAAACAAATCTCGAAACACCTTCCTCAACTGCTCCCTTCTTCCTGAGCTCAAATTCACAAATTATTTTTCTACATTCCTCCCTGCCAGTGGTGCAGGGGGACAGGGAATGGGGATTGCAGTGAGTTTAGTCACATGTTGTCTCTGCCTCTCGTTCCTCAGGGGAGGACTTATCAACTTTGCAGTTCTTCATGAACTGCTCCAGTGTGGGTCACTCTTCCATGGAGTGCAGTCCTTCAAGAACAGGCAGCTCCAGTGTGGTGTGCCCAAAGGTTACAGGTCCTGCCAACAAACCTGCTGCAACATGGGCTTCTCTCTCAACAGGAGGCGGTCTCAGAGGTCCTGTCAGAAGCCTGCTCCAGTGTGGGCTTCCCATGGTGTCACAGCCTCCTCCAGGCATCCACCTGCTCATACATGGGCTCCTCCATGGGCTGCAGGTGGATCTCTGGTCCACCATGAACCTCCATGAGCTGCAGGGGTACAGATGCTTCACCATGGTCTTCACCACGGGCTGCAGGGGAGTCTCTGCTCTGGCACCCAGAGCATCTCCTGACCTTCATTCTGCATCGACCTCAGTATCTGCAGAACTGCTTCCTTCTCATATTCTCAATTCCCTCTCCAACTGCTGCTCTGCAGCTTTAAGATTTTTCACCTTTTTAAACAGACTATCACTGAGGCACTACCACCACCAGTCATGGGCTCAGGCTGGGTCTGTCTTGGAACAAGCTGGAATTGACTGTCAGACAATGCTTCTGGCAGCTTCTCACAGAAACCATTCCTGTAGCCCTCCTGCTACCACAGCCTTCCTACACAAACTTGATACACCCTGTGCCAATTGTATGACTGGGCCAATTCAGAAAATCCTGATTTGGGCAACTCTCAATGGGAAATCTACCTCCATGAACTGCAGAATTTAACTCACAATAAATTCAAGGTTTCTTTTATTTACAGATAAATGTATATGACTTTTTTAAGGTGATAGATATTTCACTTGTCCCATAAAGTGTATTTCTACATCCATTAGTCCTGTATGTTTTCCAGTCAGATGACTCCAATAATCCCTCAGAATTGTATTCAGCTTACATTATTTTGAAATAAGTTTTTTTGGAAAATTTGAGATGATCTAACTGAATATAGCTTTCTTAAAACCTCTCAGGTTCCGTCTGCACACTTTCTCATCTTTTAAAGGAGGACAGCAAACGCTACAGAGGAAATTCTTTGCTGATGACAAAGGTGCAGTAGCTTTCCCAATTCCCATTCCTCCTCCATCATTCTTTACAGGTTGATCTTTACACTATGTCTCATACATTAATTTAGTCTGCTTTTAGCTCTGGTAATTTCACTGCAACATTTTTGGAGAAACACTTCAGCAGCTACAGCTGCCACATTTTTGTGTGTTTGGTTTTACACATCCAACTAGATTAATATTTCCTGGAACCTCTTTTAAGTGTCAGAACTTCTTAAATATTGTTTAGTAAAAAGTATTGTCACTCAGTGCCACAAAACATTTTGTTATCTGCCAAAGAATTCTTTGTGCAAGCTGGGAAAAAATTATGCAAAGACGGGAAATGATTAATAATATATCACTGAGAATAATTATAATTATTACCATTCTTCATAAAAACCTATTTGCTAATTCAGATCTTTTGGGGGGTTTATGAGTCATAACTTTCCCCATCCATGAGATGACCTTTAAGTAGTCTTTGCTTGGTTGGTGCAATCACAGACACGAATTTTGTAAATATAAGAACATTATAAGGTATTTCCACTGATCATTGATCTAAGTCAAAGAGATAAATAGGATGATGTAATCTAATTTTCCTTTATTGAGCAACCACTATGCTGTGTATTACTTTCATGATATGAAAGTAATTAATCAATAGGTAGATCCTATTAGTAATGATTGCTATCACAAGAAATCTTATCCCAATACTCAGTGTCATCACTTGCAATGGCAGCATCAGCTGCAGAAAAGAAGTAATATATACAATTGCTAACTCAAATTGCATTACTCTGAAACTAAAGCTTTAGAGGGAAAAAAAGTTAATTTCATCCCTTTTATTAACCCACTAGTATTTTTTCCTCTCTTACGGCCACCAGGACTAGAATATCACTGAATTAAAGCTGAGATTCTCCCATATGCAGCAAATTTTGACATGGCACTGCATCTAACACCTGTAAAAGGGATCAGAGATTAGGTGGAGTATATTCTAGGAAAAGATATTGAATTTATACTGAAAGAAAATCCCCAGACCAAACTCACATTCCTAGTTGCTAGATCATAATTCTTATTAAGATGAAAGCATTATCAGCTTTTGGGTGACAAGTTCTTATGAAAACCAGAACACATTTAAAGCCTAGAATTTACTGCACAAATCCAATGATGGCAATGAAGATAACTAAACTTTGGTCCAGTTTATTTCATAAGTATCAGTATTAAACAAAAACCTCAAAACCCCAAGACAAGCATTGAAAGAAGCCGCTGCTTTCAGCATAGCAGAGAAGAGGCAGGGCCCTGTACTTTGGGTGGAAGCCTCCAGAGCTCCTTTAAACAGGAGAAGCATCAAGAAATTAAGAGCCTCTTAGTTTTGCTGGTGCTACCACACTACTCAAGGGGCACATTCTGTTACTTTTGTCCAAGTTTACCATCCACCTGTTGAAATGTATCCATAAAACCAGGAAATCACACAGCCCACCTTTCTTCACCTCACTATCCCACTTCAACTGCCCAGCTCGCTCACCTTTCCTTCTTTCCTACAAAATCCCATCTGCCCTTTTCTCCCCTGCTTCCATTTCACCCCTATTCACTTTCCCTGTTGCCAAGTTTACTTTTACCCATGGAAAATTTTAGAAATACATACATCAATAAATAAAGACTCAGTTGTTTCTGGATCCCTAGAATACTGTTCTCCCATTATGCAAACTAGACATTTGTGGAAATACATCCCAAATTTCTTCCCAGTCCATGCAGAGAATTTCATTTCCACAGGAACCTAGTGTAGGTATGCACAGAGAGAAGGACTGGTAGGCACGTGGATCTGGCCTTAGCATAAGGCTGGAAAACGGGATAGGTCTGCACTCCTCAATCAGAAACCTAAAAAGTATTCCCATAACTATATATTTAGACATTATTTAGAAAACAATTACGATGATGAACATTCACCAACTCAATCTACATACTGCCCATCAAGCCTACCATGTGCTGTTTTCTGCATACTTCTGTCTGGAGAAAAACATTATTGGTGATGGGATATCTAAAGTTGTGATGCCCGCCCAGTTGTTCTGTCTTCAACTGAGAATATTTCACAGTTTTGAAGATTCCACAACTGTCCACTAAAAATAGGATTGCAATCATAGTGATTCACAGTCCTCAACACCCTATCATCATCCTGCCTCACAGCGTGCAGTCAAAAGTCAGGCACAGACAAGAATCCAACACAATATATTTTTCATCTTTTTCATTTGCATCAGTGATAGGATAGGGTTAAAATGATTTCTAAAAAGCACCTAGCTTTGCTGAGACCAAACTGGAACTTCATGCTATTGTTTTAACCAAACCACGTATAACCTGCCTAAACAATGAATCGGGGGGAGGAGGGAATGGTGTGATCTCTGAAACTAGATGTTCTTAGCAAAATGTTCTGTACCTATATCACCACCTGTGTTTATATCATAATGACATGGTAAATTACCTCATGATTATTGCAAGTGTGATTATTATTTTATTTTACGATAATAGTTTCAATAGTTTCAATTTCAAGCCTGGATGAAATCAATAGAACAATGGGGTTTAATGATTAACACACATGCTTATGTAAGTGAAAAATATAAAACTGAGTCTCTCCTGAATCTCTGATGAAATCGGATTTGTGGTGTCTTGGACTCCCCGATTTCCAGAGCTCTCCAAATAAAGCACCGGCACATACTCTCTGCGGCTATGTGTTTCTTTCGACGCTAACATCAGGATAAGGGAAGCAAAACATCTACAAGACAAGTCCATGATAAGAGAAAAGTTCACTGTTTGAAATACCAGGTAAGTTTTGCTGTGTTCTGAATTTCTCTCTTGGTATGTCATCACCATGTGAGACAAGTGAAAAGCAGCAGGAATGAATTTCCAGTGTCTGGAATATGGAAACTACAAAAAAGGGCAATTTTTACAATCTTCTCTGCACACTTTGCAGATAACCTTGCTTCACTTCAATTGCCACATCACTTACAGAACTTATGACAGAAAATAACTAAAAACAATGCATCACACATTATTTGATGCCTTTTCCCAGTAATACCAATATATAATCACAACGTTGCCATGTGTGTCTCAGCATAATGGATTTTGGCTTGGACTAGTACATAACTTCAATAAGACAGAGATATACAAAATGACTCATATGAGCATCTGATGGAGACAGCTGCCAATCTACAGATCTGTGATAAAATAACAGCTACTACAGTAAACAAAAGGAGATATATCTGCTGTAAAAAGATGTATTCAAGTCTAAAAGTGTAAAGCAACAGTGCACTTCTTAGAATTTCTCTCCCGATAAAAATTTGGCATAAGGAAAAAGACAGCATTCCTATAAGGGGTTGGGTTTTAATAACAGACCTTGAAATACAGATGACACCATTTGTACAAATTCAAAATTCTCAATTATCACACCAGTAAAACCTGGGCTCAAAGAACAACAAAAATGGCAGGAGAATGTTCATAACCTAGGGATATAGTCAGCTCTAGACTAGCCAAGCAGGAATGCTTAAAATGTTTCTTCTTTTTAACCTTCTGGCTTGCATAGCAAACTGTGACTAATACCGACCTTCTGGAAACAAGTGCAGGGAATAAACTTCACCAAATACCAAAATTTCTTAATTTCTTTTCATCTGGATGTCCTGAACACTGGTCTAAAAATCTATGCCAAAACTTTTAATTGCAACAAAGCTTTTTCAACTTTTTTTTTTTTTTTTTT